>OU896710.1:57131587-57582015 GCA_918026855.4 Phaedon cochleariae
AAAATTGCAAAAACTCCTGAAAATTCCAGAAATTGCATAAATAGCAAAAATCGCAAAAATTCCTGAAAATTGGAAAAATTTCTGAAAATTGCAAAAATTCCTGAAAATTGCAAAAATCGCAAATATTCCTGAAAATAGTAAAAATTGCAAAAATCGCAAAAATTCCTGAAAATTGCAAATAGCAAAAATTGCAAAAATTCCTGAAAATTGCAAAAATCGCAAAAATGCCTGAAAATTGCAAAAATTGCAAAACTTCCTGAATATTGCAGAAATAGCAAAAATTGCAAAAATTCCTGAAAATTAGAAAAATTCCTGAAAAATGCAAAAATTGCAAAAATTCCGGAAAATTGTGAAAATTCCTAAATTCCTGAAAACTGCAAAAATCGCAAAAATGCCTGAAAATTGCAAAAATTCCTGAGAATTGCAAAAATTGCAAAAATTTCTGAAAATTGCGAAAATTGCAGAAATTGCAAAAATTCCTGAAAATTGGAAAAATTCCTGAAAATTGTAAAAATTTCAAAAATTCATGAAAATTGGAAAAATTTCAAAATTCCTGAAAATTGCAAAAATTCCTGAAAATTGCAAAAATTCCAGAAATTCCTGAAACAGTCGCAAAAATTCCAGAAAATTGCAAAAATTCCGGAAAATTGTAAAAATTACTAAAAATTCCTGAGAATTGCAAAAATCGCAAAAATTCCTGAAAATTGCAGAAATACCAAAAATTCATAGTGTGTCAAAATATTGACCGATTCTAGCCGGTTGTTTTCAAGTTTTCAGTGATTGAGTAAAAATCGAAATTCTGATATTTTCAATATTTATTGTCTATGCCCATGAATATTACCTTGTTCTGATGGAATGCAATACCCTGTATATGTGATATTATTATCTATTCGAAAAGAGGGATTCATGAGGTAGAAATTTGACGTGGAGCGATTATTTCTACTGAAGATTTGTCACGGCACATAATTCAAATCGTCGCAAAATATTCAAAACAGCCAAAATCAAATGATTGACACCCTGTAGCTTGAAAACTGGTCATGGAATCGATCTGTAAATTGGACTGTGCAATAAGGACGCTAATATCTGAAACATATCAAATTTTCAGAAGAATTAGCCGAAAGCAAGTGTAAATAATCAAGGCCGAAAGCCATTTTCGGTACTAAATGTGTGCGGGGTCCTTTCCAACGGATGAAAAATCTTGTTGAAGAGACTAAAATAAATAAATTAAAAAAAGGTGAAATTGACAACTATGAATGGGTACAATCACTGTGAGGTCTACAATAAAAATATCTTCAGACTCCGATGAAGAGTATGCGTCTTATAACGAACGTGCTGCAACTGCAAAGTGCCATCTTGAACTGGTATAAATTCAACTCAACGCACTGCCACACCAATTGCGCACAATTATTAACTTGTAAATTATCTTAACTGGATTCAAATTGTTAATTTATGCTTTTCCGTACATTTTTATTTTACATTGAAACCGAGATACAATGATATGAGCTGGTTTTCTGATATTTCTTCAATATGTGAAATAATCGTCTACAGGGTCATCCTTCGCCGATATAATTACTGAGCTCTAAGTTTCCTAGGCCCCAACTCTTCAAACTTCTTTGAGATAATCTCCTCTGTACAACCCTGGGTGACATTTTGGAAATCTTCCCACCCTCAATATCTTCTTTCCAGTAAATAATACGAAGAATCGAGTCAATTTTGTTCTCGAGGGGGTCACTTGAAAAGAATATTTTCAGTCTTCTTGGTTCACATCATTTTGAAGGGCGTTCAATCCTCTTTCCAACGGTACCCTAGTTTATCATTTTCTGTAGAGCAGTTTCCGGAAAATGCCGTGTCAATCAAAAAATTTCCCATCCTTAATATCTTCCTTCCGGTAAATAAAATGAGAAATCGAAAAGACAGGGCAATTTTAATATCATTATTTCAGAAGGGGTAGATGTTCCTTGGTTTTCTGTTTCGGGCCAGGAGCTATTTCACTTTCAGTCAGCTGCTTATGATCTATAAGGCACAGATCCACCTGTCCTGGAATACTGTTCCCATATATGGAGTGCAGCACCCAAACATACCCTGAAACTGTTGGATTCTGTCCAAAAAAGGGCAATTCGTCTCGTGGGTGATGCCTCGCTCACAAACTCACTCACTTCTCTGGAACACCGTAGAAAAGTTGGCGATCTGGCTCTATTTTATAGATATTTTCATGGACGATGCTCTTCTGGAATATCAACAATTGTTCCTCCCTTGGCAGTCCCAGCGAGATTAACCCGTCGAGTTGAGGCTTCGCACCCCTTCGTGGTCACTTTGGAGACCTGCAGAACATCTCTTTCCAAAGACTCGTTCATCCAACGAACAGCGAGGCTCTGGAACACATTGCCAAAGGAGGTGTTCCCGAGGCATATAACCTCCAGAAATTCAAGAAGAACACCACTTTCTCCTTTATTTCCCTTGGTTCTCTGAACATTACAGGATATCCCTTTTCGTGGGAACCAGAACATTAAAAAAAAACCTTATATGAAAAGGGCGAAAAGATTCAAATCATTTCAAAGGGCGTTCAATTCTCTTTCCAATAGTACCCTAGTTCATGATTTCTCAATGAGCAGTTTCCGAAAAATGCCGTTCTAAACTTACAGAAGTAATTGGAACATGCCTGCACTGAAATACATTCAAAATCTTCATACTATTTGGATTGAAAGGGTCAATACAATAATACCAACCTGACAACCATGCATATCAGTCATATTAGTCGAGATATCAGTGCAGGTATGTTCTGATTACTTCTATAGGTTTAAAACAGCATTTTTCGAAAACTGCTCATCAAAAAATTAAAAATTAGGGTATAGTTGAAAACTTGAACGTCGTTCAAAGTGATGTTCATCTTGACCTCCCTTTTCATATGAGGTTCTAAGGGTAACATCTATTCCTCCTAGGGGGTTTAACCAAAAGGGCTAAAACTAATCATTTCAAGTGATCTCCTTATGATTAAAATCGACCTGGTTTTTCGATTTCTCATTTTATTCACTGCAAGGCAGATTTTGAGGATGGGAAGTTTTAGAAATGTCACTCTGTATAATTACTATATCAATAATGATTTGAAAAATCTTCATCTTCGGTCTTAGCATTTAGTCAAAAATGCTAATTACTTGGATGAGAAGTCGTTTATTCCAGAATAAAGAGTGTCACAATATCAAAAGAGAGTGAAAAAAATGAAATGAAATATTCTGATCCATAATGGGCTTATATCACAAAAAAAAATTATTTCATAATTCGATAGAACTCACCCAAACTAGCTCACCACCGCAAACCGTTTCTTGCTGTGAGCTCCCTATATACGTTTTATAAAAAATTATTGAAATCCCCGATTTTTCGGACCTCTGAAAACGAGGCGATGATGTGACGTCAAAACCCTAATACTGAAACAAGACTATTCCAGACAGAGATGAATGATACATGATTTCTGACAGAGTGAATTAGCGCGAGATCACAGTTGAAAGAATTAATATATCAGTTGCCTCAGTCTTCGTCGGGCGTTTGGTATTTTCTATGGCGAGATGAGGTTTCGACGTCATAAGAGGGTCCGTTTTCAGAAGGTACTATTATTTATGTGCAAAAATAAAATATTCCAGTTAATTTTTCGATCGAATTATGTCGTCAATCATTATTTATGTATAAAAAAATCATTATAAACATGGTTTGAGTTAAAAGTTCTACTAAGGTGTACACGCCCATTATCTCAGTCCAATAATGTTGCAATATTCATGGTGCTTCAATTAAAAAAGTTCGGTTACTTATTCCGATGCAGAATTTTCACGAAGTTCCCATCATAATTTCCCGCATCAAGATTAAAAACTAGACCAATGCTTCAGCGCTTACGACAGTGAATCCTCCCACTGAATTAATATTAACATATCGATATCGGAATTATATTTTTCGGTTCTTCGGTTCGATAAAAAACACGTCTCGATCAATTGATAAAACCGCCATTACATTAAAACCGATCGGGCGGTAACTATACTTCGCTAGTCCGAGCACTGCAATAATCTATTATTAATCTGGCCGAGAAGAGATGTGGCAAACCTCCATTCCGAAAACCATAAGGGCACAACCTTATCTACAGGAAGTCGTGGTGAACAGAATTGGCAACAGTGCGCGAACGTCCTACGTCTGCATGGGAAGACCACTGAGGGATAAAAATAATAATAATAATAATAATAATACATATATTATCCATTAAATGCATAAGTAGGTACATGGTACAAAAAATTGACAAATTCAAGTGAATAAATGGCGAGGGGGTTACCACTAAAAAAATGCGTGTAACAGGACATGAAATGCCATTTCTTAAATATAAGGAAATGCCTTGAAATCCTTGGAATGCTTCAAAATTCCTTGAAATGCCATAAAATACCTTGCTTTGAAATATGTTGAAAGAACATGAATTAAAATGAAATGATATTTCTGGAATACCATGAAATGCCTTGAAATCCTTGAAATATTTGAAATACTTGAAATACTTTGAAATCCTTTGAAATGCCATGAAATTCCTTGAAATGCCTTGAAATATTTTGAAATGACATGAAATACAATGAAATGCCATCACTGAAATAGCATGAAATGTCTTGAAATCCTTGAAATACTTTAAATTTCATGAAACGCCATGAAATTACAGGAAATAAAATGAAATGCTATAAGGAAATGGTAGGAAATGTTCTGAAATGCTTCTGAATAAAAAAGTAGAGAGCGAGATGGTGGTATATTTATCTTTGAATGATTTGGTAGAAGATGATATCAGTAAAAAGATCTAATCTGTGCAGATTGTTTGGCCATATGAGAACGAGCGCTTGCAAATAATTTTTTCATGTCTTGGCACACGAAGAAGGGTTTTTTGTCGGATATTCAAATTATGAACATCTATTCTAAAAGAGAGTTTTTATGTAAATAGAAGGGTGTTTTAAAAGTGTAGATTTTATGGACCAAACATGCAAAATGACTGAAATAACATTTCTTCAAGATGTAAAATCGAATGACACTGAGTGACGTGGTCACAGCTCTAAAATATTCAGAGAAAAGATTCAGAACCAGCTCAAATGGAACCGTGAATCAGGCCAAAGATCAGAAAGTTAACCCATTTGATGATATAACATAGAGAAACTTGATGAATTCGGAAACAAAATCCACAGTACCTACCGTGGAAAAAATCTTGAAATTGTATGGTATATAAATGAAAATCGAACTTATCATTGTTAATCATATCTGAGTATAATGTAAAGCCCAAGAAAATGACTTAAATCTAACGTGGTCAGTCAGGTCAATACACCTATATCGCCAGTCAAGAGTAGAAGTTTTGGAATATATTCATCGAAACTCTAAAAAAAAACAGGAGTACGAGTTGAGGATTGTATACATATTTCATAGACAAACTGGAGGTGGTCTCGTACGATTCACGTTTAATAGTGCTGCGTATGTGGTTAGTAACAAAACCTACCTGAAAAATGGCTCTCTCTTTCTTTCTCAATTTCTCTCTCTTCAGACAGAACCTAGAAGTTTGATATTATTAGACCAATGGGTATTTGGTTCGTTTCCTGGGATTTTCGATTGGAAGATCGGAATATCAGCATGACTGACCGCCACCTCGGCACAAAAGATTCCGTGATATTGTTGTGGTCACGAAGTCCATAATGCCTATATAATACACATACATTTAAATGAATTCATATTAAAAGCGCAACCTGCAGAGATCCCAGTTTGATACGAATGTGTGAGCTGACTTCTGTCACCTCCTAACAACCAATTCTATGTTACGATTTATATCGCCGTTGCCGGCTCATATTTTCGACCCGATCTTAATTGAGGTTATGTTTTATGGGGTTTATTCGGTTATTTATCGATTCGACTTTTCGAATAATAAAACTGTCGAGTTTAAAACTGACGAGATCACGAATCAACCGAAATAACAGAGCTGATGTATAGGGTAGAGCTTTTTTGCAGTCCCCAGCAAACATCAAAATAACATTAACTATCACTTTTTGAGCACTTCAGTCTTCAGTGCACTATCCATTTGATTAATTCCTTTCTAGATTAGATTAGATTTGGAATGGGGCCTTCGGGCTATCTGCCTCCACACTGCGACCTTTTCAGATCTATTGTGTCTGCCCCCAAAATCGATTAGAGTTCTTCGGCTAGACCCACCTTCTCTATGAGACTCCATAGGCTAGCTTTCAGATCTCCTGTGTATCTCTGGGCTCATGGTTTTTCCTCACCCAGCGTAAGGAACCTTAGTCTTGATAAGCCCTCACAGTGGCAAAGTATGTGTACTGCTGTTTCTTCCTCTTCTTGACAGAACCTGCACAGCAGTTCTTCAGTCAGACCTATATCGTACTCATGTGTTTGTTGAGCCTACAATGCCCTGTGAGAAGTCCCACTAGTATTCTAGTTGAACTTCGTTTCTGACTCAGTAGATATTCTGTGAATGTTGGCGATGGTTTTTTGATAAACTCTTTTGCCTGTCTCATTCCTGGCGAGTTGTTCCACCATTCCTGAGATTTGGTTTGCATCCATGATTTGATACTAGTCTTTTATATAGCTTTCGCAATACCACAGAAGGGTTCTGGGCCATTAAGAGCTTTGTTTGCTCCTGCTCGGGCAAGTGAGTCTGCCTCTTCATTGCCCTCGTACCCTGTATGTGCTGGTCCCATGCTAGAGTCAATCTGTTCTGACTGCCCAGTGCATTTAGGGTTTCTAAGCAGTCCCATACTAGTTTTGAGTTAACTTGCATAGAGTTGACTGCTTTGATTGCCGCCTGGCTATCTGAATAGATTGCAATGGTTTTGCCTTTAAACTCTTGCCTTATCAATTCTTTCACGCAATGATGTATTGCAATAATTTCTGCCTGAAACACCGTCGCGTATTTGCCTAAGCTCAGTGAGATTCTTGTCTTTGGCTTGGCCCCATAAATACCAGCTCCAATTCCTTTCTAAATTTCCAGGTCGTTATTGATATCAAAAGAATGTTGGTGGTTGACGATATGATTTGCAAATGAACTTTTTGTGTTATATTCATCAATATGGGGGTTCACTGATTTTTCAATTATTTTCACATCATGTTCAAGTACTCTGGTATGAATCCGTAGACCACTCTGACCTATGTATTGAGCATTACAATCAGAGCAAGAGACTTTATAAACACCTGAGAAAAGTATGGACTTCTACATAAGATTGATAATACATTGAACTGTGACCCAGTGATGACTGACTGGCATACAGTGGTGCAACCAGTTAAAATTTCAAATCACCAGATCTGTGAAGTTAAAATAACCAGATCTGAAAAATCATCACCAGATTTCACATAGTGTGATACATATTGGAACGTTGCATAGCAACAAACTTTTTTTGTCTAGGCAGTCAAAAGAAAAAATACTTTTTCTGCAACCGACACAAAAGTCGTCCATTTTGATACCAAAATTAGCTCTTAAATTGACATTTCTATTACTGACACAAAAATAGGTAAGTTGCTAGGCAACATATTTAGTTCCTAGGAGCTAAAGTTGAATTTTAGTTCCTAGGAGCTAAAGTTGATCTTTAGCTCCTAGGAACTAAAAAGGAAGTACTGGACGTCATCAAGAATGAACAACATTGTGACGGTTGGTTATTTGGGTTGAGACGCATACCTGATTTGTTTCCGTTTTCAGCAGATTTGGAATTTCATATACCCATGCTGAAGATATAAATACACCTTATTATAGTTTAGTATTGGAATTATAAACATCTCAGCTAAGTATTTTTGTTTGATCAGGAAAGCCTTCAAGATTCAAATACTTGCTTAATCTGTATTTCATTCGTTATTTTCGGGATGGATAACTTGTTTTTGAATAATCACGGCAAGCAATAGTTTTTTGTCTCAAACAACGATATTGTTTAGCTTCATTTGATTATTAAGCGAAAAACATTGTATTATAGAGAGGAGTAAATAATCGCCATTATCATTGTTGATATGCTCATTAACCTAACATTTTCCACGTCTTGCTCCTATAGCTGGCACTGGCGCGGTATTTGCTATTAGAGCACCTGGTCCATACACAAATATGTCACTCTGTGATTGTACTTATATTGAAACTACAATTCGAACATCCTTGAAAATTGAATGAACCTGCCGTTGATGCAGGTAGAATGTTCTCACTACACGGATTATTTGTCAATATTTGTTGCATTGCATACATATGGCACGGCATTGGTGGTAACTTCACATATTTATTTGAGTTAATTGTTTCGGTTGCAGAAAAAATAGCATGTTTCATTCGGATCAAAAGTGACTTTGTTCGACTCGCAAATTTTGCTTTCGCTCGGCTTCGCTAACCGCTCCGCCTCGCAAATGCAAAATTCGCTTGTCAAACAAAGTGTCACTTTTGATCCTAATAAAACAATCTACTATTCTTTGTCTGCTAAGTGTCATAGAGGAGTCACTTTTAATCTCAGTTGGAGAAAAACAAAAAAGTTTTACCTGTTCGAGCCTACTATATCACGTGACACGCTTATCCTGAAAACCTAAAGCAAATAAGTTCCTCATCAAATCTGATATACCGAATTCTACTTTATGGGCCTGGGTTATAGTGTCTTCGAATTTCTTGTAAATCCTAGGACAATCAGGAGAATCATAAACATACTTATGATATGACGAAAAAACCAATGAACAATTTTCTTCTTATACAGGGTGACATTTTGAAATCTTCCTACCCTCAATATCTTCCTTGCAGTGAAAATATGAGAAATCGAAAAAATAGGTCGATTTTATTTTCAATGGGTACACTTGGAATGATTAGTCTTGCCCCTCTTGGTTGGTGAGAACCAAGAGAAATAAGGTAGGAATTCTTAAATTTCTGGAGGTTATGTGCCTCGAGGAACACCTCCCTTGGCAATGTGTTCCAGAGCCTCGCTGTTCGTTGGATAAACGAGTCGTCTTTGGAAAGAGATGTTCTGCAGGTCTCCAAAGTGACCACGAAGGGGTGCGAAGCCTCAACTCCACGAGTTAATCTCGCGGGGACTGCCAAGGGAGGAAGAATTGTTGATATTACAGAAGAGCATCGTCCATGAAAATATCTATAAAATGGAGCTATCTCGCGTTAGCTGTGTCATAAAACACCAACAATCCGAGTCTCTCGCTTTCGATCCTGAAATGATTAGGTACATGAAGAAGAATGCGTCTAAAAACCCGAATGAGCTATCGAGAAAAAAAAAACACCCCGAATCGTTTTCGTTGGTTAATCCGATCGTTATAGACAGTGAGTTGGCATTTTGGAGCAGACGTGGCCAGTCCGAGACACCTTATAATTTTTCGACTCCCGCTTCTACTTATCTACTTATTTAATTAAAAATAAACCTTCGCTTTTCAATCTGTTATTCTTCGGTTTTTTCACACTCATTTGACTATACATCAGAGACTTAGTATTCTTTGTCATAGAACAGGTAGATAGTTGAAAGTACCTGATATATCTCATCTACCATCGACGACAATACAGGGTTTCATCGAAACTGTCTGAAGGGTGGAATTCGATGATGCAGGGTATTGGTTTGATCACAAACCGATGTTTCACTAATTTGTTAATTCTGACCTGGTTTTTTTAATGACTAAGTCGCCCTTTCGTAATTTTTAATCAGGATTCTGAAATTTGCAAGAGCAGAAGATATACCGAAAATAAACAATATGACCATAGATGAAACACACTCATATGACCAAGTGGGGTCATCTTCAGTGATATACACTGCTTGTCAACAGCCATGGAACCACCCACATTTCTGGAAAATGATATTAGGAGGCAAGAAAGGTTGAAAATCACTTCAGATTCGTAAACAGGACGTCCAATTCATAATTTTTCGTGAAGAATTTTCAGTTCTGGAAAATTAAATTTTGTCTTACTTTTCATGGAAGCACCATCGTATCTTACGTAATTGACTTCATCTTTGTAATCTTCCTTTTTCCTGCAAATTTCAAAACCCTACCAAAATAATTACGTAAGATACGGGGATGCTTCCATGAAAAGTTGGACAAAATTCAGTTTTTCAGAACTGAAAATTTTCTACGAGGAATATGAATAGTTAGTGGATTGAACGTCCTGATTTCGAAGTGATTTTCAACCTATCTTGCCTCATAATATAATTATTTCAACAAAATTTATGAAAGTTGCAGGACATTTTTTTCTAAATTGGTGATAGGAATCTCGGATTCCTTTTCATATTCGGAATAGGTAGATATAGAACAACTTTTTTGTAACAAAATGTAAAACCATGGATGAACGAACTCGGAAACATAACTTCCATTACTGAATAAAGGGTGGTTCAAAATTCAATATCAATATTCCAGGAGTTTATCAAGATCAAGAAAATACTTTTTTTTTCTTATAAACATGTTTTCGTTATCGATCTACGTTAAAATTTCGAGATTGTTTTCTTTTTCTCCATAGCTCTTCTAGTTTTCAAGATTCAAAAGTCAAATTCAGAACATAATTTGCGACACAGGTCTCCCCTAATTTTTACGCATCTGCGACCGTTATCGAGAAAAAAACATTCAAAATAATAATTACCAAGGGGAGAAACCTTTTATCCGAACGAAAACAGAAAACGTTACATATTTTTGTTCGTGAGCTCAATAGGTAAAAAGTTTACTTTGACTTTGCATAAAAAGTGCTGAAAAATAAAAAATCTTCGATATATTTAAAAAAAAGAAAAGTCTTATTTTGACCTGAAAAATAATCCCTTGAAACATTGATACTAAATTTTGAAACATCCTGTATAATTTATTGATCCCCCACATCTTTTCTCATTATTTCAAATTGACCTCCGCCTCATCAACATACCAATCCAAATAGGTGGCAAATCACTAAAATTACATGCCAATTTTCAACTAGACAATAACATCGAAACCAAGTACCTGACCCTTTTCTTCCTAACTGCCACATAAATCCAAGAGTTGGATAGCTTTGAAGCTTCTCGAGACAAATTCTAATTGTCTGAGCTGACTAAGCGTTTTCTGCTTTCGTATACCATGCACTTGTGGTACCACCGTGTAATTCCCGGCACCTCCAGCAAAAACTAAGCGGCTTCTTTATAAGAGTGTATTTTGGACTCCATGAGTCTTATAGATATCGGATTATTCGATATATTATAATTTTTCTATCTTTTGGATTGCACCAAAGGAAATCCCTATTCTATTCGTGGAATATTCTCGTGCGTGCCTGATGTATTTTTTTATCTATAAAGTTACTGTTTCACCTTCAAATTTGGTATGCGACTAAATACTGGAATGATATATATATATAGTGAATATTTTGACAAGACATTCTTCTCATGGTTCTGAATCGTACAATATGCCACTAATTTTGTCAAAGTTCCCAAAAATGGATCTTTTTCCATGATGACTGATAAGGAAAGCTACAAATTCAACTAAATTGGATATACAGGGTGTTTCAAAATTCAGTATCAAGATTTTAGGGGCGTATTTTTCAGGTCAAAATAAGACGTTTTTGTCCATAAACATGTGTCCGCAAACGCTTCGTTACCGATCTACAAAGCGTTAAAGTTAAACAAATACACGATGAGACATCCACCAACTTTCAAATAATGTCGAATGCTTCAAAACAAACCTAAACGTCAAAATGAAAATAGCAGTCAAAGCCCACTAATTCGCTTTTTCATTGTTCCGTTGAAAATTTTAATTAAATGTAGCGAATCACAAAAAATGATTTTACTTTTTTCTCGATAACGATCGCAGATGCGTGAAAATTACAAGAGACAAAAAAAATTATAAACAAAACAAAGAATTCATTTCGTATCTCAGAATTCACCAGCGGCGCACCACAAAAAAGTTTATGGGGTAAAAAAGGGCTTGACCCCTGAAAAAAATATCTCCCTGTAGATTCTCACAATCACTCGGCATGCTGGATGATGTAAGCCCTAGAACGTAACCTACATTCCAAATTTGATCTTAATATCTCAAAAATTGAAAGAGCTATGAAGAAAAAAATAAAAAAATCTTGAAACTTTAACGCTCTGTAGATCGGTAACGAAGCGTTTGCGGACACATGTTTATGGACAAAAACGTCTTATTTTGACCTGAAAAATACGCCCCTAAAATCTTGATACTGAATTTTGAAACACCCTGTATATTATGAACATAACCTTACTTGAGAAGAGCTCTACCAATTCTTGGAAACACTTTTTATTCAAATCAATTTGACATACGGTTACGTTCTTCGGAGGACATACCAATGTCGTACGGAGAAGATACTATATGAGATTATTGAAAAAACAAAGATTCGCCACTGTCATTATCTGACTTTTTCAATCAAGTTTTCAGAGAAATTCTTGAATATAATACCATAGTGCGTCAGTGAAGTTTGGTTCTTGTATCTCTCGGAGCGCACAAAAGGAAATTGTAACTTTCAACTCGAAAATGCGTTCAAGGTTTTCGATGGAATAGGGATGAATTATACCAAGTCAACCATTGCATGTCTCTCTACAACCCCAGATCTTTTCTGTGTATACGAAACAACTGTCATTGGTCAGCGTATCTAAATCCGATACAAATTCAAACAATATGCTCGTTAGATTCTCTTCCCATAATGATAATGCTCTAAATCCCAGTCATAGATCACTATGCACTATGCAGTATTTACTGCATGCTAACTCTACAAATAATACAGATGCACATGAGATCACTTACCCATTGTAATCATTTCAAAGGACTCTATGTCGATGCGATGAGGACATCTGTCAATTCAAGTATACGGGGGTTGCATTTTGAATGACGCTGCAAGTTCATCACTTGCTAGTCGCATAGCTGTCAAGTGCATATATATAAAAACATGCATTGGTCAATCAGGTGGAACATTAGTGCGGTGTATTTATGAGTATACAGGGTGTAAATTTGAAAACTTCCAATGCGAATATCTCGCGAAAGAAAAAAGTTTGAAAAACGCCGTTTGGCAAAAATGCTAAAGAGTTAAGGAGAACTAGAACCACCATATTTCGGTCAAGGGATGAGTCACCCCGTCGGCGCGACACACCCCAACTTTGAAATGTCAAATGGCACTACCTACCTTTTTTGTGATGCTTCAAATGAACAGTCTCAGTCAGTAGTATTCACCTGTACAAGACTTTTTTTCCTCCCACTACAGGGTGTACGAAAAATATAAAGTCGAATAAAATAAAATGAATTGTGTTAAAAGGATATTTTATTTGATCAGATTTTCAAAATGCATTCCATTCTGTTGTAAGCAATAGTATAATCGATGTTCAAATGCCATTCTAACATTTTGGAACACATCTCCTGGAATATATCGGCATTCTGCATTTTATTTTATTCGACCTTATGTTTTTCGTTCACCCTGTAGTGGGTGGAAAATAAGTCTTGTACAGGTGAATACTACTGACTGAGACCGTTCATTTGAGTTATCAAAAAAGAGGTAGTGCCATTTGACATTTCAAAGATGGAGTGTGTCGCGCCGACGGGGTGACTCATCCCTTTACTGAAGTATGATGGTTCTAGTTCCCCCTAACTCTGTAGCATTTGTGCCAAACGGCGTTTTCCTAATTGTTTTATTTTGCAAGATATTCGCATTGAAAGTTTTCAAATTTAGACCCTCGAATTAATGTTTTTCGTACACCCTGTAGTGGGTGAAAAAAAAAGTCTTGTACAGGTGAATACTACTGACTGAGACCGTTCATTTGAGGTATCACAAAAGAGGTAGTGCCATTTGACATTTCAAAGTTGGGGTGTGTTGCGCTGACAGGGTGACTCATACACGGTAAAAAAAATTTGTTACTGTGACAATATTCTGGTTAATATAGGCACAACCAGATACACATTGTTGCTATCACCATATCAAATGGTAACTATAACGATAATCTGGCTATAGTAACAATAAAAAATGGTTAGTGTCACAAGATATCTGGTTGTGCCTATACTAACCAGATGATTTTTTTCCGTGTAGCTTCACTGAAATATGGTGGTTCTAGTTCCCCTTAACTCTTTAGCATTTTTGCCAAGCGGTGTTTTTCTAATTTTTTTATTTCGCGAGATATTCGCATTGAAAGTTTTCAAATTTACACCCTGTATAAGTTGAAAACAGATAACTATACTTGATGGTTGATCGTATATTTCTGTGAAATATGATACCCATAAATCATTAGGTGATCTTTGTTTAGTAACAACGGTAAGATATTGTTTTCAATTCGGATGAACCATATCAGTATGGGAACAGTGAAGTTGGAAGGTTTGAAAGTTATTGGGTTTTTCGTCAATGGTATAGGGACTGTTTTTATGAAACATGAACTGTAATTATTAATGAAATTAGCGAACTTGTTTTTTAAGTCACATATAATATTTTTGAAGGGAAGCACGAAATTTAAAGCCTCTTTCCCCATTGGTTGCGCCAATGGTTCACTTACTGGTTTTATACCCATATACTGAAAATATATTAGTACCATACAGGTAAGTATACCATAATTCAACGATAGCCACCAGAAAGTAAAGCTATAATTGAAATCTTCAGCAAAACTCATCAGACCGTGTAGTATAGTGGATGAAGACAGTCTTCGTCTCAGTTTTCGAAATTCTCTGCTTAAAAGCATTCTAGCTTTTCGATACGCGCCATACTCTCTTGAAATCCTAAATTTTATAACTTGCGATACTGAAAATTGCGAGCTATCAGTAAAACTTCATTAAGCGACGCTATATCACATCACTGTTGCGTGTTGAGTAGAGATCGAAAACCAATAAACGTCATCAAACATAAAACAAGTAGGATCTACTATTAAAAGATACTTTAAAATACCTATACAGGGTGTTTCATCAAGAATGAGCAATCTCTGAACTACATAAAATATAGTAAACACCAAAATATCAAGATTCGGCCTAACATGTCTCATAAAAATGTTGCTAGTTTTGGAGATAAAGGGTGTTCCAAGGAAATATTGTATTTCAATGTTTCTGAGTGACTTTGTACACACAAAAAAAATTCTTTGGAACTACAAAAAAATTTTGTGAATTCAACAAAATCTGAGTGTCACATATCCACGACCAAGTATTTTGTCACCACAACAAAATTTTTAGTCACTTTTCAATTGACAGCAGGAATGTTGTTCCTATGATACAATATCTGCTCTAATGAACAGATTCTGTTGATTGAAATGATCATATCATTTCATTCAAGTGAAAAAAATTTCAGTTCCTCAGAGAGTGAATATGTTAAAATAACATTATACACACACTGGCACAATTAGGGGAACGGGCAAAATTTACACTAAGTTTGACATCAATTTTCTTTCGAACGGATCGCTCGATTCAAATTTTTTTCTTCACGAAATGTAGCTTCATTCTTCACGAATAATCTGAGAAATAATTACCTTCAAACGATGAGTCTTTCCATCATATACAGGGATGTAAAGAAAGTACGGATTTTTCGGTATTTTTTCAGACATCCTGTGGACTGAACCACTGATAATTGAAACGATTTCTCAACACCAAATTGGAGCCCAATCTATTCCGAATATTTTCGTTTTTTATTCATCTTGATATCTCAATTATTCAAGAAAATACAGAGTTTCAAAGGAAAGGTGGATATTGGTATCAATTTTACACCTCAAAACTCAAATTAGATCTGAAAATGTGTCGTTTCTTGACTAACCTAACCTAACCGTGACTTAACCTCTGCTATAGGAGACAGAAGCAGTAAAATCAAATTGTTCATTTTGTTCACCTCGGCGATATAGTCTTTCCCTGCCATCTATTGAATTGGTGCAGATGCGGCTCTCATATGTTAAAAGAACATTGGCCCACTGGTCATTTTCAATTAATGCTACAGCCTTCGCCACATCAGTAGGAGTCGAATCTCTCATGTTGAATTTTCATTAATCAAATTTATGAATTGTGAATCGCTTGACTTCGATAATAATTAATGACATTAACAAAATAGCCAACGTTGATTAACAAAAATAGCATTTCACCAAAAGAACATTGGAGCAACAGTAAACAGTAAACCGATAGGTAAAACTGAACAATTCTCATCTTGAAGTAAAAATCCTCACAGAAACAAGTTGAAAAACGACACGTTCTCCCCAGTTCGAGTTTCGAGGTGGTAAAATTAATACAAATATCCACCTCTTCTTTGAAACTCTATATTTTCTTGGATAATTGGGATATCGAGATGAATTAAAAACCAAAATATTCGGAATAGATTGGGCTCCAATTTGGTGTTGGAAAATCGTTTCAATTATCAGTGGTTCACTCCACAGGATGTCTTAAAGAATACCGAAAAATCCGCACTTTCTTTATACCCCTGTATATGATTTAAAGACGAATCGTTTGGAGGTGGTTATTTCTCAGATGTGTTCGTGAAGAATGAAGCTACAATTCGTGAAAAACAAATTTGAATCGAGTGATCGGTTCGAGAGAAAATTGATGTCAAACTTGATGTAAATTTTACCCGTTCCCCTAATTGTGCCAGTGTGTGTATATTCTTCTATATAACAAAATAGTTTTTTCATCCAATGAAACAATTCATTCGATCATCAAAATTGTATTTTGAATTGACAAAATATTTTGCTGAATAATATTTTTTTTAAATCCAATAACTTTTCAAAACTAAGTGAAATTAGAGATGAATTTCCTCAGTTGATTCAGGAGTATTAGAAGACATAAGAAATTCTAGGACAGCTTAATATAATTATATAAACGAATGTTTTAGGTAGGTATATGTACACCCCAATCGAGGCGAGCGTAGGAAGGTAGAAAGAAACGCCACCTGGTGGCGAAAATGCAACTAGATTATCATTCAACAAAATATTTGTTTGAGATAATATATCTGTGGGTACTGTTCAACGAAATAATCTGTTTGAAATAACAACATGTTTCTTGATAATGATGTATTGAATCAATAAAATATAATGTTGTCATAATCAATTTAATTTCGTCAAATAGAAAAAAATCTTTAATTGGTTTCACAACGAAACGATTGTTGAATCAACAAAATATGATGTTATACTTAGTTAAATATTTGTAAAAATCAATTTGATTTTGTCAAATAGACAAGATGCATATGATTGATTGAACGATGAGATGATAGTTGGATCAACAAAATTTGTTTCATGTCAACTATATAGTGTTGCCGTCTAGACTTATACATTCTAGACTCTTGTCTTGTCTTGTCTAGAATATCAAGACAAGATCATCAATATGTCTTGTCTAGATTATCTAGACAAGACAAGACTTTTCATTTTCCATACAAGACTTTTATTCAAAACTCTTGATTATTTTCAAATCTATATTACAAATACGTCGTTTCGCTGGCGCGGCTATGATTTGTTTTGATTGGTTCCCAGAGAGCGGGAGTTTGCATGCACTTGACTGTTTCTACGCAATTTAAGCTAAGCGTCTTATCTAGAGTCTTGAAAAATAATCTAGACTTTCGTTATCTAGACAAGACCGCACTTAGCTTATTTAATCAAGACTTACGCGTATACAACTCTTGTCTTGAAATTTCAAGACAAGACAAGAGTAGGTAAACTCTTGTCTTGTCTTGTCTAGATGGCAACACTACAACTATAAATGTTGTTGAATGAAATGGAACTTTTGTTCTAATAAGCAAATATTTCAATTGAATTATTTTGGCTTTTTGAATAAGTCGCTTATTTGGAAGAAACGTATATTTTGTTAATTTCGCAAAATTGTGTTCAATTTAACAAAAAAACATGACCAAAATTATTTTGTTGGTGCAACAAAACTTTTTTTCGTGTAAGTTTTAATAGCATGAACATAAAATTTTGTAGTTTCAGGTTTTCTGACATAAAACATACGAATTCGTAACTGAAAATTGCATCATATCTGTTCAATATTCAAAACATAAAAAATGTACTCTTTTTCAAATCGTCTAGCTCTATCGGTTTTTGCGTTATTCGCTGTTGAATAGATCTGCAATTCACTTACACAATTTTTTAATTTTTTGATGGACGGCTTTTTTTGCCGGTGAGTGTA
Source organism: Phaedon cochleariae (assembly GCA_918026855.4). Lineage (NCBI taxonomy): Eukaryota > Metazoa > Arthropoda > Insecta > Coleoptera > Chrysomelidae > Phaedon > Phaedon cochleariae. The sequence continues at coordinate 57,149,618 of OU896710.1, forward strand.
TATATATTATGATATTACCGATGCAGATATTTAGTATGTTATGGCGGTGATCCGACCCAAGACATTGTGGACGCTCTGTAGGTTGACGTTGGGATTCAGCTCGCATCGTTAGGCGCACAGTGGAGAAAAAGTAGGCGACCGATGATGCGTGAACCGAACCGCAGGATCCGCGACTTGTTTGAGCGATTTATTATTTGAACGCGGCCGATATCTTGATATTGCGGACGGTCGTCTTGCCGTGGGGGATTCCGTGGATTCCGCTAATCCGTTAATCTTGCGGACATGTCAATGGGCGATGGGCTCTGTGGCCGAGTTTGACTATTAGTCCAGTCATTATATCCAAATAACGGACCTTACCCGTGAATAATTTTTTAGTGTTTTTTTTTTCATAGGTGTCTCGGGGGGGTGACTGGGAGTGTAAATTCAAAATGGCGACCAAATCAAGCTTTTGCGTATGTATAACTCGGCCATTTTTGATTCTACAGAAAAAGTTTGGGTACAAAAATTGTAGTAAATTTGGTTCTCTACGAGTTTGGTCCTCACAATTTTTCTGATAGGATCGATATTTCGTAAATTAAACCTGAAAAAGCGACAAATTCGAAATATTTTCATTATCTCGTTTACTTTCAACTTTACGGCATAAATGAAGAGGACTAAACTTGTGGAGAATCAAATTTTCTACAATTTTTGTCCCCAAACTTTTTCTGTAGAATCAAAAATGGCCGAGTTATACATACGCAACAGCTTGATTTGGTCGCCATTTTGAATTTACACTCCCAGTGACCCCCCCGAGACAACTATGAAAAAAAAAACACTAAAAAATTATTCAAGGGTCAAAGTCTATAATGACTGGACTATATGCGCTGAAATTCGCTAGATAGCCGTTCACGGACACGATGCAGTGGTACCGTCGGTTCGAATCCGGCTATCGGCTGAGCATTTTTCTTTAAAATGTGTGATTCATGGTAGGTCCCGCTCTTCCTAACCCCGCACAAGTTTCGACTTCTGGGGAGTTGGTTCCCAACTTCGAAGTAGCGATATAGAAATTTCACAAATTCATTTTACAAATATAATGTGTTATATTCTGCCCCTACCTACTAAATCGTGACGTCAATTTTTACTCGCCGTAAATTTCTATAGCAGTTTGAAAATGACCGTGGCATTATGGATGATTTTGACACCTTAAAATCGACCAAAACATTCTAAAATTGAAAGCGTATGAGGGCATAGGACAGTATTTTTTTTGTTTTATTCGAACATTTCGACACAGTTCACAGATCTCCAGATAAGTAGCTGAAAACTGGGGAAAAAAATGAATGTGATTCCAGGAGAACAGTCAGGACTATAGAGCTAAAACTAGCACAGATTCGGAATCAGCAAGTCAATTGGGATAAAAAATATTGAAATCCTGGAAAAATATGCAATTTCGGTTTTTCGGAATTTTATGGTAGGAATACAATGACAGAAAAGAAAACTCATTTTTGAATTATCGGAATTTTATACTCATAGGGATAGACTTGGAAATTTGCAAAATCATTGTTCTAGGAAAACTGTCAGGACTAGAGCCAAATTTGGCACAGATTCAGAATCAGCAGGACAGGTTCGGCCGAAAACAGTGATACTCGTGGAAAACATACGATATTAGAATTTTTGGATTTTATGGCAAGAAAAGGTCCAAAACTAACACAGAATCAGAATCAGCACGCCATTTTAGTTCAGAAAACGTGATATTCGAAATGTTACTCTTTTAGCACGGACTTGACTTGAAAATAAAACAAGACATTATTTGTCAAGACTAGAGCCCGAATTGGCACATTTTTGGAATCTGCACGTCATTTCAGATTTCAAATGATAATTGATGATGATTTCGACGATTTCATATGCACAGTGTACATATATATATATTGTTATGATATATTATTTCAATAGTGGAATAGTTTTTATAGTAGTTTGTTTGAAAATATTATACTTGGTTTTGTAGAAGCTCAAATTTGGTTTTTATCAATGCATCAATAAGTTTGATAAACTATTGAACATATTGTATACAGAAAAAAAAACGTGACATTTTGAGAGGTTTGTCTATGTGACAGGAAAAAAGATATAAAAAAAAGATTGAAGCATTGGTACAAGAAGTTCAGAGAAAAATATGTGTCATTGTAGAAGTTAGATTGTATTAATTAGGCTTAGTCAATAAATCAAGAAGTGTAGGGATTGGTCAAGTGAGAGGAAAATAAAAAAAAAAGGATCTGGTTACGTGGAGAGGAATAAACAAAAAAAATGGAGAGCAGAAAAGAATTGGAAGGTGCATGAAGAAGATTGGAAGAATATTTATGGGAAAACGGAACCTACATTGATGAAACTACAACGAACGAGACGACGAAGTTATTCAGAAACATCAGGAATATATCTGGAGTCATCAGTTACAAACCAACAAGGTATTTACTTGTTATTTCATCAGAGAGAGAGTTTTTGGAAACAGCATTTATCTTATCCATGCGATTTCCATATTCATCGTTCAAGATATATCCAGCCAAAACATAAGCAGTAGACTTTCATCAATAGTGTTTCAAAAACTGATTTTTGAAAGTGTTTAGAAAAACTATATTCATTCACAAACTTTTACATGTCCTACAAGTTGCAGCGGATCTCAACGTATCGTTTTACTAGGCGACAGCCACAGCCAGAAAAATATTGTTTGAATAAATTTCATATCATCATTTTCTCCTATGTTTGAATATTCGAAATCATTTATTGTCATCGTTGCTGATGTCTTAGCGTATAAGGTAGTTGGTGCAGAGTAGGTACTTTAGTTAATATTAGATGATTCACATTTCTTGTCATAATTTTGATTTCTGAACAATATAATTTCTCTATTTATATCTCAAAATCCATTTCAATCGATATCTACAATTTATAATTGAGACAATTTTGACATCTAGATTTGTTCACATTCTCGAGGAATCCTCCTTGAAAAAGAGAGTACATCATGTTCATAGGTTTACCGACTGAGCTGAGGAAATGAACTAAGGGTAATTGGTGAGCAACCGAAGCAAATGGTATAAGATTGAAGCCAGGTAAATGTTTTCAAACTTATTTGAGCTGTTCTATTTTCATATATTACAATAATTCTTTTTGCATACTTACTTTTACCCTAATTCAATAATCATCACAAAATAATATAACAATATATATCAGGTGCCAACGTATTAATAGACACGCCTATTGTATCCATAGTTCTGCTGGTATGAGATTATTGGAATTTGGCAGGAGGGTATAGGATTCGAGAATTCCAACATTCTGCGATATTTCATACTCTCCCACTATTTCCAGTTTCACCATAAACGACAACAACTTTCGATTTACAAATGGGACACTCTGTATTCCATTCCATAATCAGTTTAGGGATCATTATAACGAATTTAACGATACCGGGTTTGATAGGGATATTTCCAACGATAACGAAGATATTTGGGTACGAATTTTCCACATGCTCAATGGGTGTGACGGCGCAATATCGAAACTTCTTTCTCTGTCCCACTCATTGAGCATATGGAAATTTTGAACGCGAGTATCTTATATTAGAATATGAAAAGTTCGTTCGTCGTTTCCTGTGAAACCGGAAGGGATGCGAACGCATGAAATATTGCAAAATTTTCCAATTCTCGAATCCCACACCTATGCCAAATTTGAATCTCAAACCTTCATACTGTCAAGAAGTGCAAATGCCTATGAATTAACATCGCTCAAACTCTCGTTCATTCCAAGATTTTATCATAAATTAACTTTTCCAAATTGACACATCCAGTACATTGTAGTTTCGATCAGGTCAGCGGAGTTCATAGACGTCAGTTCCTTCAAAATTTGCAAAAAAACGCTTACCGTGCGAACATACCTAGGAAAGCAATATCGAACGGTAACGGCCATTCCCATTGCGAGAAATTGCGAACCTAGCATCGATTCCGGATATAAATAGTACCTGAGTCGATAAGGCATCATTATCATTAATATGAGTCATTAGTAATTATCAATTGAAAATGTTCGCCGTCTCCCCGACTTCAATCCTGCTGGTCAACCCCATGCTAGACGTTGTAATGTAAGTACTGTTTTTTTCAAGTGTTGTTTTGCGTTGTGTTTCATTTGGCAAGCCATTATGTTCTTTTTTCTTCGCTAACCTGCCATGTGGCAAGCATTCATCCACGATTTTTCCATTCAATCAATCAATGTCAAATTTTATATGAAAACTGTCTTGACTCTTTTTTTGGGGATGAATGTGGTTGGGTGGTGAAATGATCAGAACCTCTCGTCAAAAAGCCAAGCGAGTAGCTAAGTTACGACCTATAGGAGGGTCAACATCTGAGTTGCGACAATACATTACAATCCTGGAATGCTCGGAAATACTATTGGCAAGAGATCAACCTCCAATTGTAACAACAATTTATTGCATCAGAAATCAACAGCAAAAGTGGGCATTCGAACAACTCGTTTCGATATACATAGTTACATCAGTTACTGCCCTCATCAGCGACATTCTAAGACTGAACATCAGGAAGAAAAAAATAAGTCAATTAAATTGTACGGTCGTTGAAATTCCGAGAAAACGATCAATAGGCAATAAAATTATATTGAATACAGTGGCTTTGTAGTAAAACCTCTCGGTATTTACTTGTTAAGGAATCGTCTACATCAAATGACATCAATAAATAAAGACGCTGAGGGGTTTACAATGTGAAATTTGATTAATTATCCTTTTTCCTGAATCGTCTTTGCTCTTGGGCAATTTATGGTCGTAAAATTTATTATATGAATTGTCGGAGATCGATCAATCAATCAATCAATGTCACAATGTCCGACTGGAACATAATAATATACTCTTTTCTTGTATGTAGACAGAGAAAAAAATAATCACTTCTAGTAAGTAATTTTTTTTGTAAAATGTCTATATCGCTACTCCAAAGTTGGGAACCAACTCCCCAGAAGTCGAAATTTGTGCGGGGTTAGGAAGAGCGGGATCTACAGCTTATAATGGAATCCGAACCACTTCTAGGGCATCGAGGCGCTGCCAGGAAAACAACCATGAATCACACATTTTAAAGAAAAATACATATATATTATATTATTGAAATGCATGTTATACGGCAATTTTCTGAGATGTTACATCTCAGAAAATTACTGCTTTATTGGCGTGACATCTCTAAAAATTGTCGAATATGATGAATCAAAACTGTAACATGTCGAAACATTTTCTTGAAAAATCCGAAAAATACAGGTTTTGTAAACATGTTGTAGCTGTTCTTTTATATGTCAATTGATTAGCTCGTCATAATTAGTTTCAATTGTTTGAACTATCTTCAATTCTTCACCCGTTCACTGTTCACTAAACTAATAAAAATGTAATAATGTAAAAAATTTAACCAACTCAACCATTATCATTAACAAGTTTGACTACAGCTACAGCAAGCTGAATGCAATGTAGTCTATGCACTTTATCCATAGACAACAGTTTGTTTTCCCCCAGTTTGAAGTTCGTATTATGTAACATAGATGTCGCCCACTTCTTGAATCTCGCGAATACTTTTCGCGGCGAACGAGGTTCACAAGAGAGGAATTCATCATCATTGAGAAGTGAAAAAAGTCGATTTTCTCAAAACGAAGAATTTTGAATTATCTCAGTATTGTTCTCAAGTGCGATATGTGAACTGAGTGACGAAAAACGTTAGATACCATGTGCAGAAACATGCAGAAGTCTCAATCGTACACATCTTCTGCAGTGACCGTTCTTATTCTTTTTCCTACTCGCATTTCAATTAAGCTTGGTCTCAGCTTGGCCTGTTTTGCGCCGATTTAGATGCTTATTGTCTATTGGCGAATCGATTATTCCACGTAGACATCACTCAACATCAGAAGAAGAAGAAGGAAAAGAAGAAGATGAAGAAGAAGATGTAGGTCTGTGCATGGCGCCTGCTTTAGGCCATTCTCTGCATTTCAACTACCACTTGGTAGATAGCCTTAATGTCTAATTATTCTTTAACGATATCGACGAATGACTATGTAACTATACACGGTGGTCCTAAATGCTCTCTTATTTTTTATGTGGCTGATAGCACTTTCAAAGACGATGGTATTTCCGAAAATAGGCATAGGCATCAAAGAAGATACTCTTCGGAAGGGATGAAAAATAAATCCAACCAGGCAATCGGTGATACAATGCTTTGAATTGAATCATTGATAATCTTCTAGTCAAAAATATTAAATATATACTCAATAAAGAATCGAACTGGAATATCAACTATACAGATTTTATGTATAGTAATCTTTGCCATTTTCATAGATGTTCAGGTGATCTTTTCAAAATTGTTTATAAAATGTTTATAACATCTGATGCTGATATTAATTAATGAACACTCTATTCACTAGTTGCCACTCCCACATAGTTTGCAGATTATAAAGGTGAATGAGAAAGAAGTTGTTATGTAACACGTATATATTTTAGATGTTGAGAAGAAATATAACCGTAGATTACTGTCACTGCAATGAGAATTATTCTCTCCGACCCTACTCTTCAAGCATGGACTATTGTTTTTTTTTTACTTCATTTGAATGTATTGGGGAGTGCAGCGAGTAAAACTCGAAACTCATAGATTGCCCCGATGGCTCCCGTTCGTTTTGGTCCCTTGCTAAAGCGGTCGGAAGAAATTTCACTAATTTCACACATTTCCACCACTATCCAAACCCGACGGCACATTAGCAACAACATCGCAGGAGAAAGCAAATATTTTTGCAGAGATGTTCGCAGCAAACTCTATTTTAGATTCCCAAGGAAAACTGCCGCCAGACATTCCACCCGTTGAGAGTCGAATACCCGAAATCGTCTTCCGTCAACGCACTATCAGACGAATTTTGCTTGGTCTCAAAACGAATAAGGCTAACGGTCCTGATGGAATTCCACCCATTATCCTCAAAAAATGTGCACCAGAATTAACACCGATTCTCTGCAAGTTGTTTACCATCTCGTACAGGTCGGGTATTTTTCATGCTGGAAGACAGCTAGAGTCCAACCAATCCCCAAAAAAGGGAACAAGAACCTGCCCAACAACTACAGACCCATTGCCCTGTTATCAGTAATCTCCAAAGTGATGGAGAAAGCCATCAATATTGAGCTTATCAAATATCTGGAGAGCTCAGGAATCATCAATGATAGACAATACGGCTTTCGCCACCGAAGATCTACTGGAGATCTACTTGCCTACGTCACCCATTTATGGCAATCTTCAATAGAAAAACACGGAGAATCTCTAGCTGTCGCGTTGGACATATCGAAAGCATTCGACCGTGTTTGGCACGAAGGACTCCTCCACAAACTACCATCATACGGCTTACCACCTCAACTATGCCATCTCTTATCGAGTTTTCTTTCAGGCAGATCGCTTCACGTGGTGGTGGACGGTGTATCGTCTGATACCATTGGCATCAATTCCGGCGTTCCACAAGGATCAATTTTGGCACCAACATTATTCCTGCTTCATATCAATGATCTGTTGGGAGTAACAACTTGCCCCATCCACAGCTTTGCAGATGATAGTACCCTCCATACTGCGTTCTCTTCCAGAATTCCCATTTCTTCCCAGGAAACTATGAACTCACGGCGCAGGCAGGCTAATGCTGTCAATGAAGATCTTGCTGAAATCACAGCCTGGGGAACGAACAACCTAGTTGAATTCAACGCCACCAAAACTCAAGCCTGCATTTTCTCTAGAAAGGCGGAACTCAGTATGCCCGATATTGTAATGTCTGGCTCCACAATCCCCACCAAGCCCACCATATCTATGCTCGGTATTTCCATCAGCAACACTCTTTCATGGGATAATCATGTCAGATCCATCGCAAAAGCTGCTTCACAAAAACTCGGATTCTTGTTCCGTGCGAAAAGCTACTTTACACCTCAACAGCTTCTCATGATCTACAAAGCGCAGATACGGCCTGTTCTAGAATACTGTTCCCACATATGGGGTTCAGCACCAAAACATACGCTGATGCTCTTAGATTCCATCCAGAGAAGAGCCATTCGCCTGGTGGGTGACGCCACACTCACTCACTCTTTGACATCATTGGAACACCGTAGAAAGGTCGGCGACCTTTCACTTTTCTATCGATACTTCCACGGGAAATGTTCTTCGGAAATCTCTGCAATCATCCCTTCACTAGCAATACCAATCAGACGAACTAGACAAGCCCAGTCAGCACATCCTTTCGTTGTCAACCTGGAAAGATGTCGAACAGCACTTTATCAAGACTCCTTCATCCATAGAACGGCTAGGCTCTGGAATTCATTGCCTGTGGAAGTATTCCCAACAACATATAATCTCCAAAAATTCAAAAAAAATTCCAATACCTACCTCCTGTCCCTATCCTCCCTAGGAACGCACGATGTTCTTTGAACATTATAGGGATTCCCTTTCGTGTGCTCCAATCGATAAAAAAAAAAAAAAAAAAAAAGCGAAACTCTTTGAAGTTTATCCAAGCTTTCGGAAATGGTTTTTCCCATCTTCAGGGATGATCTCTCGATAACACTCGAAAAATATGGCATTTTTTTGATAATCATCAAGTTTCTTGAGCCTCTCATACATTCATGCACCATTACATAAGAAATGGTGGTCTCTAGTAGATTGTTCAACAAAAGGGTCATTTGATCCCATCATTTTGGAGAGCTTCTGCTCCCATAGATTCCACAATTTTTTGAATTTTTTTCGAATGTTAGATAACACAGATATCTTCTGGCCTGAAAGCTCTGGGACACCCGGTATATACAAATTTTTCAATACGGACTCCGAAATGTCACAGATACGTACAATTTGTATCCACCGTAAAATGGCGCAAAAAGACATCATCTTTTTTTCTCTTAATTAACTCTCCGTCGTGACCTTAAAATCGTCTCGAAAATGAAAAATTCGAGGCGGTTCCACCCATCCATGCATAGGCGAAAGGCGAAATTGCCGTATGGGACAAAACCACACGAACTCATTAGAAGTTTCAACACATATGCCAATTAAACTCTACTGGGGATAATTATATATCGATGCGGAATGGAAAAATTTCACGAAGCTACATAATGCAATGGCGTTACCAAAAAAAAATCAACCTTTCTTCACTCAAAGAAAATTCATTAGAAACTGGCTTTCCTCTGTCACTGTATATAATGGATTGTTTTTAAGCCAGCTTCATTACTAGACTGGTTTTGATTAGAGTCACTAGATGGTATTAGTTTGATAAGAGTTCGGACACAGAAATGACAACGGTTAGGGTTTTTGAATGTTTAGATTTATAAAGTTACACACCATGCATTGTGACAAGAGCACCATAGTCGTCCCGCGCTTTTTCATTAAAAATATTTTGAATTTGACAATTCATTTTATAAACGTCAGAATTGAAATAAAATTTCATAATTATTATACTTTCGAGATGAAAGCAGCTATGGAAATCACTTGCTGTATAATAAATTGTGCCAATTTTGAAACAAATGGATATCATTTATTCGATTTTCCAATTCAAATATCAACCATTCGCTTATGGAAGGAAGATATGAAACGGCCTGGGTCGAAAATCAATTTGAAGACGAGCGAAATTTGTGAGGTACTCATTAAAATTCACTTCTTATAACAGCATCTGATTAGAATGAATCTATATTTTAGGCCCATTTTCAAACGGAAGAATTCAAAATCTGTTTGAGAGAATCTGCTGTTCCATCAATTTACAAAGCAGACGATTTCAAGAACAAAATTCCATTATTATCACCACACAAAATACAAAACAAAATAATCATGGAAGAAGTAGAAATGCTCGCAAAATTACCTTATGAAATTGAAAATTTGAAAACGAAACTAAGAAAAGCAAGTAAACTACAACGTGATATATTATTGAATGGCGTTTTTGGTGCTGACCGCGAATTCAAAATTCAACAGTAAAAAGTGAATAGATATTTATGTATCAAGGGAATTATCATAAGGGCCTTAATTACACTGGAGGTTATCGTTTTGGAGATATTATCTATATCGATACTCAGCTCTTAGGGCGGGCGCTAAGTGAAGTTGCTGAGAACTTAACAAAATCAAGTATTTGGTAGGTCTCGTCAAAATAAATTACTTTTTTCCCATGAAATCTTTATCGAAAAATGATTTGTTCTGTATTTCAACAACATGTATCTCAGAAATGGAGCATTTCCAGACACAAGCTCATATAGACTTTATTTCTTAAAATTGTCTCAGGAATACTTCACTGGAGTATAGTTTCACATACAATAAGGAATTATAGCTATGAATTTATCCATATGTATATATTCTCTGATATTAAAATGTTGTTACATGCATTTTTTTCATTTATATAAATCTTGCTCTGCTAGAAGGGTATCACTATGAATTGAAGTGGGTGTTTGTACCCTATATCCATTGTCCATCTACGGCTATGATCGATTTGACAGAAAATATAACCTCTAAAATCGTATCTGACAATCAGGCGTTACTAGGGAAATTGAAAAGACAAAGAGCAGAATATATGTCTTATTCTTTTATTCACTTAAACCATTGTATTATAGAAAATAGAAAAGGACAAAAGTTCAGCTGTGTCCGAACTCTTATCAAACTAATACCATCCAGTGACTCTAGTTTTGATTAATATCTAAGTAGAGCTTCGCGAGACCAAGACCAAGATCAAGACTGATCAGTCGGAACCGACAACAATGCATTATCAAAATATTTCAAAAATTTCAAATTCAAACCGAATAACTTTTGTAAGTATTGAATTTGATCTTCAACTCCACTGTGACCTCACAACTATTTGTTGTAAACTTAAAAACTGCAATACTGAATATGAAAAATGTATTTCGGATTTTGAGTGAACAAAAATTGATAACCTTTTATATGACAAATGAATCAATGAAATAAAATGCTATTACATTTTCCATCAGATTTTTTTTAATATTGAGTAGATTTGAGTTCATTATTTCTCTTTCGAGTCTTATGGTCTTGGGGAGATTTAAGTCTTGATCTTGGTCTTGTATCATGACCAAGACAAGACCAAGACTGGACTCTTGATCTCGCCATCTCGCGAAGCCCTACCTCAGTACCTGAAACATATTTGACTTGAATTTCACTTGTTCGATATCTCGAAACCCTAAAACCTGGTAGATCTGAGTAATTCATTAATTCCTGACTTTCAACATAACTTTTTTATTGAATATTCTCTAGTCGAATTCATTCAGTAGCCTAAGCCAAAGGGTAGTAGTTTCTGTTTCTGTGCCCATTTATGGTTGAAGATTATTTTTTCCACACTTTTGTGAGTTTGAGAACATGTGCTTCTGGACGCTAGTTCCTGCAGGCATAGTAAAGTTGAAGATTCTGACCAATCAGAATCTAGGATTGAGCTCTCCTTGCACCGAGGCTGATTGGGATTATAAATACGGTGCTCTCATATCATATCATATCTTCCACACCAGTGTGAAGTAGTATTGTATAGTTATTTTGTATGGCACATAAGTTTGTATTCATTCCTGTTGTTTTTTATACCCGATACAGATATTTTCATTTGGGAACAAACGTTTTTTGTGAGGGCATATTTCATATTTCTTTCTCTGTTATCATTCTCTATTCCAATAGTTTATTTATTGATTTTCATTTGTCAAATTGATGATAGGTAGTTGTCAATTCTTTTTCTTTTTCTTGAGCATTCCTGTCATGTGCTCCGGTGTGCCTGTGCTCTGTATCCTGTCAGGCTGTGGTATGTGGTTAGTGTCATCCACGGCAATTCTTCACATATTTGACAGATCGTAGGTAAATAAATAGCCAAACAATAATGGTCCCAGAACTGAACCCTGGGGTACGTCCATCACGTCAAGATATCGAATTCAAAAGAGAACACAGTGAAGAAAATAAATACCTATGATGACTTTCTTTATGAAAGGTGTAACTTTTAATATCTCAATGATCAAGAGAACGCATTTACCTACTATAATTTGCATCTCTGACAAAAAGTGTAATTAAAATATAGAAGCATTGATTAAACTTTTCGACGATGAAATATACTATAATTATCGATTTTTATATCGAACATCTGGTGTAGGTATCTGAATATTGGATTGGTATCCAATCAGATTCCGCCAAATGAAAATTAAAATCAGTAATCCTGTTTGCTTCATTAGTACAAATGGTAACGATTAATATGAACTAATTGGACAATATACTTTGACCATGTTGCCAATCTGCTTTTCATATCGGTTAATAAGTTTTGCAGATTGGACCGTTTTGCGATAAACCGCTCGCCGTGACTCGATATATCGTTGAAATAATTTGTCAATTATTTGTTCATAATAAATTACTGGAAGGTCTTTGTTCTCTTCTCTAGGAGCGAGTATCAGTATCTCAATTTGAAAATGTTCCATTTGTATTCGTCTTCCATTGAATATACTCAAAAATAACACATTTTCCGAAGAAGATGATTTTTTTTTTGTTAATGATTTACCAGTATAATCTCTCATAGAATTTATTTGGTTTCATTGGAACTAAATTTTCAATCTCACTCTTTGGCTTTTTGCTCTATCAGAAATTTCTGGTGGTACCACAGACTTTTTCATCGTGAGCTATACAAGGTGTCCCAGAAAAACGTACCATAAATTCTACAGGGTGAACTAGAAACCAAAATAGGTCGATTGAAATTAACTTACCTCTATACGAAAATGCACCGTTGAGCCGTGACATTCAAAAGTCGTCCCTTTTAATATCAAAATTAGCTCTTGAATTGACGTTTCTATTACTGACACAAACATAGGCAACACTTTTGGTTCCCAGGAGCTCAAGTTGAACTTTAGCTCCTAGGAACTAAAAAATATGTACTAGGTCATCAAGAGTAATAGGTACACATTGTTACGGTTGGTTATTTGGGTTGGGACGCATACATGATTAGTTTCCGATTTCGGATATTTGGCATTTCATACCCATGTTGGATATACAAATACACCATATAATAGTTAAGTATTTTTGTATAACTTGTTTTTGAATAATCACGGCCAGCAATAGGTACTTTTCTGTCTCATACAACGATATTATTTACCTTCATTTGATTACCAAGCCAAACACAGTCACTTTCGATCCGAATGAATCATGCTATTTTTTCTGCAACCGAAACAATTACCGCAAATAAATATGTGGAATAACCTCCAATGCCTTGCCATATGTATGCAATGCAACAAATAATCCAATATAAATACAACCACAGAGTGACATATTTGTGTATGGACCAGGTGCTCTAATAGCAAATAATACGCCAGTGCCAGGTATAGGAAAAAAACGTGGAAAATGTTAGGTTAGTGAGCATATCAACAATAATAATAGCGATGATTTATTTCTCTCCATACTCCACTGTGTTTGGCTCGATAATCGAATGAGGTTAAACAATATTGTTGTTTGAGACAAAAAACATCTCGAGAATAACGAATGAAATACAGATCAAGCAAGTATGTGAATCTTGTAGGCTTCCCTGATCAAAACAAAAATACTTAACTATCATAAGGTGTATTTATATCTCCAGCATGGGAATGAAATGCCAAATCTGCCGAAATCGGGAACAAATCAGGTATGCGTATCAACTCAAATAACCAACCAAAACACTGTTGTTTATTCTTGATGACCTCTAGTACATCCTTTTTAGTTCCTAGGAGCTAAAGTTCAACTTTAGCTCCTAGGAACTAAATGTGTCGCCTAGCGACATACCTATTTTGGTGTCAGTAATAAAAACGTCAATTCAAGAGCTCATTTTGGTATTAAAATGGAAGACTCTTGTGTCGGTTGCAGAAAAAAAAAGTATAACTTATCTATATGTTACGAGGGGAATGCAAATACTTTTCAATAAAAGGAATCTCCAGTTATATTCAGATCAATCCTCAAAAACTGTGAGAACAAAACCATGCGGCATTTTCTTGAGCTCATCATTTGATGAATCGGAAGATTCGGGATCGCAAAAAAACCCACACCGAATACGAGCAAACTTGACAGTTCGTCGTGACAAGTCAAACTCTCAAAATCCGTGCTGGTTGAAAAACAAGAATTCCGGTCTCCAGCATCTCATCTCATTGATCATATTCGGTGGCTGGCAAAAAATCCATAAACAACAAAACAACTTCAATATCGTCTTGTATATAAATCCGCTATACGAGTGGACGAAAAATGTCTTCGAATTGAAGAAAAACCGAAATAACAATCACAATTAAACGGAGAACAATGTTAACGAATGAAAAGTACCACTTGAACAATTTGAACATCTGAACATCAGTATGTCGGTCGTGTACTCTGAAGTGGACACGTCCCAGTGGCGTACATACACTGATCGAATAATAATAATATTTTATTTACTTCCAAGACTAGTTCATTGTAGATTACCTACAGTTACTGTCATTACTTATCAATTTTCAATACAGACATGAGTAATTAGTAAAGAATACAAAAGCTCGAAGCTGTACATGGTTAAACTTTCACATACTTCGGTGAAATTGGATCACACAAAGAAAAAGGGACAAATATCAGTCTACAGGGTATCTTTTTGAATTAGCACTACAACAAACAGCTCGAAGAAGAAGATATATATATATATATAGCACCATTTCCTATAGGTATATATCTGTATCGGTCATTCCAGGTCGAGTTCCAGGTTATCTAGTCAATCATTGAAAAATGTCAAATAGACTGTTGAAGTACTGTCTGTAGGTTAATCGAGGAGGTGGTTCATTATTACAGATTTTTTGGGATTTTCTCTCCTCGTTTCTATAAAATAAAAATATGAATATTATTTCAATATCTGTGTAGTAAGGAATAATATTAAAATCATTGGAAAAGAAGATAACAACCAGAAGAGAAAAATCAAGGAATCTGCTTGCATTCCTCTGAACGAAGACAATAGCACGAGCAATAGCATCGTTTCCAGTTCAGTTGATATAGATAGAACATGGTATTCACTACTGAAATCTGAAAATGAAAATGATAAATTCAAGTTTAATTAATGAAAACATCCTGTAACTCATTTGATTGCCAACGTCACCAATTATCACTGAGAACTGAAAAGTTTCAAGACAAATATGAATTTGCTATTCAAATAACCATTCTATTCTATGTTCAAACCAGGAGCAGATTCGTTCCCGAAACGTCCAAAGATGAGTGAAATTTTGATATTTTTTCTATATACCTTTATTTCTCTTCTCCAAACTTTTTTCAATACAAATTGTCACTGGCAAGCTAGTGAATTATTCTTTTAGGCTCTCTGACAGGAAAATTATTTAAACGCAGTGACATTTTGGGGCAAATCATCTGATTTGTCCTTACTACACGTATATTGAAATAATATTCATATTTTTATTTTATAGAAACGAGGAAAGAAAATCCCAAAAAATCTGTTAAAGTGTTATTACAAATCATCATTTTTTGGAATTGATCTCTGAATTCATCATTTATTTTTCGAGAAACATACAGAAGAGCATAAAGTATCTAATTAATTGAGAGAATCTAAATTGGTGTCTCATTCAAAGCAAAAACAGCACCCAAAAATGTTCGAGAGGGTCAAATTGTGGATCTACAACCCCAAAAAGTGCGTCTCCCTATAGAAAATCAAAAACGCCAACATATGCCTAAATTTTGAGTTTCAGAAGTCGAATAGATGTACCAAATTTCAATTTATCATTTTGAAAATTGTAGGAGAATTTCAGAAGAAAAAATGTTTCAACAAATTTTGTTTGTGATAGTGAAGGTAAGTATTTCTAAAACAATGAAATTCACTGAATATTCAACTCCCGGATTGCCCTGCACTGATGAGAGTCAAAGAGCCCGAAACCGGTCTGTAGGTGTCTAGCGTGGTCTGACTAAATCGAAATCAATAGGTATCCGGAAAAGAATCACATGTTTCAGTATTAGTTTGTACGAGTCGATGTATAGATTTCGGGAGGATTTCTGCGTAGCCAGAAAAGTAGTTGTTTTTCTCCCGAAATCTACCATTGTTGATCATTTGATGAACATTGTGTGGAGATGACTTTGAGCTTTTTTTTATTCACTGAATATTTTTCATATGAGTAGATCATCCTGTAGATGATTAGAACAGCTTAGTAACTCTTCGATGAGTTTGTGAAGATATCCCTATCCGAATATGGAATGATAACATATCGTTCAGTATGATGTTAGACCGAGTATACGAATACTCAAAAAAATATCTTCTGGATGCTTTTGAGACATTTCCGATTTTTTTCCTGAAAGTAAATGCATCGAAAGTTATTTAAGGTGATGGATATAATTTTCATTGGAATGCACTATATATATGTATAATTGGAGTACCTAATCGGAGTGTATACTGTCTGAAGAGACTTGAAGAATTATTGGAATTCATTGAAAGTGGACTTGACTAACTCAAGGCCTGATGATACCAAGGGTTTCTTTTATTTTCCATTAATTTCACGACTGATTCAATTAGAAGGTAAGAACGATATACTTCATTACGTGGTATTTGAGAGACATAAACTAAGAAGATGATAATTACTTATCAACCATACATTCTCAAATTGATATAATTATTGTTAATGATGAATGTGAGGACAAGTAGTGTGGCTATTATTTTGACTCTGAATCTTATTTTTCACGTTTGAAATAAAAGTACAAGACTCAATCTCTTTGATTGCTTAAGATTCACGTTATACGGTCCTATTTTCATATTTTGTTTTTGAATACACATATGAGAATCGTTATTTGAATTAATGAAATGGGCTTATTCAAATTTCATAATATATTTGATCTGAATAAAATTTGTTTGAGTAAAACATCGTTGCTGCCAATCAAATAAATCGATTTGTATGTAACAGGATCATTTGAGAGATCGATTGATTTTTTTTCAAATCAAGAATATATTTGCTTGACACGAATAATAAGAAGTTTATTCGACATAAGTTCAAAATTACTATATTCAAGAATATATTTTTCCGCAAAAATATTGGAGTGAAATATAGAGAAAATGGCATAAAAAATTGCACAAAAAATTATGACGTATATACAGGGTGATTCAGGTTTTGAGGCACAAACTAAAATGGAAGATAGATCTCATCATTCTTAACAAAAAAGTTCATATAAACATTAGTCCAATCTCGTTCAGCAGCGGAGATACAGGGGGTCAAAGTTTAATTATTTTTTTCTATAAATTGAAATATCTCGCTCACTTTTCGAAATATCATTTTGATATTTGGTGTGGTCAATACTTCCTGAAATATCATCATTTCAAGCCAATTAAAGATTTTCAAAATCTACAGGATGATAAGTTTTTTGTGGAGAGGCTTCTTTGTCCCTCCCAAACTTTTTCGAAGTAAGCCTCTGGCATCTTTCATTGATCAAATTTTGTGGATAGTTCAATTTAGAGCCTTTTTTTGCTCTTCAATTTTTTTCGACAAACGAACCGTTTTTGAGATAAATGAGCATATACATTCTAAAACATGTTAATTTTGCCTATGTTTCGTATAAATTTTATTTAACTGAAGAAAAGCCTTGACTTTCTACCCTCCGTATATCCGTTACTGATTCAGATTGGACTCGTGATTACAATTACATTCCGTTGCATTTCCAACAAATTTTGTCAAAGAATAAAATTTTAGCGAAACATAGACAAAATTAACATGTTAGAACGTATATGCTTATTTATCTCACAAACGGCCCGTTTCTCGAAAAAAATTAAGAATCAAAAATGATCTAAATTGAACGATCCACACAATTTTATCACTGAAACATGCCAGAGGCGTACTACGAAAAAGTTTGGGGGGGATAAAGAAGCCTCTACCCCCAAAAACGTATCAACCTGTAGAATTTGAAAATCTTTGAATGACTTGAAAAGGCGATCTTCTAGTAAGTATTGACCACACCGAATTCCAGAATGATATCTTGAGAAGTAAGCGAGATATTTGAATCAATAGAAAGAAATAATTAAACTTTGACCCCCTGTAGCTCCGCTACTGAACGAGATCGGACTAATGTTTATGAAAACTATTTTGATTAAAATGATTAGATCAATCTCTTATTTCAGTTTGTGCCGTAAAACATGAATCACCCTGTATATACATAGCCTTATTTGTGATCAAAATGTCAAAAAACAAATTTTTGAATATTTTTCAACAGATACCATAAGTGATATTTCTCCTACGCCTAGGCTATGAAACGCCAGCTGCGGCATTAAATCTTGCACTTCTCTGCCTAGTAAAACAAATAACTATATTTTCTCCAAATGACATTAAAAGTAGATCTTTAATGACACTTAACAGGCAGAAAAAGTGTACTTCTACTGCAGGAAATGTTTGTTGCTATGCAACGTTCCAAGTAATTTGAATCAAATTGGCAATCAAAATTGACAATGACTTTGGGTGAACAAAAAATGATGGATTATTTGGACTTTGCGTGAAATTGAAAAGAATTTGGAGAAAAATTCATATGTTTCACATGGCATAAAAGAAGATGTAATGCCTTGGCTGGTATCCTAGCCTCGGCTTCGCCTAGGCTATGAAACGCCAGCCGCGGCATTAAATCTTGTACTTTTCTGCCTAGTAAAACAAATAACTGTTTTTTCAACTTCCATATCATGGCAGAATTTTCCATCGGCGATTTTTCTTCAATTTTATAAATTCAATCTATCGGATCTCATGACCCCTAACAACGGTTCTCCGTTTCTCGATTAATCTTAATTTCCTGGTGGAAATCATTAAGCACATGCAATTAATTATTTTATTGAATTACTAAATTAATGATTCGAAGCTATTAATCTCGAATGGTTCGGAAAATCCGAATGTGCTCTCAATAAATCAAAATGCCCATGAAATATGATCGGTTTTATTAGCGGAAAATAGAAAAGTCGCACTACCCGGCACGATTTCGATATTAGCCGTACGTTGGCATAGAGGTAATTATTATGATATTATACAGGGTGGTCAGTGATACATCATCGTATGAATATTGAGCATATTATATTCCAAAACAAAAAAAATATATCAGCTCACTACCTTTCCAGATCTGGATCCAATTGACAATGTGCGAAACACTCACAAACAGATGAAAAAAATCGTTGTCGATTTCATATACATATACTTCCTACTAGTACTTACACATATCGACTATTGTGCACCTGTCTACTATATCATTTTATCTCATGATAAGATGCGTGATAGAATACAAGTAATGCAAAATAACTGTTTACGCTTTTCAAATACAAATATCAACAGACGTGATCACATAACACCATTTTACAATGAAATGGAAAAACTCAAAATTGAGAGACGGGTCACATGTTCATATGCATCAATTGTTTATATGGTATTGTTTACTGAGGTAGTAAAGAAATCAGTATCACCCAGGGACCAAGATTATATCACGGGGCCTCAGCACAATTTCAGGGCAGTACCTTTCAAAGATTTCGAAGTGTTAAGAAAATCTAGAAATAAAATATGTTCTCTCGTTGATTTCAATCGGTCTATTTAATGGTACGTTGTTCTGGAATACCTTGTAGAACATACCCAATTTTTGATAGGTACTTTTTCGCGATATCTCAGTTACTTTTGGAGATCTTACTCCGAAGATATAGATATTATATCCAATCAGATTCAACTAACAGTTATTGTCATATAAAGGCTTTGATGATATAGGAACTAATTTCAAAAGTTTTACACTTGTTATTGGGTAATTTGTGTGCAGAGATATCTTGTTAAAATATCGAAAATTTAAGAGTGCATTGATGTGAACATATATCAGAGAGGCCACAGAGCAGAACCTTGAGGTATTCCATATCAACTGCATAATCTGTTTGCGTTTCGAGAAAAAGCGTGTTGAGTCATTTAGATTTTTATGGCAGTGATCAATAATGGCAATGACACTTGCGAGATGGAGGAAAAAAAGGAAGAAGAATCAAAGAAATCGTGACACGGCAGGGGCACTCTCATGAGACCACACTAACGCCATTCCGGGCAAAAATTCTATACAAATGAGGAGGAAGGAAGAAAAATGTTTTTATCAGTGGCGTTCACAAAGGTACGTCAAGAGAGGGTCAAAAATAGATTAATTACCCGAGAATTTCATAATAATTATATATTATAAATGAGCAACTATAGATAGAAGTTGATAGTTCATTGAAGACACTTCGATTTCGCTACCATACCGGGTAATATCGTTGGTCAGGGCGTCAATCAGTTGTTTTTTATATTATACTTTTGAGATTTGCATCAAAGATACAGGGTGTTTCCGAAATTGGGGCGTTGAATAAAATGGGGTGTTCTACGAGACAAAATACTATTAACCTCTGATCAGAGATTTATTAAGTTTAAATAATTTGTTTTTCGACAAGAATGTATTCTTTTATTTCGCTTTGCTATCTCGTCTCCTATCATCCATTTAATTGATCGCCCCGATTTCAGCAACACCTAGTACATTTGAACACATATTTTTCATGAAAAAGCAATTGAATATCACTTCCGGTTGTACCAGAAATAGACCTATAGGCCGAGAATTATAAAGGGAATCCTGTAGATATTTTCATGCCATTCGATAGTGAAAAATCCCTTTTTCAATGACATATCAAGAGTTGGCATTTGTCTTTGGAATAGTGGCGTAGACATTTTGTCTAAAATCAATATGGTGACACTGTGACCTAATGAATAACCTAATGGAATAGCAAATAAACGAAGCACTTTTGAATCACACACGCGAAACATGCGCAAAATTTTGATTCATCGCCAATCAGGATCCTTTAAGTGATCCTTGAAAAGAGCTTTCTTTCTCTTGAAATTCCTTGACAATTTTGTATATGAAATGGGATTTTTTCTATATGAATGATTTTTTTGGAAGTTCCAAACTCATCAAGATCAGAGTTCATAAAAGTGTACTTCTCCTATACATTTCAATTTTCATTTCAATACTGAACATATCGGTAAGTTATATTTTTATATCATGATACATCATATCTATTCGATTTGAGAGATAATGTCAATTCTCAATTTCAGAGGATTTTCATGCTCTCTTTTTGAATATTCAACAGATATAATTCAATGTTTGACGTGGCAAATAGCCAGGAAAGTAGTTGTTTTCTGTTAAATATTCAGAATGATATTCTATGCATACCTTTATATGAAGGAGAATGCAAATTCCCTACTTCAGAAGATCTTGTTTTCAAATTCTGATCGTGTGTGTTCAATAGATGTAATTCAATATTCGTCGTGGCATATAGCCAGGAAAGTAGTTGTTTTCTGTTGAATAAACCGAGGAAGAATTGATATTTTCATCACATGGAGAATGTGAATTCTCAATGTATTTCTTTATTTATATATCCATTTTTTCGCGTGTTCATAAATATATCTGAGAATATTCCTTTTCATTGTAGTTATGGTTGAAATTTGTCAGATGAAATGTGAAACACTCAGTATATTGAACAACAATACTCTGTGTCTCATATACTTGGGCAATAAATATAGGAAATCAGTTGATAACATTCATCGGTATCCAGGAAACAAGTTTGAATTGAGAATTTTCAACCTGTATTCCAATTAGAGGTGAATTTTCGAAAACATCTCGAGTAAATAGTCTAACATAAATAATGGATATCGAGAAGGCCGTTTCTGAATATACTGAATCGAATGGGCCATGGTTTTAGTGGCCGTTTTTGTTTTTTTTTACCGAAATGAGATTTTGTCCTATTTTCTTATCACCCTGTATATTCTACAATGGTGCTTTTTTCGTCTTTCATTATCCTCCACAAAACATAAGAACAGTTCTTCCCAATATTCAGCTCAAGTGGAGTTCTAGAGAAAAAATTCAAGAAATGCAAGACTTTCGAAAAAAAAGTCAAAGTTTTGTTCTAATGGCCAATTAAGGAGAAATCACGAAAACGTCACAAGATGAGGTTCCAGTGTAATATAATATGACTGACTTTTGATCAGAAAAAAATTTCTCGCCTTCTGAAAGCATTGGAAATGTAGACCATAGTGTAATGGTTCTACTTTACACCCTGTGTAAGTTTTGTTCTGCGGACTTTTTCAGAGTGTTGTAGCTCTCTTTGAAGCCGATGAAAAATCACATCAGATATCGAAAACCGCATGAAGATCGGTCAATTTTTTCAAAAAATACAGGTGTTCGAAAAAGAGTCAAATTATGAGTGGTCCATTTAGTGTGTTGAGAACTGATGTAGTTGCTGAAACAATTAATATTTTATGTGTAAATTTGATTACTCCCTTCCCAGAGCAAAATCGAAGATACGACAGTGCAAGTCGTATGTCTCGATTCCTCGACGTCTTACCACCTGGGCTCTTCCATTTATTTCTGCATATTCTTCCATGGAATCGGAGTCAAGGCGCATTTTACCCATCGCTCGCTCGACTATCGATAAATTTGTCTTGTCTCCGAAGTACACAGGAAGAATATATTAACACCGCAGCAATGGAATAAGAATAATGCAGGAATCCGGAAATTTGCGAGTACTTAGTTTATTATGCCGATGGTAATGTTGAACAGTGGACGTTCATCATATCGGTACGAGGGGCGACCGGAAAATTCAGCTCGGCAAACGGCCATTGTGATTAGATCTGAAAAACACTGAAATGACCATGCATTAATGAACAGATTCAATTCGATTGCTTTGAACTTTTGATTCTCTCTCCTTCAAAAATACTTTCTTTCTTTTCTTTCTTTGTTTCACTCAGGGAGACTGATTCAATACATATCAGAATCATTCCAATGTTTTCATAATTCTCTAGTACGCCCACCTCTAATCTTAGTATCGCTCTCATCTCTATTTCATGCAGATTTCTGTAATAACGCCACCGTCATGATGTTTCATGTCATCCTTCATTTCATGTCAAAGATATTATATTTTAAACGCCATTTTTGATATTCAATTCGACAGTCAATTGACACCCTTTGCCTCGTTTTTTCCCATCTACTGTCCGAGCAATGCTGAAAATTTGTTGACTTGGAAACAAATCCCAACTACTTCTTCATTCTTTAATTCTTATATTAATATTTTGCAAAGGTGCTCGGCATTCAATTGTGGACCCTTCATTTCTAAAAATTCAACATGTAAATTGTATTTTGTTTTTCAACATGTGAAATATTTTCCCCAGAACAGGTGAGGGTTAGTTGACTTTCATTATCTGAATGTTTGTCTGACGTAGCTTTTTGCCTTCCTTATAGTAGTACTTCCTGTAACAAATAGTTTTTGCTGATGGAGCTTTGAAGCTTCGAAACATGTCCCAATTCCAATGTAAAATAAAGTATAGTTTTGGTGGAGTTGACTGTAACATTTTCTTCCTATCCTATTATCTTTACTCCACTCCAAGATGGATCGACTCAGATGGTTAGATCTGTATAAGCCTACCGCTGATTTTGAAAATAAAAATGGAGAGTTCTCGGTTGAATTCTTCATTCAATTCTTTCATTATGGACCTGGATTAGTATGTCTATGAGTTTTATTTTGTACTCTTTAGGTGAATCAGGGAAAACATATTTCTCGACTCGTATAAGAGCATACTGCAATGCATAAACCGCTAAATTTGAAAATCTAAAGGGAGAGAGTTCTTCATTGAGTCTGTCATGGACTTTTTTCTGAGTCTGACTCAGGGTCAATGAATTTTTTGAAATTTTCAGGGCAATCAGAACGAAACATATTTTTCAGCCTGCATAAGCCTTACTGCATTCCGTGAACCGCTGATTTTGAAAATCTAAAGGGAGATTTCTCTAGTAATTCCTTGGTTTTATTTTCCACGCCAATCAGGAAAAACATATAATTTAAAGGGATAGTTCTCTATTGAAACCTTAACCAAATTATTTCTTTATGGGTCTGAATTAGTGTCGATGAGTTTTTTGGATTTTTTATAGGGCTACCAGGAATAACCGAGGGAAAAACATATTTCTCGACTTGTTTGAGCCAAGTCTGACATTGAATTATCTCTTCATGGGTCTGAATTAGTGTCTATAGACATTTTTTGAGATTTTTGGGGTAATCAGAGAAAAAATATTTTTCGGCCAGTATGACCCTGCATTACGTGAGCCGTAAACTTTGAAAATCTAAAGGGAAAGTTCTTCACTAGGTCTGTCATGGATTTTTTTCTTTATGAGTCTGAATTAGTGTCTATGAGTTTTTTGAAATTTTTAGGGCAATCAGAAAGAAATATGAGTCTGCTGCATTGGGTGAACCGATAATCTTGAAAATCTAAATGGGAGGGTTCTCTCTATCAAATTCTTCCTTTATGGGCTTGAATTGGCAGTCTACGATTTTTTCTGGATTTCCATGGCAATTAGAAAAAAATATTTTTGGACCCGTATAAGCCTTATTCTCAAATTATACCTATAGTATATAGCAATAATAGGGCAATACTGTACTGTTGTGCAATTATTTAGATACCCAGATACTAATCACGACTAATCGCGTTAGGATAACTGATATTATTCACTTTTAAATTAACGTAATTGTTCGGTTTGTGTTGAAATAATTATATTCCGGATTGCCAACCTTCGCAATCACGAGGAATTCGGGATATATCACGAATTTTCTCGTAATTACAGCTACCTACCGGCTTTGATTGATTATTATCACAGCACGTATCATGAACTAGATGTCGACTTGTATCTATCAAAGAAAAAATATAAATTTAATAAGTTAATTGCCGTAGAATTTATAAACTGCTAAACAATAGAAAATTTGTGAATCTCATCTCTCGAGCATGGAATTAGAAAAAAAATACCTTTCAGTACTGGTAATTGGCGTTTCTCCTACTAAATATCCGAATTAATTGAATTTGTCAATATAATCCACGATTCCTTTGAAGTAAAGTAATGGAAGTTTTAGTACATTAGATACAAAATATCGCAGTAAAATATTCGTTTATGCTTGCTCTACCTGCAAAATATGATTATTTTCTATGATTTTCTCTGTTTACATCATGCCATGAACAGAGACAACTATGAAAAAAAAAATCAACTTCAGCAAGTTCAGCAATACAAACGAACAGGCCTATTAATACAATCTAATATATAAAATCCTTCTGTTCCTGTCACAGTGTTTATTGCCAAACTCCTCCGAAACGGCTCGACCGATTCGTACATGAAAATTTTTGTGCGTATTCGGTAGGTATATGAGTATTTTTTCAATTGAAAATTCAAGATGGGAGATACAATAGGAAGGACGAGTTTTTTTATCCGATTTTATTCAAAATTGGTAATGGTGAAAATTCAAGATGGCGGATCCAAAATGGCGGACGAGTTTGGTAATTATGGTCCGATTTTATTCAAAATTGGAATCTGGAGGTTTTCGGGGTCAGAGATTATGATTCTTTCGTCGAAATCTGGAAATTCAGGATGGCGGATCAAATATGGGAAACGAGTTTGGTAATAATTATGGTCCGATACTATTCAAAATTGGTATCTGGGGCTTTTCAGAGTCGGAAATTATGATTCCATCGTCAAAATTCGGAAATTCAACATGGCGGATCCAATATGGTCGTCGAGTTTTGTAATTATGATCCGATCCTATTCAAAGTTCGGAGTCGGAGATTGTGATTCTTTCGTGAAAATGTGTGAATTCGATATGGCAAATCCAAGTTGGCGAAAGAGTTTTGTAATTATGATCAGATTCTATTCGAAATCTGTATATGAGGGTTTTTGGGGACGGAGATTATGATTCTTTCGTGGAAATTTGGAAATTCAAGATGACGGATCCAATATGGCTAAGGAGTTTTGTAATTATGATCCGATTCTATTCAAAATTGGTATCGGAGTCGGAAATTATGATTCCTTCTCAAAATTAGAACATTGAGGATGGCTGATTCAATATGGCGAACGAGTTTTGTAATAATTATGATCCGATTGTTTTCAAAATGTTTATCTGAGGGTTTTCGGGGTCGGAGATTATTATTTTTTCTTCAAAATCGGGAAATTCAAGATTGTGGATAGCCACACTAAATAGAAGTAAAAAAAAAGTAGTTTGGAAAATAAAGGAACACGCTTTTATGGATAGCCAAACTGGAAAGAAAATAAAATATTATGAGTGTGTTGAGAAATATTTACCAATTAAATGTTTTCTAGAAATCATGTATATGGCAAAACAACGTTTTCTGGGTCAGCTAGTGTATAATTATTATAAAATTGAAGAAATATTGTTAGTTCGAATTGTATAACACTCAAGGTGACCTTTCTAGTGTTGACCAGTATAATCCGCGGACACGTAGAGAATTCATATTTTCGAGAAATAGGCTTGGGATTTTATCATGAGGCAGTGTGAATAAGAGTCTGACCTCGAGGTCAATAAATGCACAGAATAAACAAAATGTTCCCTAGGAAGTGAAGTGAAATCAACTGCACACTATGAATTTCTTAACCGACCTCCCATCACTTACCACATTTTTCAATGCAATATCATTTGAAATTTTCTCTTCGAAATCGTGCTCATCAAGCTCCCTTGGAATATTCTCATTTGAAGTAATCTATAGCTATTGGTATCAGTCTCAAGAAAAGGCATTCATATAATTTCGTCAACAGACTATATGGTTATCTCAAAAACTAATTGTTAATCCAAAAATAATGTCGTTGTTGAATAAACGATTAAGCAACAAAATTCATAATATCACGAAATATTTTGTTCATTCAATATCAACTCAAATGTTTGACACTAGATGGCGATCATCTCGCCTCGTCTATGCCTGCCTCGAATTCATTATGCATAAAGCCTGATTGTTCGTTTTTAAGATATCAGCTGAATTAACTAACCTATGATGCTTAGCAAGCAGAGACTTGCATCATCTGAAGAGTGGTGAATACCATGGTGAAGACTGAATATCTATACTAGAAGTTCATTATTTGTCCTTAGTTTTCTATTCTTCTAATGGAGTTTTCATATATTCGCCAAAATCAATATTTAATTTTAGTTCAACAAAAAAATTTTTCAAATTGAAATACAGTTTCTCTAGAATCAACAAAATATTTCATTGAATTGATAAAAAATGTCATTGAATCAATATCTTGTCATTTTGAATCAATCAAAATAATCGTCTCAACGAATTTAATTTTTTTTCAATTATTTTTTATGTTCTGGTTCCCACGAAAGGAATATCCTGTAATGTTCAGACAATATCGTGAAAACCAAGGGAAATAAGGTAAGAATTGGTGTTCTTCTTAAATTTCTGGAGGTTATATGCCTCAAGGAACACCTCCCTTGGCAATGTGTTACAGAGCTTCGCTGTTCGTTGGATGAACGAGTCCTTGGAAAGAGATGTTCTGCAGGTCTCCAAAGTGACCACGACGGGGTGCGAGGCCTCAACTCGACGGGTTAATCTCGGGGGGACTGCCAAGGGGGGAACAATTGTTGATATTTCAGAAGACCATCTTCCATGAAAGTATCTATAAAATAGAGCCAGATCGCCAACTTTTCTATGGTGTTCCAGAGAAGTGAAAGAGTTTGTGAGCGAGGCATCACCCACGAGACGAATTGCCCTTTTTTGGACCTAATCCAACAGTTTCAGGGTACGTTTGGGTGTTGTACCCCAAATATGGGAACAGTATTCCAGGACAGGTCGGATCTGTGCCTTATAGATCATAAGCATTGTTTGCATTTAAATCTACCAAGTTTTTGGATCCCCATTCGAGAATTGTTGCCAAGTCCATATTCATGTTGTCAACATTTCTCCCTCGTTCGTTTCTGAAGAGAAAGCGGTATGGAGAATACTATCATCCGCAAAGCTGTGTACTGGACATGAAGTTGCTTCCAACAAATCGTTGATATGGAGTAGAAATAGTGTTGGTGCTAGAATTGATCCTTGCGGAACACCGGCATTTATGATAAGAGGGTCAGATGAAACTCCGTCGACCACTACATGGAGAGACCTGTATGAGAGAAAACTAGCTAGCAGAGAACATAGCTGGGGAGCCAAGCCATAAGATGGAAGCTTGGCGAGGGTTCCGTGAAAACGGTTGATTCTGATTGGTTCACGAGAACAAGAGTGGAAAAGTCCATGAAATAAAATAAATCTGTGAGGTCACGTGATCCTCGAGATTTTCTGAACATTTCAATCTAACCGTCATTTCGATAGGTTGATTGGATCACGATCTATAGTTGTGATTTCGTATATAAATGAGTACACCATCAGGCTGTACGTAACCATCAAGCTGAAGGCGTAAACAAAAACAATGGAGGAATTGGAGCACTAGATCTTGTTGCACTGAAAGTCGGTATTATATCTAATCGATGAAACAACGAAATTTGCTCGATTGTTTCGACACAGAAACTCTAATTCGACGGGTCACGGAGGCCGAGACAAAGCTTCGTTAGGAAACACCACGAATGTCGTGCACCACTTACAAACAATTAAAAAACACTAATTGCGATCACCAAAGATAGAAAAGAAAGGACATGCCTATAAACAGGAAATCAGACGAAATGTTTTTATCGGTACCTACCTACACCAGAGCTAACATCATTTTTCCATAGTTCATATAATAATTCTGTATCTACAACTATGGAGTCATTCATACATTGCTAACTCGGATTTCAACATTCAATGACAGACATTATTGTGATGAATCGAGTAATAAGAGCAATAATGACAGTAGGATGGCGTAATAATCTGAAATCCCATCGTCTTGTCAAACTGAACTAGGTAGGTATTCGTTCTACTATATAGTTCTACTAAAGCATATCACCACTATACTACTGTTTGTGAAATACACGCAAAGTCAATAGACCTTACATGGTTCTCATAGTTTTAATCACCTTAATTCATTCTCAACAGTGACTACCATCATGAGTAACCATAACCATGAGATAGGACTTGACACTTGACAGTTGCAGATTGGCTCACACTTATGTGCGGGCTATTCGAATAGATTAGTACAGACCAATCAGAACCATGGAACTTCATTGTTGATAACTAGCGTCTAGAGACAGGGTACTACAATTAATCATCGCGGTGGTTGAATGCTACAGCGGAAGCAAGTTTAGAATAATCTGCAATAGTATTATTCATTTTACAACTGAAATGGCATATAATACCTGGTTAGATTGACTGATATGTGATTGCACGACTTTTTTTCCTGTTAATAAAAGTTAGATCCAACATTGTTTATCATTTTTTCACAATCAAAATTATTGAAATAAGTTGCTGTTCATTGATTGAAATTTTTGTCAATAAGTTTTCGAGTTTTACCCACACAGATGATTACAACACTCGCCTTCGGCTCGAACTGCAACTTTCATCTGCAATGGTCCTTATGCACTATTGAATCTTTATATAATCATCTGTCAGCAAAGTGGTTCACTTAAAGTAACACTCTGTATATAGGAGTTGAGGTTGCTGAATTACATGGCTGCGATTTGCTGATAATATGTCGAGTTCAATCCACAAACCATTAACCAGGTTTTGGCTATTACTTTCGATACTGAGCCATATTATTAAAGTTCCAATTGTCGTCAGACTGAGTGCAACTGATGAGCCCTATTCATTCGTTCTTGATATCGAGATCCAGTTTTTCATAATTTTCGCTTTGAATTGAATTGTTTCAAATTATAAAGTATATCGACAAGTAAGCCAGAGCTTTATTCCATTCTCATAATTACACCACGATATAAAAGATCATTATGTTTTGAGTTTAATTGTTTCTATCTGAATTCAACAGTTTGATGGGCTTATAAAACGGTGCAATTTTCAACAGTGCAAAACATGATGAGAAACGTAATCATTTCGATATCAACCAAATAACTGGAATGAATCTCAAGTTATAGGATTGACCTTCCGCATTTCAGAGATGATTGTTATTTGATCTTTTGTTGAAAATCTTTTGCATTCTGGAAATTGAAAATGTTCTTCAAGCAACGATTCAATTGTTCATTATAAGTTGATCTAATTTATATATTGCACAATTTTGATTTTTATCTAATAGTTTTATACATGACAGACGAATTTTGAAATATGACTTCCTCATATGCGGCTTCGATATATCTATATAAACAATTGCACAATCATAAGGGATCCTAAACTCAACCAAAAAAGTTAGAAAAAAATAAACTGAAAGGCACGCAATTCGTTGATCGACCTTCTAAAAGCAATTCACAACCCGTATATGATAAAAAAGAGAAAAATTCATATCTCCAAGGCCTACTGTTTGCTGAAGTGGTCGATTCAAAGAAGTATAAATTAGGAATTTTTTCTCGATAAGGTGGGCAGCCAATTTGAATTAGACATGGCCGATATATGTATAGAATTTTCTGTTTCAGGTTGACATTGTTAATAGAAAATTCATGAAAGACAACTCCTTTGAAAATCTCACTGAATATTGGCAGAAAAACTGCAAGACGCCTCAGAGAAATGGTTCTACTTTAGAAAGAGGTTTCACCAATTTTTTATTTCCCTCAATGCTTTCAATGCTGTAGGGAATTTCTGTATAGGATTATACCGAAATAATACTTTCAATAACAGAATTATTCAAAAATGTTATAGCATTATTATTTTGAGTGTACAGAACTTTCCTTTGTAATGATATATATTTCTTCAAATATGATATGATATACACATCATGAAAAATTTCTTTTTTCATTATCGAAACATTCTTTGACATGTAGAAAAAAATCCGTTGTTAAAAAAAACAAATTTCATCGCAACTTGAAAAAACTTTCTTTCCAAATACCGAGATTTCTCTAAATGTTGAAGAATGCATATTGGGATTTAAAAAAAAATAGATTATAGTATTAAAAGAAACTTTCATTGGCGCTATAGCGAAAGAAATTTCCGTAATATGTATTATGATTGTTTCAATTTTTACCAAGTATTTTCATTCTTTCGCGATGGATTGGACATGATTTTTTCATGAAAGAGTATTGCTGATGGAAATACCGAGCATAGAAATAGTAGTTTTGGTGGGAATGGTATGGTGTCAGACATTGACGACATTGTATTTATCAACACACTTTCATTATATTATTCTATTTTCTACTTTTTTTGGGCATTTTATTTTGAAGTAGGGAGCGAGGTATACCTGACCTTTGGCGTGCAGTGTACATACACCATGGCGTTTCCGTGAGTACCAGGACGATCATCTACTGTGGTAAATGTGAAGTAACAAATAATATAAATGTAATGGACACGCCTAGACACGATCGTTACGAGAAAGGAAACAGATGAAACTCTTCTGGGAGTCTGTTATAATAATAAGAAAGAACACGACTCTTGACAATGGGTGGTGCTTACCAATGCCGTTATAGATCCAATGCTTTCACTCCCCCCCATTGGGGACCCCTCTAACGGTCTTCGCAAATTTCAAAATGGCAGCGAAGAGAATATCGCGAGTATCTATTTTAATCATAGTTGAATGAATTATTTATGAATTTGAAGGTGATTGTTTTGCTTGGGTGAACGAGGTTAGATGACGAATAAATTACAACGTTTCGAACCTTTTCCTTTGCTTCAGAGCAGTGGGGAGTACTTGAGATATTGAGCCCCTCGGCTATTACTAGAAGAAGAATCACAAATCATTTCAATGAAATAACATATTGATGTATTTGCATTGAAGAATAAATACTTTATTAAAATGGACTGGAGTATTTGAGCTAGATAGATAGATTTATTGGTCCACTTATACAAGTTATGGGACAAGTCATGAAACAATTCATACAGGAATTGCAGATAAAAATATATACAATGGTATGAAACAAAACAAACATAATAGACCTACATTGACATTGAACAAGCCTTATCTGAAATAATCAATGAACTCTTCAATACTATATGTTACTATCGTCAATATCATAGATTTAATCTTCATTTTGAATTGTTTCAATTTTCTCAACAATTTTTACTCTTCAGGTAATATATTATATAGCCTAAGACCGATGGTTTGGTAAGATTTTTGACAAAATGACAAACGATTTTTGGGCATGTGGACTACAGCTACTATAATGACTCACTTTTTAGAAAATTAACACCCTGTATCTCGGAAACGACGGTTCATTTCAACTACATCAATTCTGATTGGTCTATCACCGTTGATAATTTCAACGATGTAACCATGGATAGCGAAAGAAAAGTCTGTTTGTTTGATGTCCGAATGAATGCTTCTAATGCTTCGTGAAATAGTCTAGCAAAATACCACTCTGTTCTGAATATCTGATGATTATGTTTCTTATTGTTAACTCTATTGCGTATCCCTGTGTACCCTGTATCTTGGTTATTAAGAATGATAGACTACGGAATATAGATAATTCAGAAGCACCTCGGTGTCCTCCATCTTTACCCTTACTATATGTGCATTTCCCAATGAATCACCCTGTATAAATTAATATATAAAAATATAGATGTCTTCAATTTGATGAAATTGTAATATCAATCAGATGAAATGAGAATGCTTCATCTGAAGAAATACATATTTAATTTTTTGTATATATCAAATGAATTACGTATTGCCTCAACATATTAGGCTTCTGCAATTTGAGAATACTGTATATATTCTCATGTGAAAAGATAATTCTTTAATTTGATGAAACGCATACTTATTCTGGCAACAAACAATAAATTTATTGAAACAAAATAGCATGCTTCTGCGAATTGAAAAATCGTTTTGATTGAGTTGAAGTAATTAATTCAATAACTGAATAATTGCATTCTTGGTTTCCTTGAACATACCCAAAAGAATGTGCTCAATCCAAAGGAGATACACAATTGAATTTTCGAACGAATGGGTTTTCTCATTCGTAGAATTTTTTTTCTGTGATGGTGTGATGTGGCAACACAATTTCGTGAACAAAACTATTTATCCTGCATCCGCCACTGTAAGACCCTGTATATTGAATATCACGGTCACAGATTTTTTTTATCTTGTCATCTCCTAAATTTGTTGTTATTCATATCGTTAACGAAGTATCAATGTTAGGTAACGCGCGACCAATTTTGAAAGAGCTATCAAAAATTTGATCTAATGAAGCGGCCAATCCGAATGAGAGATACCAAATATAGTGTACCAAGAAAGTTCCTTTATCGTATTATGTGCTTGATCGCTTTGTTTCAATGCTCGAATAGGCCCAGTGGCGGTACGAGAAAAATGAAAAAAAACCCTAAGACACCGAGGATACAAAAAAATTGTATTCCATAATTCGATAGAACTTACCCAAACTAGCTCACCACAGCAAACCGTTTATCGCTGTGAGCTCCCTACGTTTTATAAAAAATTATTGAAATCCCCGATTTTTCGGACCTCTGGAAACGAGGCTATGATGTGACGTCAAAACCCTAATACTGAAACAAGACTATTCCAGACAGAGATGAATGATACATGATTTCTGGCAGAGTGAATTAGCGCGAGATCACAGTTGAAAGAATTAATATATCAGTTGCCTCAGTCTCCGTCCGGCGTTTGGTATTTTCTTTGAACTATGGCGAGATGAGGTTTCTACGTCATAAGAGGGTCCGTTTTCAGAAGGTACTATTATTTATGTCCAAAAATTGAACATTCCAGTAAATTTTTCGATCGAATTATGTCGTTATTATGTATGAAAGGATCATTATAAACATGGTTTGAGTTAAAAGTTCTACCAAGGTGTACACGCCCATTTTGATCAGGATATCTTCTAGTAGGTATGGTAATAATTGTAATCTGATTTTACTTTTCTAATTTCGCTCCAATTTCATCTATCTAAATTTCATTCGGTGGGGGATAGCTCATTGAATAATTCTTCCCATTCTTATATAGTGTTATGATATATTGGGAATAGTTCTGAAAATCCAGTACGAATCGAAGTCATGATATCAGTGAAACATCCTTGTGAAAATGCAAATATTACATAAAATAAATCAAACTTTTAATGAAGTTCAGTACAAATAGCGAAGCCTGGGTCACAAACATTAGGGTAGGAAAATATGATGGAAAATAATATGATGCAGATTAAAGGAGCAAAATGTGTATTAGTTTGGTTAAATGCCATAATTTTGTAAATAGTGTAAATATTTGCCATTTGCAGGGACCACCCTGTGTCTGTAACAAATGCATGCATAGAAAATGCAACTTATTAATAAGGATAGCAAGCAGCAGCAGGAAATTGAAAAGGTCTTCAGAAGAACAAAAGA
Source organism: Phaedon cochleariae (assembly GCA_918026855.4). Classification (NCBI taxonomy): domain Eukaryota; kingdom Metazoa; phylum Arthropoda; class Insecta; order Coleoptera; family Chrysomelidae; genus Phaedon; species Phaedon cochleariae. The sequence goes on from OU896710.1 coordinate 57,183,744, forward strand.
GAAGTAACAACAAGGATGACAAGCTATTTGTTTGTTACAATCAGGGGGACGGAAAAAATACGCTTCAAGAAAGGCCGACAAATAAATTTGAATGAATTTTAAATTCGAAAATTAAAGTAAAATTCATAAGAAAAACCGTAAAAAGTACTGATACGTATGTATACCCGTGTAGCAGAACGATCCAGTAGCATTTCCTGACAAGCAACCTGAGAGAGAACATGTGTTGGGTGTACCGACAGGGCTAGACCTGGAAAGGTAAGATTTCAGCAGGTATTTCAGAACTATAATAAAATACAATACTTACCATTTCCCCTCACCATTTAACATTCGATAATAATTGGCGCCCAACGTGGGGTTCTATCAATACTATCATATTTATTTATTTATTTATTTATTTATTTATTTATTTATTTATTTATTTATTTATTTATTTATTTATTTATTTATTTATTTATTTATTTATTTATTTATTGATACAATACATCCAGCAGGTCCAAAAGCCCATTTACAGGTGTATACAATTAGCATTATGAATAATTACACATATAACAGAATCAATTCTGAATGAAACGGAGAATCTCTTTTTTGAATTGATGTTTGAACGTTAGAAAAAATATCTACACTAGGAACCCTATTAACACTTCTAGATATATTAGATATGGGAGAATTGAAATGTTGCCCTGTATTGGAAATAGGAATATGAGATGTGCTACAAAACCAAGATGAAATACGCGGTACATTGAATAGCATATGAGACAATAGGGGTGCACAATCAATTTGTCCATGTATGATTTTATATGCAAAACACATATCTCGGCTTTCCCTGAATTTCTTTAGAGATATCATATGAAACTCGTCCAACAATGAATCATAGCTATAACCTCTCTCAGGATACACACCATGTTATTTGAAATATGCATATTTCAAGAATTTTTTTGAACATTTTCTAGGCTAGATATATGTTTCATATGAGACGGATTCCAAACGACACTGCAGTACTCTAATTTGCTCCTGATCAGTGTGATATAAATGGTTTTCAAGGAGTCAAAGGTCCTAAATTCCTTGCAGTTGCGTATCAAAAAACCCAAATTTTTCATTGAAGTTGATATCATATTCTGAAAGTGATTGGAAAAAGTGAGTTTTTGATCAAACAGAACCCCTAGATCCTTCGATTCCGTGATCCGCGTTAAACATTCACCATCTAGTATATAGTTGAATGTCACTAGTAGGATTTTACGAGTGAATGTCATGATTTTACATTTATTTGTATTCAAGTACAATTTATTACGATTACACCAATTAGTCAACGAATATAATATATTAGCACCACATTCTACAATTCTATAATAATAGATCACCCTGTATTAGCGATAGAATCATGATTGCGGGCGTGTACCCATTATCCGAGACGGTTATTACCATCCTGGTATCGACGGTGGTAACATAAATCAAAGCGAAATACTGAATTGTGTATACGGATTCCGGAGCTGTAGAGTTGGTACACATCGATCGTGATACCTCGAACTACCAGAAATCTTCAGTCGACACGATATCGCTCGAGATGTTGACATAAGACATAATGCGATTTTTTTCATGGACCTATACAGGTCGTCCGAAAATAGTGAGAATGCATGAAGTGAATTGCTAATGCCTAATTAAAAAATGTAAACCAAATACATTTTCATCCGAGAGTGTATTAAACTAGGGCGGCAAAGGGTTATTTCAGCAGGACAACTATTTTGTGTGCAGTTTGTTTTGCAATCTGGCCACAAAATATAAAAATCCAGAGTTTTTTACGCGAAAATAGTACATGATATTAAAATCAATTTGATGAATATTTCAGTCACATGTTATGGCAAACAATCTGGAGGGTTTCAAAATCAGCTAGCAAAAAAAATCTCGTAAATGCATCGTCAAAACACATCAAGTAATTATACAGTGAGGACCAAAAATATGTCACCTCCCTCCCGCCAGAACTTCTTCTACATACTTGAACAAATTTTGAATGTTTTCAAGAGGTTATATAGGATAGAAAAGTGCAGAACATGGTGTTCCATTCCCAACAACTCATGCATTTATAATTTTTTTGTAATATTATCTGAAACAAAGAAATTACGATAGGGGCAACTGATTTTCGGTCCTGGCTATATATACGCCCCCCAAACTAATTTTTTTTGCCATGAGAATGTCTTTGAGAATAGTTTTTTTGGTGAGGTGTCTAGAAACATTCAGGTGGAACTTTGTATAGACAAACTTCAGAATATGGCGAAAGAGCTAACGATAATTTTGGTGTAGGAGCGTATCCACCAAATCAGCGCATGATACCTTTTCCTATATTCGAATGACATGTTATTTGACACTTCTCAAAACTGACAGAAGTTTCGAATCGTCTTACTTTAACCAGTTACGTATAAGTATAACATAACTGGTGATGAAATGTTCATTTCAACACCAATTACGAAATAAAAAAAGGAATGGACGAAGAGAATAGTGCATTTTATGTGCCACTTCCTCGATATCACTTTTGAAATCTGAACAACCCATTAGCGCCGTGCGTTGCCATATGACCACGCTAGTCAGTCGAGATTCAAATAATTCCCAAACACTCGAATTTTTATTTTTAAGGGTGAAAGACAGCCCATGATTCGCAAATGAACCAGTTATATACAGTTCTTTGTTGTGAGTAAGCTGGTTCTGCCACGTAAATTTCTGAAACTTTCAGTTTATTTGAACTGAAAAAATTCGTCCCATCCTGTATAAAACATAATCAATGAAGAGCCGATAACATATCGAAAGGAGCAATAGTATAAGGTGATTTAGTTGCCCGAATATCATTCATACCATGGCAACCGTTCGAAAGTTGAAATATATTAATATATACAGGGTGATCCATGGTGGATGGTCTCTAAAAGACAAAACATTCTGAAAATTGGGATGCTTCGATAATTGAACATTCTCTATCCGTCTAAAATATTTCCATCGAAAGAGTGCTGCCACTTTTATCAGAAACAACTAGCAACTTTGTTATTTCAAATGGAACACCATGTATTTTATTGCATTTTTACATTCTTCCTGAAGAGCTGATTTCATCAATGAATCACACTTGGGGTCTAGCAGGAATGATTACAGAGATATAGGGTGTTCAAAATCGAGATTTTTCAATTTTAGGATTTTTTTGTGTCGAGTGTATTCATTATCGATCAAAACGGCTCACATGTCCCTATTTTAACTTTCGATTCACTATCTACTGACATTTAAATGGAACAGATACAGGGTGATCAGAATTCTGAATCTAGAAGCACCCTGTATTTTTTCCAATTAAATTCCAGTAGATAGTGAATCAAAGTAAGCCGTTTTGATCGATAATGAATACTTTCGACACAAAAAAATTCTAAAATTGAAAAATCTCGATTTTGAACACCCTATATCTCTGTAATTATTCCTGCTAGACCCCAAGTATGATGCATTGATGAAATCAGCTCTTCAGGAAGAATCTAAAAATGCAATGAAATAACAGGTTGTTCCATTTGGAATAACAAAGTTGCTAATTGTTTCTGATAGAAGTGGCAACACTGTATCGATGAAAATATTTTATACGGATAGAGAATATTCAATTACCGAAGCATCCCAATTTTCAGAATGTTCTGTCTTTTCGTTCTCCAGATACTTCTAATAGGCCATCCACCGTGGATCACCCTGTATTTTTTATTCAAACTTTCAAGGTCAATAACTCCGTAACGGAGTGCGACAGACATTTTCTGTTTTTATATGAAGTACTTACATTATTTTGGCTCATTTACGACATGACCTTCCCGTATGAGATTGCAAAAATTAAATTACAAATTTCGAAAATATGGGAACTTGGGAAACTTCGCTACGCTGTGTGATGATTTTTGTATACGTTTGCCCACTAATTTATATCGTTTCATTATTTTCATTTCATTGTTTCAATCATTTTCAATCGCAGACCATAAAGTACACCTTGTATAATCATTAAGTCCATGCTCCATAATTATTGCTCCTGACGTAATTCAGCAAATCTCAAGCAATGCAACAATAAATAATCGACATAGTAAACAAACGCCATAAAAATTCGTCGGAACACGCAATCTCTTTAATTTATTTGAAGACAATAAAGCCATATTTCCGCAATCGGCCTCCATCTTATTTTATGGCCGCCTTATTTGGAAACAGAGCTAGGATTGCCACTGAGATTATGACGGATCGGATATTGATAGAGACGTTCGAAGAGATGAAATAACAAAAGTTCTTGAATGGATGATATGATGATTTTTGTACGATTCCTCAGGAGTGAAATTGGAAACATACGAAAAAATGCGTTGACATTTCTACATTAAAATGGATCGTTCTATAGTCAACTGTTCAGTGCACTGTGATTTTTTAAAATAATTATTGAAATTCACGTCATTTCAATGCAACCAAATAATATTCGACTTCTACGTATCGATTCTCTAAGCCAAGTGCAAGAATATTGCTGATTGCCATTAATATCAAAATATGAAATGAATTTTCTAGACTGAATATACTTACTGCAAATAACTGAGGACACAACACACAACCACAGTTGATATATTAATTCTTTCAACTGTCACACAACTGAAAATAATCTGGATATTTGTTAGATTTGATAACTAATACCATCCAGTGACTCTAGATTTGATGGGATGATAGGTTTTGAAAGATGAAGTTGACAGACGAGGATGACGTTATAAAGTTAGGTTAGAATTCTTTTTTTTTTGTTTTTTCTTGATATTTCTGTGAACTCTCGGGGGTAACGGCTTTACCCTGTTGCCAGGGTCACAATATGTTCAAATAAACCTCGATCATTATCAGGGATATTAGGATATTATCATTGACACTGAAGAATCTTGCAAGATATACATATAAGTATTCAATAAGTGAATGTGAATACTGTTGTCATTGGTAATAGCGAATCTCATGAGGAAATTACTACTACTAAATTTGGCAGCGTGGAAAAATGTGCGGTTATGCTCTCATTAGTTGTTGAAGAATGAAAATAAGGAGTATGACTTCATCGAAAGCTGGCGTTTTTCGAAGGTGTCGATTTTAGTAAGAAGTTTTTGTGATGATTTTAAATACCTTACGAGTGATTGCATCAAATACCATTTATACTCGGAATGATCAACATACAGGGTGTAATTTAATTGATAGCTGAAAATATCCTCAGGAAGTAAAGTTCATATGAACATAATATGCCAAAAACCTCTCAACTTTCAAAATATAGGGTGTTGAAATTTTATTTTCTCATTTTTGATTTAAGAAACTTTCACAATATAAAAAACTGTCACTTTTATGAATACTTGTTAAAATAAGAACACAACGTGGGTAAAAGTGCACTTATCATGCGATGGGGTTTTTTTCGAAAAATTTTTTTGGTACTTACCTACGTATTTTCGTCTGAAAAACACGAATTTCATAATGAAAATGTGAACAAACCACTATTTATCGAGATATTTCAAGAAAAAGTTCGAAATTTTGCCTTCTTTTCCCCCTTGTGTTGGATGCATTTACAGGTACTTGCTCTTATTATTTTGTCATTGGACACTTTATATACTCATGATGTACTTCACTGACACATTTTAAGATAGAAAATTCAACAGGAAATATGATTTTTATGGCGAGTTTTTCCTATTTAGTGAGCAAGCATACCAGATGACGGCCATTTAATCCATATGCAATCCAAATACGAGATGTCAAATGTCAATAGATTGCTTTGGAATGACATTACACACGCCATTATTTCAAATGATATTCTCCCTTCTTTTCACTAAACATGGATAAATCACAAGAAAATCATATTTCTAGTTGACTCATATAATAAAAAAAAAGTGTCCATCATTGTGTGATATATATAAATTGTCCAATGATGGAAAAAGAAGGGCAAATTGTTCTAAATGTGATCCAGAAGACAGGCGGAAAAGATGGTGAAATTTGTAACTTCATAGTGAAATATCTTAATAAGTAATGGTTTGTTCACATTTTCATTATGAAATTCGTGTTTTTCAGACGAAAATACGTAAGTACCAAAAAAAATTTTCGAAAAAAACCCCATCGCATGATAAGTGCACTTTTACCCACAACGTGATTAATCAAATGTCATTATTTAAATTTTAATTTCGTTATGCCTCAATGAGTGCATGAAAAAAGTTTTTATTTTTTTACGCGAAAACGGTTTGTCGGACGGAAAAAAAATTGTTGCAAAATAAATGGGTTTTATTCTCGGAATAACCAAGGGCGTACAACATTTTTTCTTTCCAAAATCTCCAGGATACATCCCAAACAGAAGTCTCTGGTAAAAAGATTAAAAAATCTCCCTGACAGAAAAATTGTTTCAACGCAGTGACATTTTGGGGCAAATCATCTGATTTGTCCTACTACTCCACTCCGACTCCATCGATCTTAAATTTGTTGAAGACAAACTCTACGCGTTGAGGATGCGTGGCAATTTTCTTTCATGGGTTATTTCATTTCTGAGTTCGAGAAGAATTCAAGTGGAGTTAGGGGAGTTGACGTCGGAGTACCACAGGGCTCAGTGTTAGGACCTCTGATATTTCTTTTATTTATAAACGATATGCCATCCTATATCAAATCAAAATGCATTGTTTTATTTGCTGATGATACTTCTATTGCATAGGAAGCCGTAAATCCTGTAGAACTTCAAGCTAGCTTGAATGCTGTGGCACATCTATTCACTACATGCTGTGAACGTAACAAATTAATAGTGAACGCTGAAAAAACGGTATTGTTACAGTTTTTCGGAAAAAAAATGAAAGTTTATGTCAATGATACCACCATTGAACCCTCAGAAAGAAGTAAGTTTTTAGGAATATATTTGGATGAAGCACTATGCTGAAAATACCAAATCAATCATGTGTGCAAAAAATTATCAGGTCTTAAGATCGTTAGAAACAGGTTATAACATTACTTATACTGCAATCTTAAGCACTACTCTTTCTATTTTTTGTCATTATAGGCTTAGCTTAATACTGTGACAATACTCAAAGTACAGTGAAATAGTGAAAAAAGGACAAACGGTAAGTTGTTAATTGAAAATGTATTTGGCCTTCTCCCTTCTGTCTATCTGTGGTAGGCAATAATGTGTTGCTTGTTTAGGGAATGAAGATAATTAATAAAATATCAACAGAGTTAAGTCAGAGAGTGAATGTCAGTATGGGTAGGAAAATTACCGTGTTAAGCAAGTGATATTATGTAAGTTGTTGTTGTGTTATTGTTTTTTCAAGGAAAATTTTGGTTTTGAGGAACGATATACTTCGATTCAAATGTCAAAATTCTATAACATAAAAACAACTGAATAACGTCCTGGCCAATGATTTTGTTGTCACACGGTATACACCCTGTCACAGAATTGTTTAGCTCGCTGTTTAGTATCTATGATCTAAAATCTAAATAATGGCGTCGTTTTTAAGGGCCAAATGAAAAAACGACCCTGTATTCTTATTTGCTTCCTCATACTACTGATAGATTGTGTAATGAATGACGTATGGCATTACTCACCTACAAATTTGATAGGGATGATAAAGAAATATGAATCAGTTGAATGTTGAATCAGTTTGCGAACGGCTTTCGGTGGATGCGGACGCAGTAAAAATTATTATCGCAATTCAATTAGTGAATATACTTTTTCGTTTCGTATACCGGGTGTTGTGTGAGTTCCAGTGCGGAATGCAGTGATAATTATTGTGATTTGACAGTGAATTTACTCTTCCTTTTAATATACCGGGTTTTGTATCAGTTTTAGTGTGTATATAATATAATACAACTGAGTTTTTGGTGTGCATTTTATGATGTGGTTAGGAAAAGTGGAGTTAGGTCAAAAGTGAAGTTAAGTGAAACGTGAATCGAATGATTTCTGTTGGGAATATTCGGCAGAATCTTGGATTTTGAGAAGGATGTGGCTTCGTCTATTACTTGGTTCTGAAATAGTATATACAATATGTAAGTACCAAGATTTCGTAGACAATATTTCTCTATGGTTTTTTCGACAATGCAGTGTTGCCGCTTCTACCGAAAAATAGCAACAACTATGTTATTTCAAGTGGATTTCCCTGTATTTCATTGTATTTTTAGATTTTCCACTTGGGGTCTAGCGGGAATAATCAAAGAGATATAGGGTATTCAAAATCGAGATTTTTCAACTTGAGGATTTTTTTGTGTCGGAACTATTCATTATCGGTCAAAACGGCTTTTATATCCCTATATAAAATTTAATTGGAACATATACAGGGTGGTTCAATTTTTATAATTCTGGTCACCCTGTATCTATTCCAAATATATGTCAGTAGATAGTAGATCAAAATTCAAGATATAGGGATATAGAAGCCGTTTTGACCGATAATGGAATACTTTCGACACAATAATATTCTTAAGTTGAAAAATCTCGATTTTTAACACCCTATATATCTCTGTAATTATTCCCACTAGACACCAAATGCGATATATCGATGAGATCAGCTCTTCAGAAGCAATATAAAAATACAATGAAATAACAAAGTTGCTGCTACTTTTCGATAGAAGCGGAAACACTGCATTGTCGAAAATATTTTGAACGAGGAGAGCGTAATTTCAAATTTAAGCATGCACATTTTCATAAATTTCTTTGCAACTCATTCTTATTTTAGACAGTGCCGTGCGTTTTCCATTAAAATGATCAATTACGTCACAGTGGCGCCATATAGATTTTAGAAAATCTCTCCTGCACCGCCATTTTAAAAACAAATGTTCACTTGTGAGGTAAAAAAGAAATAAATTATTGACCTGGGTCTATTCTCGGTAAAATGGGAAGTAAATTGCAATGGTTTAAGGAAAATATGGGTTTTGAGGAACTATAGATATACATCTCCGATCAAATGTCTATAACATAAAAACAACTGAATGACGTCCTGGCCAATGATTTCGTGGTCACACTGTATACACCCGGTTTAGTTCAATCTTAATAAAGGCGCCATTTTCAAATGCCAAATGAAAAAACGACCCTGTATTCTTATCTGCTTCCTCATACTACCACAGTTTAAGGAATGGGTATATGTCAAATTTCATGAAAATATCTAGAACAGTATTGAAGTTAAATTGAGAAAACGAATTTTTTTCAAATTCTAACACTCTATAGCTAAGGAACCATATCCTTCATTTTCAGCCATCAATCAAATTACACCCTGTATAATTGATTGTATATATGTGGCGTAAGCGTAAATTCGACTAGTATGTATAAACCAAACTTTGCAATAATCGGTATCTTCAACATCAGTCGATCGATTTATTTGACATTAGATTAGACATTCACAAAGGCGAATATGATGAAATCTCGCATCACTGTTCCTTTTTCCTCCGTAATACAGTTTTTGCAATCTCAAGTTCATCCCAGTTTCTTCTAGAGGAAGTTGTCGAGTCTCAACATATAGATATAGTACAGTGTCATTCATAAAGTCGGCATCATATGGGAAAAACTTTTATTAATGACTTATTTTGAAATCCGAGTTGGACGTTAAGTTTTGCTTCAAAAAAGATGAGAAATGGCCTACTCAAACGGGGTCACGTGACTTTCGCTACATGTCAAAAGTGACATTTTTTCAAATTAATCGCTGAAAGTAGGCTTATTTCTTCGAATATCGAAAAAGTTCACTTGAAAAAGTTGTTTCTATTTCAATTTTACATTTATGTGACTCGGATTTTATCTTTCGATTACATTTTTTAGATTTCGATATTTTTAAAAAAAATTCGAAATCTCTGTAATATTAAAAAAATTGTAAATTCGATAAAACTACTTCATATACCAGTAGTTTCATCATGCTACTAACTTTCAATTACTAATTATCACTAATTACCGACAAAAATATGATTTTCTTCAGAAAATGATAATCTCCGCTTCAAAAGTCGTTATGTTTGATGCAAACATAACATCAAAATTCTGTTATGTTTGAGTCAGGCATTTAGACACGAAATTCATTTGAATTTATTTTTTCAGTGCTGAAAAGATAATTTTAAATGAATTTCGTTTCTAAAAGCTTGACGATGTATCAACTTTGCATCAAACATAACAGAATTTGGAAGCGGGTATTATCATTTTCTGAAGAAAATCATATTTCTGTCCATAATCAGTGATAATGAGTAATTGAAAGTAAGTAGCATAAAAAAAGCTACTGGTATGAAGTAGTTTCATGGAATTAACAATTCTTCAAATATTACAGAAATTTCGAAAAATTAAAAAAAAAATCAAAATCAAAAAGTTGCAATAAAAAGATCAAATTCAAGAAGCATGTGTAAAATTGAAATAGAAACAACTTTTTCAAGTAAACTTTTTCGATATTCGAACAAAAAAGCCTACTTTCAGCGATTAATTTGAAAAAATTTCACTTTTGACATGTAGCGAAAGTCACGTGACCCCGATTGAGTAGGCTATTTTTCATCTTGTTTGAAGCAAAACTTAACGTCTAACTCGAATTCCAAAATAAGTCATTAATAAAAGTTTTTCCCATATGATGCCGACTTTATGAATGACACTGTATAGAAAGACAAAGATGTATCTCAACATGAACGCAATGAAAATTCATGATATATCCAAACAGTTTCAAGATGGCGCATTCTTGAAAGTCGACAGTGTCTCTTTCGAATCTGAATTGTTGCGATGTCATACATAACCACAAATAAAAGTTTTCGAGCTTCCACAGGTACAAGGGTACATAAGGTAGCGCAAAGGAAAAAAAATCAGCCCTTTCCTTCGAGGTTAGGTTTGGTTAGGTCAGTGTAGGTTAAGCCGTTCGCCTCTGCTCCTTATCGAATCGTCTTTAATGAGAACCAACAACGAGAATCAATCCGACTCACGAAGAACAAGAAGAATTTCGAATTCACACGACCGAACACTTCAATAAACATTTTATGACCAATAAAATTAATAGATAAAATCCCCAAAGAGAACGTTACACTTAACAGTGCGCCAACCGAGATTGACTTGCAGTATCTCGCAGGAGAGTAGAGAGAGAGAGAGAGTCGGTCCGAGAGCACGCAACAGGTCACGGGTCAATGCAGACAGCCAACGGATACCCTCGTATGTAAATCAGGACGAGTAGTTGCCCATGAATGAGGAAGTTTCCTTCAGATGAATTTTCATAAAATACCCTCCAGTTTTATGTCCACGCTGTACAGAATAGCGACCGATAAAGTCCAAGTCATTTACATTTTCGAATTAAAGCAATTTCTAATTTTCGGGGCGGCAAACTCTGTGACGTACATTCTGATGATGGTGAAGAATATAGCTAGCGAATGGCTAACGAATAGCTAACGAATGAAAAACGATTGAAAAAAATAGAAGAAGTAGAACTGGTAAACAAAAAGATACATAACCACAAATGCACTCGGAGCAGGAATGCAGAGGGTAGTTGGCTTCATTCTGACAGGTTATGGTCTTGTTATTTATGCATTGAAATATCTCGAATAGAGCTCGATCCTAAACGAAAATATCATTGTATCAATGAATCACTATCGACTACATTCAATGATACTATCCTTCCTGATTTACTGTCATCGGTCAGAACAGAGTGAAGCCGACGCCCATGGCTCCTTCCTCTTGTTGTGCCTGTCAGTATTTCGAGTGGTGTGCAACTTTCCTAGAAAATAGTTCGGTTTTATTAAGGAACGAATTCATTAGCAAAAAAGTGACTGACATGTTATGAATAACATATTGTAATATAACGATAGTGAAAAATTATAGGTACTATCGCAAAATATCATAATTTATCTTTATTAGTGATCAACTTCATTCAGCCAATGAGAGATTTATGGGAATTATTCATCATACTTGACAAAGTAGGATTGGAGAACCTTTTATATCCCATTGCTGTTAGATATAGTTATTATACATTCAAAGGACAATTTCCGGAAATCTAAACATATTGATGATGTCGGCAACGTCGTACTGGCACAGGAAAACGTATTTTAACTCTGTGTGAATGTGGATTTTCAGAAAGATCGTCATATAGGAATGGTGGAGGAGCCAAGTTCCTCTTTTATTTATTTTTTTCTGAAGTGAAATTTGATCTCACGAAAGAAAGAAAAAATACGTATATATTAATTTTTTACAAACTTCACAGTGAGATAAGAACTTCAATATATGAAACTTCCCCATTCATTTTACACTGTGAAGTGGCCATAGGAGAATAAACTCTAAAAGTATAACTTTTCTCAAGAAGTTTCAAGATTTCTTGTTTTCTTGACGAGAAATCTTGGTATTGACATAGGATTTCATGTGTTGTCTTGAAATCTAAAATCACTTCTTGTCTTGATATTGTTTTGAGATCAACACAAGATCTTGAGATTTTCAAGATGTTGGCGACCCCTAGATATTTGTGTTTCAACACAACATCTGTACTAACCTAAAAGAAATATAGTGTAGTCGTAGGAAAAGTATAGTACATTTCTCGAGTTGTAAATCAATTACGCACTTGTGGAGTTACACACTCGCCGCATCCGAGGCATCTTGTGTAACTCTCTCCACTTCGTGCGTAGTATTCGTTTTAAAATTCCTGTTATGTAATGTACAGGGTAAACAACTGAGAACGACTGTCATCAGTCATTCTTCCATCTTTGATCGTTAATATCTTTCGTTAGCGAGATTTTCTCTATTTAATCGTGTAATAAATATGCATACCACTTTTTTTTTCAAATCACGATTTCCATTGATACAGATCACCCCCTTTAGTGGCAACGGTGATATGAATATGAAACCAATTCAAATCACAGTTGATAGAACAGGAATAGAACTTTATAACGAGTCCAACATTGTTGAATTCGGTTGAAGACATCCTGAGTAGGTACCAAAAAAACTTCATCTTCATCAAGGGTCAAACTGCATATATTTTCAGTACACCTTGTTTTTACTGAATACGGAGGAAATTTCAATTGTCTCTTTACTCAAAGCCGTTACGCCACCTAACTGTCATTTTAGAAACCTAAAAATATTTTTCAGCAATTTTTTAAGACATATTTTTTTTCAAAGTTGTATCATCATTCGTTGCTGAGATATGGCCGACAGCCGTTCTCAGTTGTTCACACTGTACACGTGCACATCTTAATCTGTGGTGTATATATATAAATTCGAGTGAAACTACTCGTTAACTTCTATCCGAGCTGGCAGATTTCTTGAGGCCACTTCCGTACTCTCGGATGCCCTCAGAACACGCTCTTTCCGAGGATATTGATGTGCCGAACGACCGACTCGTATTGTCTATTCATAATCCTGATGGAAAAGACTCATCATGCAATGTCACGTATACGTGACCCATGTTCCTTCTTTGATACACGATTCCATTAAAAAAATGAAAAATGTGAAAAAATCAGTTATCAGTTTCAAGGAAGCCAATTAAACTCAGAGACAATAATTTTCATTTCATTTATCAGTTCTTCATTTAGGTATCATCAGGCCCACATTCGATATACAGGGTGATTCAAAAGTACTTTGACAAACTTCAATAAACTGGAAAAAACCATCTAGTCAGGACGGACCGAATTGAAAATCGGTAAAGAGAACTGACCAGAGTATACTAATCAGAATTCTGATCCTCATATTCGTACGGAAGGCGATATATTGAATTCCTTTCCAGATTCTCAAGCAAACAAATAGACAGATATTCACCTTTATGTTTCTATGGAAACATATACAGTGTTTTTCATTGCAGAGAAAATCGTTGTTTATCTGCCTATCTCGTCTGCATTGAGAGAGTTGATGAATTGATGAATATTCATAAAAATATATCGCATTTCAGTTACGAATGTTGAAAACAATATTCAAACTTTATAGATTTATATTCTATGTACGTGTCACGATTCGAATTTCAAATTGATGCTTGGTTTTAGATGCGAGCAGCACATTGTTTGGCATTCATGTTCCTTATTATAACTCATAAAATTGAGAATGTGGAAGATGTTTACTGGGAAAATCACTTTTCGGAAGGAGAGCGAATAGGAAGTAATTCAGTTACGGTTGTTGGAAATATTATTCAGGTATGTTTCAGATTCAGCATCAGTTCTGAAAAAGAGTTTGATACTCGTCATTAAAATGGAGAAAACAATCCAGCCAAGACGGACCGAACAGAAAATCCGCAAAGAGAACTGACCAGAGAGTATACTTTTAATAAGAATTCTGATCCTTATATTCGTACGGAAGGCGATATATTGAATTCCTTTCCAGATTCTCAAGCAAACAGATAGACAGATATTCACCTTTATGTCTCTATGGAAACACGACAGGTACCCTTACGAGGGGAGAGTATCAACTCGGCGTTTATAAACCCTCTCTGCAAAGGAGGTCGGCGCATGGTGGGTTAGGTATATACAGTGTTTTTCATTGCAGAGAAAATCGTTGTTTATCTGCCTATCCCGTCTGCATTGAGAGAGTTGATGTCATAATAATATATCGCATTTCAGTTACGAATGTTGAAAACAATATTCAAACTTTATAGATTTATATTCTATGTACATGTCACGATTCGAATTTCAAATTGATGCTTGGTTTTAGATTCGAGCAGCACATTGTTTGGCATTCATGTTCCTTATTATAACTCACAAAATTGAAAATGTGGAAGATGTTGACTGAAAAAACCACTTTTCGGAAGGTGAGCGAATATGAAGCAATTCAGTTACGGTCGTTGGAAATATTATTCAGGTATGTTTCAGATTCAGCATCAGTTCTGAAAAAGAGTTTGATACTCGTCATTAAAATGGAGAAAACAATCCAGCCAAGACGGACCGAACAGAAAATCCGCAAAGAGAACTGACCAGAGAGTATACTTTTAATAAGAATTCTGATCCTTATATTCGTACGGAAGGCGATATATTGAATTCCTTTCCAGATTCTCAAGCAAACAGATAGACAGATATTCACCTTTATGTCTCTATGGAAACACGACAGGTACCCTTACGAGGGGAGAGTATCAACTCGGCGTTTATAAACCCTCTCTGCAAAGGAGGTCGGCGCATGGTGGGTTAGGTATATACAGTGTTTTTCATTGCAGAGAAAATCGTTGTTTATCTGCCTATCCCGTCTGCATTGAGAGAGTTGATGTCATAATAATATATCGCATTTCAGTTACGAATGTTGAAAACAATATTCAAACTTTATAGATTTATATTCTATGTACATGTCACGATTCGAATTTCAAATTGATGCTTGGTTTTAGATTCGAGCAGCACATTGTTTGGCATTCATGTTCCTTATTATAACTCACAAAATTGAAAATGTGGAAGATGTTGACTGGAAAAACCACTTTTCGGAAGGTGAGCGAATATGAAGCAATTCAGTTACGGTCGTTGGAAATATTATTCAGGTATGTTTCAGATTCAACATCAGTTTCAATTCTCATGGACTATCTGATATGTGATATTCAGTTGCAGATCTGAAAAGCAAAGTTTGAAACTTGGCAATAAATTGGAGAAAACCATCCAGTCAAGACGGGCCGAATAGAAAATCCGCAACGAGAACTGACCAGAGTATACTTTTCAGAATTCTGAACCTTATATTCGTACGGAAGGCGATATATTAAATTCCTTTTCAGATTCTCAAGCAAACAGATAGACAGATATTCACCTTTATGTCTCTATGGAAACACGACAGGTACCCTTACGAGGGGAGAGTATCAACTCGGCGTTTATAAACCCTCTCTGCAAAGGAGGTCGGCGCATGGTGGGTTAGGTATATACAGTGTTTTTCATTGCAGAGAAAATCGTTGTTTATCTGCCTATCTCGTCTGCATTGAGAGAGTTGATGTCATAAAAATATATCGCATTTCAGTTACGAATGTTGAAAACAATATTCAATCTTTATAGATTTATATTCTATGTACGTCTCACGATTCAAATTTCAAATTGATGCTTAGTTTTAGATCCGAGCAGCACACTGTTTGGCATTCATGGTCCTTATTATAACCCACGAAATCGAAAATGTGGGAGATGTTTACTGGGAAAACCACTTTTCGAAAGGAGAGCGAATATGTAGCAATCCAGTTACGGTTGTTGGAAATATTATTCAGGTATGTTTCAGATTCAACATCAGTTTCAATTCTCATGGACTTTCTGATATGTGATGTTCAGTTGCAGATCAGAAAAGCAGAGTGTTTGATACTTGTCAATAAATTGGAGAAAACCATCCAGTCAAGACGGGCCGAATAGAAAATCCGCAACGAGAACTGACCAGAGAGTATACTTTTCAGAATTCTGATCCTTATATTCGTACGGAAGGCGATATATTGAATTCTTTTCCAGATTCTCAAGCAAACAGATAGACAGATATTCACCTTTATGTCTCTATGGAAACACGACAGGTACCCTTACGAGGGGAGAGTATCAACTCGGCGTTTATAAACCCTCTCTGCAAAGGAGGTCGGCGCATGGTGGGTTAGGTATATACAGTGTTTTTCATTGCAGAGAAAATCGTTGTTTATCTGCCTACCTCGTCTGCATTGAGAGTTGATGAATAATCATAAAAATATATCGCATTTCAGTTACGAATGTTGAAAACAATATTCAGACTTTATAGATTTATATTCAATGTACGTCTCACGATTCAAATTTCAAATTGATGCTTAGTTTTAGATCCGAGCAGCACACTGTATGGCATTCATGGTCCTTATTATAACCTACGAGATTCAAAATGTAGCAAATGTCTACTGGGAAAAACACAATTCGGAAGGAGAGCGAATATGAAGCATTACAGTTTCGGTTGTTGGAAATATTATTCAGGTATGTTTCAGATTCATATTCAGTTGCAGATCCGAAAAGCAATATTCAAACTTTATAGATTTATATTCTATGTACGTGTCACGATTCGAATTTCAAATTGATACTTAGTTTTAGATTCGAGCAGCACATTGTTTGGCATTCATGTTCCTTATTATAACTCACAAAATTGAAAATGTGGAAGATGTTTACTGGGAAAACCACTTTTCGGAAGGAGAGCGAATAGGAAGCAATTCAGTTACGGTTGTTGGAAATATTGTTCAGGTATGTTTCAGATTCAGCATCAGTTCTGAATCTCATGGACTTTCTGATATGTGATATTTAGTTTCAGATCAGAAAAGCAAAGTGTTTGATACTCGTCAATAAAATGGAGAAAACAATCCAGCCAAGACGGACCGAACAGAAAATCCGCAAAGAGAACTGACCAGAGAGTATACTTTTAAGAATTCTGATCCTTATATTCGTACGGAAGGCGATATATTGAATTCCTTTCCAGATTCTCAAGCAAACAGATAGACAGATATTCACCTTTATGTCTCTATGGAAACACGACAGGTACCCTTACGAGGGGAGAGTATCAACTCGGCGTTTATAAACCCTCTCTGCAAAGGAGGTCGGCGCATGGTGGGTTAGGTATATACAGTGTTTTTCATTGCAGAGAAAATTGTTGTTTATCTGCCTATCTCGTCTGCATTGAGAGAGTTGATGTCATAAAAATATATCGCATTTCAGTTACGAATGTTGAAAACAATATTCAAACTTTATAGATTTATATTCTATGTACGTGTCACGATTCGAATTTCAAATTGATGCTTGGTTTTAGATGAGAGCAGCACATTGTTTGGCATTCATGTTCCTTATTATAACTCATAAAATTGAGAATGTGGAAGATGTTTACTGGGAAAAACACTATTCGGAAGGAGAGCGAATATGAAGCAATTCAGTTACAGTTGTTGGAAATATTATTCAGGTATGTTTCAGATTCAACATTAGTTTTAATTCTCATGGACTTTCTGATATGTGATATGATCTAGTTGCAGATCCGAAAAGCGTGTTTCATACTTGTCAATAAAATGGAGAAAACAATCCAGCCAAGACGGACCGAACAGTAAATCCGCAAAGAGAACTGATCAGAGTATACTTTTAAGAATTCTGATCCTTATATTCGTACGGAATGCGATATATTGAATTCCTTTCCAGATTCTCAAGCAAATAGATAGACAGAATTCACCTTTATGTCTCTATGAAAACACGTATCCTGATAATAATATTCTAATATGACTTGTCCAAATAAGTATTATGGTGAATAGATATGTATATACTTTGTATATTATGAATTGATAGTCTGACATTGATGTGACATTTATATAATATAATTACTACTCAGTCTTATAATTTCTATCACGTCGGGGTCACCAAATTGTGGATACAGAGTATCAAATCATAATATACGAAGTATATAACATAACTAATCAACATACTACCCCCCTACCCCCCAAGATGAAATTGTACTTTTTTCGAGAATTTTTCCTTGGTGTTTCTTCTGAATTGTAGTCTGCATTTTGAATTTTTCTTATTCAAGAAAACATGGCTTGAGCCGTTCGATTCAAAATGTTCTTCTCTTTTCCATTAATGGAGAGAGTAAAATATTTCTCTGACCTATGTAGTACTCTATAAGGTCCATAATACGGTGCTTGAAGCGATTTGTTAACGAAATCAATCAAACATGACTACAGGAAGGAAGTTCTTTGAAAATAAAGATCTTCTGACTGCTGTGATTTGAAGCTTTTCCAGGTTTTATAGTTTCTAAATGTTGCTGAAGGTTCTTTAGAATATCGCTGTAGTTGCTATCGTTCGTTACGTCTATCACGTACTAAAATTGGTACAAGAATTTTCACATTCTGACCATAAATCAATTCTGCACATTGGTGAGGAGTAATATGGTGATTAATAATTATTGTATTATATGAATGTCACATCAATGTCAGACTATCAAATCATAATATAAAGAGTATATAGCACAACTAATCACCTTATATTAATTTTGTCCACATTCAGTTCACATTCAAATGAACTTATTATTTTGAACTGTATTGGCATACTACTTAGTTAAAATTGACAAAATTTTGAGTCGTTGAAAATGTTGAATTCTCAGATCCAAAAACATTGCCAAGTTTGAATCTCTGGTAACTCTGGAAATTCTGGCTTATCTAAATACACTTTGTCCTGGCATACCAATGTCAACAAATTGACTGGAGTTTGAAAAATATTATGAATCTATTTTTATTAGCAACTGTTATGTTGCTTATACTGAATTTTCATTTGCTGAATTTTCACAGAAAAAAAAATTAAATTAACATGCAGTATCCTTCTAAAATCTTATATGTGAAGAAAATTCTGGATCCCCAACTGCTTCTAATGAACAGCTAACGTGATAAACCCTGTATATACATATAGAGAGAAGTGCACAAAAAACGGTCAGGATTGGAACTTTTGAACTATTCTAGATTGAATTGCTCATTGATTGATGAAACAATTTTTCTTTTATCACTTCCAGTTTCACCGGAAACGACCTCAACTTTTGATTTTTGAATGGGACATCCTGGATTGTATTCCATAATCTAGGCATTATCATGACGAATTCAATGATAGTTTGCATATGCTCAATGGGTGTGACATCGCAATATCAACATTTCTTTCTCTGTCATACTAATGAGCATATGGAATCTTAGACAATCCCTAACCGATTACGGAAAACAATACAGAGTGTCCCATTTAAAAATCAAAAGTTGGGGTCGTTTTCAGTAAAGCCGGAAGTGATGGAACAACAATTATTTCGTCAATTAATGAGTTATTTCGTATACTAGCTGCCCACCAATTTTCAAAATCCTATCTCGAATAAATCAAAAGTTACAGTCCTGGCCTTTTTTTGTGCACTTCTCTGTATGTTGTGGAAGAGAAAAATAGTTGATCATTTGAAATAAAACACAAATAAAAGTGTCCTCATGTCGACAATGTTAGTGCGCATTTGTGTGAGCTGTTAGCGACATTCTGAAATTCTTCGGCTCATAAGAGAGAAATATTGATGACCGTTATTAGAACATCTGCTTCATTTCGGTTTTTATGGCTGCCTTAAGGCAATTATCGCTAATAATCGAAATGCCCTATCGCATCTCATGCTTGATGGAATGTCTCAATCAATGCCTCAATCCGATTCAATGAATTGACGGTCACTAATTGCCTCAGATATTGATAATTCCTCAACTCTATTCACCTGGATATTTGTATGATTTCAAATCATGAAAAATATATTTTTTACAGGACAACAAACCAAGAAAATATAAGTAAGTACCTACTATATAGTCACACATATATTTTTCATTTTGAAATTTGGTAATTTCTCTGATTTCTCATCGAAATTCCTTCTGCAATAGGAGCTAATAGAAATACTTGTGAAATTTCTAAAAGAATCCAAGAAGAATGGAATCATGCAATCAAACGGGAGGACTGGTCTGCCATGTTGACGAAATATGATCGTGTGTGCTGTAGACATTTTCAATTTAATAGCAGTATTAGCTTCTATTGCAGAAGTGGTAGAAGGAATTTTAATAAGAAATGACAAAATTTCATGAAAAAAACTATGTGAGATAACTAATTACCTGAAAAATCATATTCCTTCGTCTCTCGCTGCATTTTTTGTGTATTATACAACAGCACAATGAGGAGGCATGCTTGAATAAATTATTAGCGCAAAAAACACGATTCGTTTGCCAAATATATTGTGAAATACTATTTCAATCCTTTGATTCATCTGTAAACAAATGAAAGAAGTAGGGTTGTGTTTCAATGTTTTACAGAAAAGTGAGGTTGTATTCCAATATTTTACCTCCAGTGTCAGTCATCGTGCACGCGACCTACAATGAAGAAAAAGAGGAGGGATTTCTATTTTACATTTTTCTACTTTATTTTCGCGAAATTTCGTCAACAGTTATTTTCTTACTTGATTGAGATTATAAATGGATCGATGAAATAAACCTCTGGTGTACGCACTTCAATCCTTTCCTATTTCACAATTCCTTGATTTTCGCCTACTTCGATGAACATAACATGGCGTGGGTGAATGTCGCTAAATTTAGTCTGGTGCCGTACCAAAATTACAGGCATCAATGTGACAATTGTGGCCGAATTGTGACCAATGAAGATAGGGAATATATTTTGCGATTTAGCCGCATCAAGGTTGGTAGAGCTGATGTTGATCATAAGTTCTAAGAATCACGCCATCTAACATTCGATATCTGAACCCCACGTCATCGTCTGAAATTCAATTGTTTATATCAAGAACAAGTCTGACGAAACAAATGAAGAGTGAGCGCACCATGGAAAGCTGCTTTTAGTTTTAATTTAAATATTTTCTAGAAGATACCGTCATAGTTAGCAAGACAGTGTAGAGGTCAGAGAAAGAAAAAATGGAAAAAACTTTATAATTGGTGAAATCATGAAATGGTGTAGCTTGATTATTGCACATGAAAAATATAAAAAAAAAACAGAATGTTCCATTTTGAAAAATCAATATGTGGTTTGTCAAGCTTTTAGGGATCACCCTGTAAAACTTCTAATAAGGGCCTCATTGGGGCATTCAACTTCAGCATATCATTTGTTTTTTCTGGATAACCCTGTACAGTGAACCAAAGTAGTCCTATAATCCTTGACTCAAAATGCTGCCCTCAGTGCCATCTTTTAGACAATACTTGAACAATCATTTTGAAGATTTCTATAAGGCAACAAAACTCATATTTATGTGAGCACTTCTCTGTTTTCTTCTTTTATTTATTTCACATATTGACTACACAATATCTATGAAATGTTTGATTACAATACACATGGATATGAAGGATTGTATCAAAGATTACTGAACTCTGTTCTGCTCTATCAATCTACTCACTCTTTTTACTATTCACAATGCTTGTAAGCTATTAAAATGATTTATTTATGAATGTTTTGTAAATGATAGTGGACATCCCCAAACAACCCCATCACATTCATAAATCTCTGGTTATGTACACAACCTTGATTGTTCATAATCCTGAACCACAATGCCAATTCACTTGGATTTCAACAAATTCAACCCTTTGGGCTTCAACTTATTCCCAAGAATCTGCTGTACCCTATTCTCTTCAGCTGCTAACAACTGTTGATGTCTGTCCACAGCGAAATCTATTTCTGCTGACAATTCTATGATCTGCTTCAAATTTTCTCGGTCTCTCATGATTCTCTTAGCTTGGCCAACTGTGTAGGGAGTGGGTCTACCATCCACAAAACTGTAATCAGCTTTACCTAGAAGATCCCCAGCATGGTAGGGGTTCATAGGAAGTCCTCTGTCTTTTCTCCACTTCTGTATCAGTGGAACCACAACAGTTGTTTGTATATTCCTAGTTTGCACAGCTGAATAGACTAGAATAGAAAAACATCCAGAAATAACCTGTGAACTTGTAGTTCATTAAAACACTTACTTGGATTGAAAACTCCACAAACTCGTTGGTAAATCATGTTTCATTTACGGAAATATCAATGTATCAGAGTGTATTAGCAAAAACTTGAGGTAAAAATAATAAAATCAAATATACCCCTCACCCTGTCAACAAGAAACAAAAATAAACGAGGTTTCGAGGTTATGTTACAGTTACATAGGTCGCGTGCAAGAACTGTCAGATGACTGACCCTGGAGGCAAAACATATTTGTTTACAAGTGATCGAAATAGTTGTCCACAATTATTTTGGCATATGAATCGTATTTTTCCGCTATTCATCAATTCGCTAATGCCATCACATTGTGCTGTTGTAAAATGCACAAAAACTGCAGCGGAAGATGAAGAAATCCGGATGGTACATTATGATTCAAAAGTAAGTACCTACCTACTATAGTTACTCACATAGTTTTCATTTTTGAAATTTGGTTATTTCTCTGATTTCTCATCGGAATTCCTTCTGCAATAGGATCAGCTAATAGAAATATACCTGAAATTTCTAGAATAATGCAAGAAAATTGGATTCATGCAATCAATCGGTAGGACTGGTCTGACATGCTGACGATCGTGTGTGTTGTAGACATTTTCAATCTATTAGCAGCATTAGCTTGTATTGCAGAAGTGGCAGAAGGAATTTCAATAAGGAATGACAACATTTCATAATGCTAACTGTGTGAGATTACTATTTACCTGAAAAATCATATTCCCTAGTCTCTTGCTGCATTTTTTGTGCATTGTACAACAGCACAATGCGAAGGCATGCTTGAATTAATGAATAACGCAAGAAGCACGATTCGTATGCCAAAATATTGTGAAAAACTATTTCAACCTTTTGATTCCTCTGTAACCAAATAAAAAAGTGAGGTTGTGTTTCAATAATTCACAGAAGAATGAGGTTGTGTTTCAATATTTTGCCTCCAGGGTCGGTCTTCGTGCACGGGACCTATTACACAATTCTTCTTCACCTTAAAAGTCGACAGACCTGGCGGAACCTAACCTGTCACTATAATATCACCCACAAACATTGCATTTTTCAATTTTTTATTGATTTCACCTATTACTCACCAGTTCAAAAACTAACTTTATGCATTTCAAGCATTCCGTAATGTCTGTATTACTGTGCAGTGTGCCGTTATATAATACACAAAGAATCGAGGACAGTGACAGAGTAGACACAATGCCAATGGACGGGACGTGGAAGTTTCTATTGCAATGCTCAACTGCAACGTTGCCAATTGTCATGCTTATTCCGTGGTGATCAATAAACAGAGTTCATGGTCATTTTTCATGAAAGTGAAAAAGTTAAAATGAAATGGACCATTACATGAGTTTAGATATAGCTAGGACCAAGTATTAACGTATTTTAAATAGCTGCTACCGAGCTACCGTGGAGCTGCAGTCTATAAATTATGTTTCCGGATAAATCTAGAAGGCAATGCCTGTCATTTTTGCGTAATCCGTACAGTTTTCCTTGGCAATAATTAAGTGTTCTCACGCTGTTTATTCGTTATTTTGTTCTAGATCCGAGCGACGGACAGAAACACGTGCATCTTAGAGCTTCCTGCGATATCGTAATATACAAATCGTAGTTTTATTTCATTAATTTTATTGCATATTTGCACGACTAAATAAGTTATGAGCGCTTCTTCGATAGAAACATTCCCACTGGCCACTGGGCTGTCAATTCAGTTGGCACTGGTTAGGATCATTAGAAACAAAAATTATTGAACCGTATACCTACGTATTTTAACGTTTGAACATAAAAACCACCAAATAAGTGAATGACTTTCAGTTTGGGTACGTTCACCTAGCTGAAGGTGAAAAAGAAAAAATGAAGTCTGAAATTAAATGTAATAAATATTGGTTGAAGTGAAGGTCAATAGGTCTGAAAGCGATCACCTCTTGTCAAGTAGCGAAAAGTCGAAAAGTATACTCGCAGTATGTGGCCTTCCTGGTAATCCTGGTATAAAGCCAATCATAATAATGTATATACAGGTATAACTATTGGAAGTAGAGACGAGCACGAAAGGTCGGTCGATAAATCATCAAGAAGAAAATAAAAATGTAACTATATTGCCTGTTACAAATAAGTTCAAGCTGAAAATCCTCATCATGAAATGACTAACTAACCTTCAAAATTTACAGATTCTTTTTTTTTTTTTTCGTTTCAGCAGAAAGGCTATAAGAAGATCTACAAATAAGTAATCGCAAATTTCATCGAAACATTCTGATTCGCAAGGGAGATAGGTAACCAAAATGTGTATTTTTAAGTGCTTTTCAATTCTAAGAACCATCATCATCAGTTCTCATATATTTCCATGGAAAATAAACACTCAAAGTCAGTCGACCACACTTTATGTAGAAATCAGTCAAATAAATAACCGGTTTCGGCACGACGGCCATCATCAGACTGCAGTACATAAAATACATGATGAATGTAGAATTGTGAAAAATATTTGTCACAGGAAAAACAGGCCTCATATAAAGACACAATGAATCATTAGAAGTTAAAACATCATTGGATTGACCATCAAGGTAATAGGTCAGGTGGAAATAAGTTTAAAGCGGCTGAAGAACCAGAAAAATCTGGCCCTGATGAGGTTGACCATTGAAAAACTAAGTTTTTAAAAAAAGTTCAAATCGTTGTTGACCGGAAAAAAATTGATTTAGAGGATGAAAATGATAAAAATATTATCTATATAATATTATACTATCTAATATATTATATTTGTATACACACATTACAGCGATGGAACATTCGTAATATCGCGGTGTTGCCTCATCACATCTCAGAGATGTCATGTCGCAGATGTGTTTGCTGGGTACCAATGACAATATCCTTATCTGCTGATGTATGAATGTGGGGAATACCATAATTTATTTGGAAACTTGAAATTTTACTAGAGCTTACATGAAATTCCCTCGAAATTGAGTTTCATCTCGAAATCATTCGAAGAATTTTGATGGAATATTTTTATGAATATTATTACGACCGGTCGTGGATTTAGACACTCCCAGAACTAATTATTTCTACATCACGATGGCATGAAATTAGGGTCGTAAAAGTCCAAGTCCACTGATGTGTGTCTGGAGAAAAATTAACAATAATAAAAAAAACGAAGTTGCTCAAAATTTACACTCGCAACTGAATGAAAATTATAAATTATAATCATTGGTCAAAATTCGAAATTGATCTATATAACATAACCTTCAGATAGTGAATTATTTATTGGAAAGTACAATTAATAATAAAGAAGCATTAAAGCTGAATCACATTTGATTGATGAATAATTATCCGAAAAACTTTGGTAATATACTGAGAGATATGGATACGATCAGAGGTTTTTTTACGGATAAAGGCCATGGAATTTCCATGGTGGAAACAATATTTTGACTTGGCATCGTAGCGTGATCGTAGCATTCACTGATGTTTTTATTTCTTGCTGTGACAGTCTAAAGAATTAGGTTATGTTTTGGAATCGCAGAGTTCTCAATCGAAATTTTCAACATGATTATTACATTATCATCTGAGTGGTTCTGATAATCAATAGGTTCTGAGTGAGAGGTAAGTCAAATATCATTATCATTTCCATACCGATCGACCAAAATTGAATTAACGGCATCACATTGACAACATATCCGTGAAATTGATGATATACGCTTATTACGAGGGGTACACGTGAAATACCCAACATCTTTCAGTAGGTCGAGGTACAGGTGATACGTAAGAATAATGTGATAATTTCTTGTCCCGATTCTTGCTGTGGCTACGTCCAACCATACGATTTCTTTCTAGATCTTCTTCGAAAATGGACGAAGACGAAGACACGGACGCGAACAAAATCAAAAAAATCAGAATAGTCGTCTTAGGACTGTTATTCCACGTCATACTCCTCTTGGCAGTATTCGACGTATACTTCGCCAGCCCTCTAGATAACGGCATGACCCCGGTCAAAAGTACGAAAAACCCACCTTCCAAAAGACTGGTCCTTTTCGTAGCCGATGGCCTGAGGGCAGAAGCAATTTTCGGCGAAGAAAAGCAAATCAGAGCTCCGTACCTAACGAACATTTTGAAGAACGAGGGCTCCTGGGGTACAGTGCACACGAGAGTACCGACAGAATCCAGACCGGGTCACGTAGCCATGTTGGCCGGCATTTTCGAGGACCCCAGCGCCATCTTGAAGGGCTGGAAATCGAACCCGGTCGACTTCGACTCGGTCATCAACCAAAGCACCAACGCTTGGGCCTGGGGAAGCCCCGATATCATCAATATATTCAACAAGGACAACTCCCCTGCAGTCCACCTCCATTCATATGGCTCAGAAATGGAGGACTTCGGCAAGACCGATACCGGAGCTTTGGACACCTGGGTCTTCAGGAACGTCGAAAACTTCCTCAACAATCAAGTACTTGGGTGCTCGGATAAATGTGCTCAGTACCACGCCTCAGGCAACATATTCTTTCTTCACCTGCTTGGTATCGACACCGCAGGTCACGGGTTCAAACCGCACTCCAAAGAATACGTGGATAACATCAGACTAGTGGACGGAAACATCAGGAACACGGTGGAACTTTTTCAGCAGATCTACCATGACGGTTCTACGGCGTTCGTGTTCACTTCTGACCATGGTATGACTGACTGGGGCTCCCATGGCGCCGGATCATCCCATGAAACTGAAGCGCCTCTGATAGCTTGGGGAGCCGGCGTGAAAAAGAACCCTGGTCGACAAGACCTAAATCAAATTGATATAGCGCCTCTTTTGGCTTCGTTGGTAGGAATCAGCATACCTACAAACTCATTGGGGCGGCTTCCAGAGAAGTACTTAGATGTTTCTGACGGTCATATGTCTGAAATGGTTTTGTCTAATACTCTGCAGCTGTTGGAGATATTCAACGTCAAGAGACTGAGGACTGAGGCTAGTGCTTTAGTGATGATACCTTTCAAGGGTATAACTAGTGACGTTTTGGTTATCAAAGTGGAAGAACTGAAGCAGATGCTAAGTAGTGGGAGGTATGAAGAGCTCATTAGTGAATGTAAATTGGTGATGAATCTTCTTATAGAAGGAATCAACTATTACCACACTTATTATCAGTACCCTATACTGATAAGTGTAAGTATAGGATTCTTGTTGTGGATATTATTCTTGGGATTGTCGTTATTTGACTATGATAAAGGAAATGATAACACTTTTAGAGAGATAAACCCTATCTATGTTATCCTCATAATGATTGTGACTTTGTTATGTTTCAAGAGCAACTTTCCATTGACCTACTACATCTATTTCATGTTTCCTGTCGCTATGTGTTCGATTTGTCGCAGACTAACTAGATTTACTTTTCCCGCAATGCCAAAATCAACAGTGCTCAGCTTGGTTTTCTATGTAGCTGGTCTGGAACTATTGGTATATGGCTTCTTCCATAAAGCAGCATTCAGCTGCGTCATGATTCTAGTGGGACTTTGGATTTTTGTCTCGGATTCCTTATCTATGAACTCCAGCAAATCTGAAAAACTCGTTTGGTTGTCCTGTTGTTCAACTTTGGCCATTTTTCCTAGTCTTCCTGAGATGAGAACATCTTTCAATGTACCGGTCTATGTCTTGGGCTACGTAGGTTGGGTAGTACTCTTCACGAAAATATTCTTGAGAGACAAACAGATTTACCAACGTTTGGACAAAATCAAAGTCAGTCTTAGAGTCTTCGTCGTCCAATTTGTAATATTGAACATAGCTGCAGCATATGTTTTATTACTAGAGTTCGGTTATATACCTCCTGACTCCAAACTCAAATACATTTCTTGGTTTATACTTGTGGTGCCCATTGTGATAGTCCCGTTTTCCAGTAAGTTCATAGCTTTGAGACTCGTCGCGACCTTTTTTGGGTTTTCACCGTTTTACTTGTTGGTGTCCCCGAACTTTGAAGTGCTATTTTCAGTATTTTACGTAGCTTTATTATGTACTTGGTTGTTAATCGAAACCAAGACTTTCCGTTACGGAGATTCCTACAAAATAATCTTCTATTCCAAATTCGAAAATGACGTAGGTAAAAACAAAATGTCACATGA
The DNA here is from genome assembly GCA_918026855.4 of Phaedon cochleariae. Lineage (NCBI taxonomy): Eukaryota > Metazoa > Arthropoda > Insecta > Coleoptera > Chrysomelidae > Phaedon > Phaedon cochleariae. The sequence continues at coordinate 57,212,115 of OU896710.1, forward strand.
TGTTTTCAGAAGGGCGTTCTTGTTCATGGTTTTCATTTTTCTAGGATTCTTCGGTACTGGTAACATAGCCAGTTTGAATTCTTTTGACCCCATGTGGGTACGTGCGTTTTTGACGGTTTTTAGCCCTTTCAAGATGATGGGGTTGATTCTGCTCAAGTTCATGGTACCTTTCATATTTACTTGCAGCATCTTCAGGGCTATTAATGTAGTGGGGAAGGAAAATATTTTGAAGATGTTTTGTATTATTCTGATTTTTTCTGATCTCATGGTACTGCAGTTTTTATATTTGATAACGAATGAAGGATCTTGGTTAGATATTGGAACCAGCTTGTCACATTTCATCATTATGGAAACGTTTGTCACAATTTTATTAGTATTATATGGAGTTGCACATTGGTTAACAAGTGTTAGTTATAGATAGATTATACAAATAGTAAGATAAAAATGTATGAAGTGTAAATGCAATTTCGAAATTACAATATTTATTACCTGCTAATTTATATCATTTATTTAATTTTCCCACGCGTTCCATCATTTAACTGTCTAAATATATTTTCATTACCAGTACGTGGGGCATACAAATGACCTTTGTAAATATTATTATCATATTTTTATAACTTCGGTATTCATATCTTTGCTAATTTGTATTCCAAACGGATTCGTGAATTTCCTTATCCTCAAACAAAGGTCATGAACATGTGATTGGAATATTTATTTCTAACAATTAGATCAAACCCGAATAGCTCCACTATCTATGGTCGATCACCCTGTACGATCTCCGCCTAGTACGGGGATCGGGGAATTTATGATTGATAACGCCAGATCTTTATCAGCAATGAACGATGGCTTCATGATACATAGAACAACGATAGACCATACACGTTCTATAATATATATCATGCATTTCAACCTGCCATGAGAGAAGGAATTTAAAAAATGACTGATAAATCACGCAAGAATCAAGATGCATATTACGCCTTGATGGTTTATTTTAATTATTGTCGGTTCATTACCATGTGCCACGATTCTCTTCTTTGTAGGGTCTCGATGGACTTGCCTTGTTTTACTAATATACTGATACTGAGATTCTTGCCGCTGTTAATACACAAATAGCTATCCTTATTTTTTTCTATGTCCGGAAAAAAAATTGACATTTCATCTCTGTTCGCTTGTCAAACAAAGTGTCACTTTTGATTCTAATAATACAATCTACTATTGTTATTCCTATTTCGTATTATTATTTATTATTATAGCGGATCATAGAGGACAATACTTAGTATTAGATGAAAAAGTGAACAAGAATCTGGTAACTAAGAGAATCGTGACTGATAGTGGTTTGCAAAAGTTCAGATCAACTATTGACAGCAATACTTGGTCTGATTTTTTCGATAATTATAATGATATTGATAAAATGGCAAATTGGTTGGTTAATTTATACAAAAGTACTGTTGAATATTGTTTTCCATTGAAGACACGTAAATCGAATAACTGCCCACCTGTGAAATGGTTTAATCAAGAATTGATTAACAAAAGGAATATTTTATCATCACTAAAAATTGTATGTGATGTGGATAGAGATCCTCTGAAGTGGTCACTGTATAAAGAACTGAAGAAAGATTACGAAAAATCAGTTATTATAACTAAAAAACGGCATATGATACTTTTATACAAAATTCTATTCAGAAAATCACTCTGCACAATTTGGCTTTCGAAGTAAAAGGTCCACAACACATGCTCTGCTTCAAATTATGGAAAATATAGTCGAAGATCTGGAGGGACATGAACATTCATTTTTGACCATGTGCGACCTCTCTAAGGCCTTCCACTGTGTTTCCCATGAACTCCTGTTAGAAAAACTCTCATTCTATGGAATAAGAGGCACACCATTAGAATCGTATTTAGAGGGTAGACAACAATATGTACACCTGAATAATAACTCTAAATCTGAACTCAGAAATGTGCAGCATGGAGTCCCTCAAGGATCCGTTCTGGGGCCACTGCTCTTCATCATATACATTAATGACCTCTGCTATCAAATGATGATGATTAGTTCAAACACTAATATTTCACTTCTACTAGATCATGCAGAAACTTTAATGACCGAAGCTGAGGCTTGGTTTTCTGCGAATAATTTACAACTGAATAGAGAAAAAACTCAGAATCTCATGATTTCCAGCAATAGTCAAGTCACGGCAGGGAACCACTGTAAATTCCTTGGAATTATTTTGGATGACTCTCTGAATTGGTCACATCAGGTGGATTCTCTTAGTACTAGGCTAGCCAGTGTTTTATTTCTGCTGAGACAACTCAGACAATGCTTACATCAGACGATGTTGATAAATATAGCTAGAAACGAAGACAGCTGGAATCGCTGGAAACTCAATGAAAAATTTATAGCTCGAGCTGGATTCATTCCAAAGCGCGAAATCTTTCAAGCATTTAAATGCTCACTAACACTACAAGCGTTAATAAAGTATCGATCGTGAATAGGATTTTTCATGTTGTGCACAAACATTGAACAAATTAGAATAAGTCGACCGTTCGTGTAGGAAGAAGAAAACGACTAGAAACAGAGACAGATTTTTTTCCGTGTCACGATTCAAGTGGTTCGGAAAAATTCAACAAAATACAATCATGTAACAGCACCTTTGAGGTGTGAAACTCGGGAATGACCACGAATTGCAAAACGGTAAAGCGAATGTTGCCAAATCCACCACAGCTGGTCAAAAGTGAAGAAACCATTATTTTAATGAAATTGAAAACTGATATTTCGTTTATGTTTCATACAGGAAGTTTCAATATTCAGTATCAAGATTTCAGGGGCTCATTTTTCAGATCAAAATAATACTCTTTTTCTGCAACCGACACAAAAGTCGTCCATTTTGATACCAAAATTAGCTCCTAAATTGTCGTTTCTGTTACTGACACAAAAATATGTATGTTGCTAGGCAACATATTTAGTTCCTAGGAGCTAAAGTTGAATTTTAGTTCCTAGGAGCTAAAGTTGAACTTTAGCTCCTAGGAACTAAAGAGGATCTACTGGACGTCATCAAGAATAATCAACATTGTGACGGTTGGTTATTTGGGTTGAGACGCATACCTGATTTGTTTCCGATTTCAGCAGATTTGGCATTTCATACCCATGCTGGAGATATAAATACACCTTTATTATAGTTTAGTATTGGAATTATAAACATTTCAGTTGAGTATTTTTGTTTTGATCAGGGAAACCTTCAAGATTCAAATACTTGCTTGATCTGTATTTCATTCGTTATTCTCGGGATGGATAACTTGTTTTTGAATAATCACGGCAAGCAATAGTTTTTTTGTCTCAAACAACGATATTGTTTAGCTTTATTTTGATCATCAAGTCAAACACAGTACACAGTGTAGTAAGAGTGTAGTATCATTGTTGATATGCTCACTAACCTAACATTTTCCACGTCTTGTTCCTATAGCTGGCACTGGCACGGTATTTGCCATTAGAGCACCTGGTCCATACACAAATATGTCACTCTGTGGTTGTATTTATATTGAAACTACAATTCGAACATCCTAGAAATCCTAACCTGCTGTTAATGCAGGTAGAATATTCTCACCACATGGATTATTTGTCAATATTTGTTGCATTGCATACATATGGCACGGCATTGGTGGTTACTTCACATGTTTATTTGAGTTAATTGTTTCGGTTGCAGAAAAAATAGCATGTTTCATTCGGATCAAAAGTGACTTTGTTCGACTCGCAAATTTTGCTTTCGCTCGGCTTCGCTGAACGCTCCGCCTCGCAAATGCAAAATTCGCTTGTCAAACAAAGTGTCACTTTTGATCCTAATAAAACAATATACTATTTATTCTATGAACATTTGTACGCAAAAGTTTCATCACCGATCTACAGAGCGTTTAAATTTTTTTCTTTATAGCTCTTAGTTTTCGAGATATTTAGATCAAATTTGAAACATAGGTTACGTAAAGAGGTTCACAACAACCAGTATGCCTAGTGATTGGAGGAATCTACAGCGAGATATTTTTTCATGGTCAAGCCCTTTTTCGCTGCTCAAACCCTTTTTTTGTCGAAACGCTCTGTTTGAATTAGTTCCACAAAATAAGTAATACATTCATATATAGGTACTAGTGACATGTATAGGTAAACCAGAAAAGGAGAAAACTTCATCTAATTTATATCAAATTCAATTTTTTATTGTTATAACAGTTTGTTTCATACGTTTGATTTAGTTATTTGTTTTGTTTCCTTGTTGTTCATTTTTGTATGTAACTGAATTTTGTGATATTTGTGAGGATTTTGGAATTGAGAATCAGGAATGTGATTATTTTTTCATGAGAATGTTAGTTTTGTTTCTAATTAGTTGGAAATAGGTTACTTTTCTGTTTACTAAAAGTACATAATGTTTTGACGTCATAGGTTTATTTCATTATCCTTTATTGGAATTCGTATAGCATAAAATGGATCTGAATTTTTGACAAGGTATTTACTGATGGAATTGAAATCGACCTGGCAACCCTGCTCAGCGCAAAAAGTGATTTTTTGAAACACAAAATGAGTTGTATGTATTGTTTATAAACTTTTTTGACACTTGTAATTTTTACGCATCTGCGACCGTTATGGGGAAAAAAAAATTTTTTTGTAATTTGCTAAATTAAATTAATATTTTTAACAAAAGGGAGGAACCTATTATTACCATTGAAACAAAAAACGCTACATATTTGATTCTTCATCTTATAATTATTAGAATGGAAATAAAATGATCTTTAAACTTCAACGCTCTGTATATCGGCAACGAAGCGTTTGCAGAAACATATAGAAAAGTTTTTCACCCTGAAAGTTCCCTGAAATCTTGATACTGAAATTCGAAACAACCATTTTAAACACATTGTTTTTTTTTACGAATTATTCATATTTTGAGCATAAACCGCAACGCATTGTTATTGCCTTTCGAAGATTTGAAAATCTATTTGGACCGTGCCAAAAGGTTCCAGACTTTGCTATAAAGCCTGTTCATATACTCGATCGGATTAAAATCAGGATTTCGAGTTGGCCACTTTGACTTCGTGGTTCCAATGAAAATCGCAATAACTGCCGGTTCTGAAGTCCGGCAACAGTGCATCAGGTGGATGAGGTACTGGCAAGTGTTGTACTTGTCAGATCGTCCGAAATACGAACTCCAGTACCTAAAAACCCTAAAAAAATTAACACCCTTCTGAAAATATCATACATATGACATTTTGTTTTTACTTACGTTATTTTCGAATTTGGAATAGAAGATTATATGGTATATAATCGTATATTTCTGGGGTTATATTTAGTATAACAAATTGGACGATGAAGACTCCAAGGCTGACTTCGATTTTTTCCAAACCTTGACAAATCTGCTTTTATAGTGATAAAGTAATGCAGGATGATCATCGTACCGAAAGATTCCAGTCTTCAATACATAAACTTGTTCATCTACTCGACGTGATTCCAATGAAAACCGCAATAACCGCGGGTTCTGATGAAGTCCGGCAACAGTGTAGCCGGTGGATGGTACCGGCAGGTGTCGTACTTGTCAGATCGTCCGATAATTTGATATACGAACTCGGAAATACGCGAGCACTGTTGTTTTCTTGAATTAATTTCACATTCCGAACTACTCGATTCCAGATACAATAGCCGTTTATAGGATGGAACAGTTACATAGTGTTAAATACCCACCTTGATTTCATTAAGAGGACGGTTCCACGATCATGGTGTATAGACCTTCCTTAATCTGATCGATCTTTTTGGGCTCATTCACAGATTTCATCATATGGAAAACACAGTCATAATTTTTCAAAAAAATTTTCTCTACGAGTTTTTATGATGAGACGAGCCATAACTTCTAGAATATTCTCATTCTTGTCACTTCCTGATCACTTTTGGTTCCACCGGAAATGGAACACACTGTATACTATAACATTTTTGAATTCCTGAGCCAACTCTGGATCGGAATAAGACATTTCCAGAAGTTTTTACGCCTACCTTATTTTTTCAGAGTCGCTTTTAATATTGCATCTATATAGGTGGCCATGCATTATAGGACGTAAAGTCATCTTATGACCTCAGATGAAGAGTGAAAATCTAACGATACTAATGTATTTGCGATTGGATTGAAAATAAGAACATAAATTCAATATTACCAAAGAAATTATTGGATATTTTTTTATTCACACATTTGTCAAGTCTGCCATGGCTAGCCATGAGGCATAATGTTTGCAGTTATTAGTTATTATTCCACTTTGGGATAAAAAAAACTCTGGTAATGACAGTAGCAAAAACGTTAGGAGTAGAAGTATCTTCATTTTCGTTAAATTTTTAATTTTCTGTCAAAATATCAATATAATCAAAGAGAAACGTGAATACCTGAGATATTTTTTCTAAAGTGCCAGAAAACGGCGGAAATCCACGCGAATTATCACTTTTCTGAAGGAAAATGAGCTGCTGAATCGAATGAGACCGAGAGCGAGTCGATAGGACGGATACTTTTCGAGATATCGGCACCGAAAGCCAGCTATATGCGTTTATTGCCAATAGGAGCACTTCCGAAGGCCACTTATCCTCTATGTTCCAGAATTTCCCAATTTCCACCATAGATTCTTTCATTACGACCTCGAATTGGTCTACATGAATTTTTTCAGATTTTTAATAGGCCGAATAAAAATTTTTATTTTTCCTCCTAACAGTCCTATACGAAAACACGACCGAGGCACCTTCGGATGGCCGAAAGTGCCGGAAAACGGCGGAAATCCACGCGAATTATCACTTTTCTGAAGGGAAATGAGCTGCTGAATCGAATGAGACCGAGAGCGAGTCGATAGGACGGATACTTTTCGAGATATCGGCACCGAAAGCCAGCTATATGCGTTTATTGCCAATAGGAGCACTTCCGGAGGCCACTAATCCTCTATCTTCCAGAATTTCCCAATTTCCACCATAGATTCTTTCATAACGACTTCGAATTGGTCTACATGAATTTTTTCAGATTTTTAATAGGCCGAATAAAAATTTTTATTTTTCCTCCTAACAGTCCTATACGAAAACACGACCGAGGCACCTTCGGATGGCCGAAAGTGCCGGAAAACGGCGGAAATCCACGCGAATTATCACTTTTCTGAAGGAAAATGAGCTGCTGAATCGAATGAGACCGAGAGCGAGTCGATAGGACGAATACTTTTCGAGATATCGGCACCGAAAGCCAGCTATATGCGTTTATTGCCAATAGGAGCACTTCCGAAGGCCACTTATCCTCTATCTTCCAGAATTTCCCAATTTCCACCATGGATTCTTTCATAACGACCTCGAATTGGTCTACATGAATTTTTTCAGATTTTTAATAGGCCGAATAAAAATTTTTATTTTTCCTCCTAACAGTCCTATACGAAAAAACGACCGAGGCACCTTCGGAAGGCCGAAAGTGCCGGAAAACGGCGGAAATCCACGCGCATTTTCTCTTTTCTGAAGGAAAATGAGCTGCTGAATCGAATGAGACCGAGAGCGAGTCGATAGGACGAATACTTTTCGAGATATCGGCACCGAAAGCCAGCTATATGCGTTTATTGCCAATAGGAGCACTTCCGAAGGCCACTTATCCTCTATGTTCCAGAATTTCCCAATTTCCACCATGGATTCTTTCATAACGACCTCGAATTGGTCTACATGAATTTTTTCAGATTTTTAATAGGCCGAATAAAAATTTTTATTTTTCCTCCTAACAGTCCTATACGAAAAAACGACCGAGGCACCTTCGGAAGGCCGAAAGTGCCGGAAAACGGCGGAAATCCACGCGCATTTTCTCTTTTCTGAAGGAAAATGAGCTGCTGAATCGAATGAGACCGAGAGCGAGTCGATAGGACGAATACTTTTCGAGATATCGGCACCGAAAGCCAGCTATATGCGTTTATTGCCAATAGGAGCACTTCCGAAGGCCACTTATCCTCTATGTTCCAGAATTTCCCAATTTCCACCATGGATTCTTCCATTACGACCTCGAATTGGTCTACATGAATTTTTTCAGATTTTTAATAGGCTGAAAAAAAATTTTTATTTTTCCTCCTAACAGTCCTATACGAAAACACGACCGAGGCACCTTCGGATGGCCGAAAGTGCCGGAAAACGGCGGAAATCCACGCGAATTATCACTTTTCTGAAGGAAAATGAGCTGCTGAATCGAATGAGACCGAGAGCGAGTCGATAGGACGAATACTTTTCGAGATATCGGCACCGAAAGCCAGCTATATGCGTTTATTGCCAATAGGAGCACTTCCGGAGGCCACTAATCCTCTATCTTCCAGAATTTCCCAATTTCCACCATGGATTCTTTCATTACGACCTCGAATTGGTCTACATGAATTTTTCCAGATTTTTAATAGGCCGAATAAAAATTTTTATTTTTCCTCCTAACAGTCCTATACGAAAACACGACCGAGGCACCTTCGGATGGCCGAAAGTGCCAGAAAACGGCGGAAATCCACGCGAATTATCACTTTTCTGAAGGAAAATGAGCTGCTGAATCGAATGAGACCGAAAGCGAGTCGACAGGACGGATACTTTTCGAGATATCGGCACCGAAAGCCAGCTATATGCGTTTATTGCCAATAGGAGCACTTCCGAAGGCCACTAATCCTCTATCTTCCAGAATTTCCCAATTTCCACCATGGATTCTTTCATTACGACCTCGAATTGGTCTACATGAATTTTTTCAGATTTTTAATAGGCCGAATAAAAATTTTTATTTTTCCTCCTAACAGTCCTATACGAAAAAACGACCGAGGCACCTTCGGATGGCCGAAAGTGCCGAAAAAACGGCGGAAATCCACGCGAATTATCACTTTTCTGAAGGAAAAATGAGCTGCTGAATCGAATGAGACCGAGAGCGAGTCGACAGGACGGATACTTTTCGAGATATCGGCACCGAAAGCCAGCTATATGCGTTTATTGCCAATAGGAGCACTTCCGAAGGCCACTTATCCTCTATCTTCCAGAATTTCCCAATTTCCACCATGGATTCTTTCATTACGACCTCGAATTGGTCTACATGAATTTTTTCAGATTTTTAATAGGCCGAATAAAAATTTTTATTTTTCCTCCTACAGTCCTATACGAAAAAACGACCGAGGCACCTTCGGATGGCCGAAAAAGCCGGAAAACGGCGGAAATCCACGCGAATTATCACTTTTCTGAAGGAAAATGAGCTGCTGAATCGAATGAGACCGAGAGCGAGTCGATAGGACGAATACTTTTCGAGATATCGGCACCGAAAGCCAGCTATATGCGTTTATTGCCAATAGGAGCACTTCCGAAGGCCACTTATCCTCTATGTTCCGGAATTTCCCAATTTCCACCATGGATTCTTTCATTACGACCTCGAATTGGTCTACATGAATTTTTTCAGATTTTTAATAGGCCGAATGAAAATTTTTATTTTTCCTCCTAACAGTCCTATACGAAAACACGACCGAGGCACCTTCGGATGGCCGAAAGTGCCAGAAAACGGCGGAAATCCACGCGAATTATCACTTTTCTGAAAGAAAATGAGCTGCTGAATCGAATGAGACCGAAAGCGAGTCGATAGAACGAATACTTTTCGAGATATCGGCACCGAAAGCCAGCTATATGCGTTTATTGCCAATAGGAGCACTTCCGGAGGCCACTAATCCTCTATCTTCCAGAATTTCCCAATTTCCACCATGGATTCTTTCATTACGACCTCAAATTGGTCTACATGAATTTTTTCAGATTTTTAATAGGCCGAATAAAAATTTTTATTTTTCCTCCTAACAGTCCTATACGAAAAAACGACCGAGGCACCTTCGGATGCCGAAAGTGCCAGAAAACGGCGGAAATCCACGCGAATTATCACTTTCCTGGAGGAAAATGAGCTGCTGAATCGAATTGAGACCGAGAGCGAGTCGATAGGACGGATACTTTTCGAGATATCGGCACCGAAAGCCAGCTATATGCGTTTATTGCCAATAGGAGCACTTCCGAAGGCCACTAATCCTCTATCTTCCAGAATTTCCCAATTTCCACCATGGATTCTTTCATTACGACCTCGAATTGGTCTACACGAATTTTTTCAGATTTTTAATAGGACGAATAAAAATTTTTATTTTTCCTCCTAACAGTCCTATACGAAAAAACGACCGAGGCACCTTCGGATGGCCGAAAGTGCCGGAAAACGGCGGAAATCCACGCGAATTATCACTTTTCTGAAGGAAAATGAGCTGCTGAATCGAATGAGACCGAGAGCGAGTCGATAGGACGAATACTTTTCGAGATATCGGCACCGAAAGCCAGCTATATGCGTTTATTGCCAATAGGAGCACTTCCGAAGGCCACTCATCCTCTATCTTCCAGAATTTCCCAATTTCCACCATGGATTCTTTCATTACGACCTCAAATTGATCTACATGAATTTTTTCAGATTTTAGTAGGCCGAATAAATTTTTTTTTTTTTCCTCCTAACAGTCCTATACGAAAACACGACCGAGGCACCTTCGGATGGCCGAAAGTGCCAGAAAACGGCGGAAATCCACGCGAATTATCACTTTCCTGAAGGAAAATGAGCTGCTGAATCGAATGAGACCGAGAGCGAGTCGATAGGACGGATACTTTTCGAGATATCGGCACCGAAAGCCAGCTATATGCGTTTATTGCCAATAGGAGCACTTCCGAAGGCCACTAATCCTCTATCTTCCAGAATTTCCCAATTTCCACCATGGATTCTTTCATTACGACCTCGAATTGGTCTACACGAATTTTTTCAGATTTTTAATAGGACGAATAAAAATTTTTATTTTTCCTCCTAACAGTCCTATACGAAAAAACGACCGAGGCACCTTCGGATGGCCGAAAGTGCCGGAAAACGGCGGAAATCCACGCGAATTATCACTTTTCTGAAGGAAAATGAGCTGCTGAATCGAATGAGACCGAGAGCGAGTCGATAGGACGAATACTTTTCGAGATATCGGCACCGAAAGCCAGCTATATGCGTTTATTGCCAATAGGAGCACTTCCGAAGGCCACTCATCCTCTATCTTCCAGAATTTCCCAATTTCCACCATGGATTCTTTCATTACGACCTCGAATTGGTCTACATGAATTTTTTCAGATTTTTAATAGGCCGAATAAAATTTTTTTATTTTTCCTCCTAACAGTCCTATACGAAAACACGACCGAGGCACCTTCGGATGGCCGAAAGTGCCAGAAAACGGCGGAAATCCACGCGAATTATCACTTTTCTGAATCGAATGAGACCGAGAGCGAGTCGATAGGGCGAATACTTTTCGAGATATCGGCACCGAAAGCCAGCTATATGCGTTTATTGCCAATATGAGCACTTCCGAAGGCCACTTATCCTCTATGTTCCGGAATTTCCCAATTTCCACCATGGATTCTTTCATTACGACCTCGAATTGGTCTACATGAATTTTTTCAGATTTTTAATAGGCCGAATGAAAATTTTTATTTTTCCTTCTTACAGTCCTATTCGAAAACACGACCGAGGCACCTTCGGATGGCCGAAAGTGCCGGAAAACGGCGGAAACCCACGCGAATTATCACTTTTCTGAAGGAAAATGAGCTGCTGAATCGAATGAGACCGAGAGCGAGTCGATAGGACGAATACTTTTCGAGATATCGGCACCGAAAGCCAGCTATATGCGTTTATTGCCAATAGGAGCACTTCCGAAGGCCACTAATCCTCTATCTTCCAGAATTTCCCGATTTCCACCATGGATTCTTTCATTACGACCTCGAATTGGTCTACACGAATTTTTTCAGATTTTTAATAGGCCGAATAAAAATTTTTATTTTTCCTCCTAACCGTCCCATACGAAAAAACGACCGAGGCACCTTCGGATGGCCGAATGTTTATTGGAAATATATTCGTATTTCAAAAATCAAAATACCAATTGATGAGAACTATTTTCCATTTTTATGTTGAAAGCGGAAACAGATTTGTTGTAATAAGTGGAAATTTTATGTATTTGTAATATACCCATATTCCTCTTGCTGAAACTTTTCCGAAAACAAAATGTCATTGACTATTTCTCCTTGAATTCCACTTCTGGTTTCTAGTAGTGAAATTTTCAAACGCAGATACATTTGGGGATAAAGACATTCACTTGTTGAAAAGAAAATTGAACAAAACATTGAGGTTATTTATACAGGAGTGATAATTTCTTCGGGTGGACGCACTGTAAGTATGTTGTTTCAACTATTTTTGATTACAAGAATAATTATTTGAATTATTGCAGTGTTTATCGATTGATTCGCCAACATTGCCAATTACAAATCAGTGATTAAATTTCACACATCAGAGGTTATTATGGATTAATGCCTGATCCTATATCAATCGAAAATAAGTACTTAATTATAATGTTCACATCATTCATAACTTCTAGACAGTCGACAAACTATAAATGATAATTGTGTTTCTCCGGGATCTGGATAATTTACGATATTTGACATATCTGAATGTTGAAAACTTCACAAATGATAAGATTTTTTCCGGGATCTGGATAATTTACGATATTTGACATATCTGAATGTTGAAAACTTCACAAATGATAAGATTTTTTCCGGGATTTGGATAATTTACGATATTTGACATATCTGAATGTTGGAAACTTCACAAATGATAAGATTCACACAAAATTCTCAAAATTAGTTTTACATAAACGAGACTTCAGAGTTGCTTGAATATATAACACGTTAGGAAGGTTTATCGAAAATAATGAAGACAAAACTTATAAATTCCAAGAGCTGGGAGTATTCAATCTTGTCCTAAGGTATACAGGGTGTTCCTAAAATTCTAATATTCAAGGGGAGCCATTCTTGGACCAAACGCCGCCACTGGTAGAGAAAATGAAAATTTTTCTACATCAGAAAATGCACCTTAATGCATAGAAGACATATACCCAATTTCATAAAGATGATGTCTACAATATTATCTCAGTCATTATTAAAAAACTGTTATTTTTTTCAAAACTTTATCACCGCTAGGAAGTTTTTTTTCAAAATGTGTCAAACTATCACCCCCTAAATATTAGCATGTCTTTTAGGAACACCCTGTATATTGGTCAGGCTGTCAGGCAGGTAGAACTTTCAATCACAGCAATAACGAACTTTTTTTTTTAACCAAATTCTACCAAATGTAGAGAATGGGCGTGTACACCTCAGTAGAACTTTTAACTCAAACCATGTTTATAATGATCCTTTTATACATAAATAATGATTGACGACATAATTCGATCGAAAAATTAACTGGAATGTTTTATTTTTGGACATAAATAATAGTACCTTCTGAAAACGGACCCTCTTATGACGTAGAAACCTCATCTAAGAAAATACCAAACGCCCGACGGAGACTGAGGCAACTGATATATTAATTCTTTCAACTGTGATCTCGCGCTAATTCACTCTGTCAGAAATCATGTATCATTCATCTCTGTCTGGAATAGTCTTGTTTCAGTATGTGTATGATGAATGTCAATTTATCATACACCCAAAAGCAATAATATAATAGTTCAATGTTCTGCGTGACATAGAGGCAAGAAAATAGTTGTTTTTCTGTCGTAATCTACCAGTTTCGTTCACCTATGAACATTTGTGGAAATGAATTTGAGCTTTGGATCCATGCGCTGTATTCCGTTTCCTTCAAGATTCTGCGACCAGATTGACGTACTCATTAGTTATCTATTCGAAACAAATATATATTCAATGATAAACGCTGATTGAATTGTTTCACAGAGATAAACGATCTTATTTTATCTAATTATATCTACTAATTTGTATTTTCTCATTTTGTTGCAGTAGGTAATCATATTATCGTCAAACTATTGTGTTTTCTAGGTCATGGCACACTATAGAACTTCGTGAAAATGAAAATTGCTGTGATAGGAGCAGGTGCCGGAGGTCTAGCAGCCCTAAGGCACTGTCTAGAAGAAGGACATTCTTGTGAAGTGTTCGAAAAAACGGAAAACATTGGCGGAACCTGGCAATACACAGACAAAACTGGTGTTGACCAATACGGCCTCCCAATACACTCGTCTATGTACGAAGGACTGAGGTATATACAGTGTGTTACAATTTGGTCCACCCCACCCCTGTACTTCTAGAGAGATTTGAATTTTTTTCTCACAGCTTACTACTCGAAATTATCTACTTTTTCGAGCAAACAAAAATTGTCAATCACAATTTTTTAGCCTACTGCGATCACAAAAACTCCAGCAAAATTAAAGAAAACGAATTAGGCAATTTTCTACAGAAATTTTGATGAAAGCAGTCCATTTCGGACTAGTCACAAATAGTCCTATATCAATCTCTGGTCCATGATCGCTCAAAGTGGGGTGGAATTTTTCAAAAGGAAGAAGAAATGCTCAAAGTCGCGGTATTATAGGGCACATTTTTAATGAAAACCCGTTCATTCTCAACCCCCCCTTTCTACCAATATAACCAGGATATTATGATGATAGACATCGGCATCCAATTTAAAATACTTACTGTTTCACCTCCATGTAAGTCAACTTTTAGTTTTTATACTATGTATATATACTATGTGCCTTTGCTTGTATTAACTTCAAAATTCGGCTGAAGATGAACTTTCATAAGTTCGATACATGTCCCCTTGATTGATTTACATCAGTAATAAAGTGGTGGAGAAGACTTCATCTTCCTTTTGAGTCCTATATCAATTTTCAAAACAATATCTCATACGAGGTGTTTTTTATCAACGTTGAACTTTCCAAGTCACCGTGTATAAAAATTCTTAGAATTTGAATGATATCAAGCATGATGATAGTCAGAATTAGATCATGTGGCTACAGAGTGAAATAAATTACCAATAAAATCATTAAAAATTTTAATTTTTTTATCAAGAAATGAATAGAAACTGAATGATATACCGGGTGTCCCAGTATACCTGTTCCAATGGATTATCTCAGTCATTTCGAAAGTAACAAATTTGAAAATTTCATGATCTCTAATTCGTTCAAGGAACCTTCAACTGAGAAAAACGAAAATTGAAAGTCACTTCCGGTTTGACCGGAAGTGACTCTAACTTCTTTATTTCAAATAGCACCCTGTATATTTTTTGCAATTTTTGCTTTCTACTCAAAATTGCCTTTCCAACGATGTATCACACTTTGTATTTTACATTTGATATGATGAAGAAAACGACAAATTGTTAATTGGAGAGTTGAAAATAACTCGCGAAAAAAGATATGAAAAGTGTATAGAGAATGAAGGAGATTTAATCGAAAATACAAAAATTACTGTTATAGGTATTATCTGTGTCTAATTTTTTATGTTATTTTTTGATAGGTATCATTTAATTTTTTTTTCTCCATGGAAGATCTGAATTTTTAGTGATTTTATTCATCTCACTCTGTAGCCAGATGATCTAATCCTGACACCATCATGTCTGATATTCTAATTCTAAGAATTATTATAGACGGTGACTTGGAAAGTGAAATTATTTTGATAAAAAACACCCCGTATGAGATATTGTTTTGAAAATTGATATAGGAATATTTCTGACTAGTCCGAATCGATTGCATACATCAAAATGTTTGTAAAGAAAATGCGTAATAAATCCGTTTCCTTTAAATTTGCTAGCGTTTTTGTGATGCCAGTTGGCTAATAAAATGTGATTGATTTTTTTCACTCGACAAAGTGAATCATTTGCAGTAATATAGTATGGGCAAAAAATATTTCCAATCGGTCTGATATAGGTAGAGGTAGCTGATGACTTTGTTTTTGTAGGACGAATTTACCAAAAGAACTGATGACATACGATGGGTTTCCGTATACGTCACCCGACCATTCGTACATATCACAGCCAGAAGTACTAAAATACATCGAAGATTTTGCAAGAGCCTTTAATCTAATGCCACACATCAAGGTAGATATAAAGTATCGATGAAAATTGATTCAGGACACCCGAATATGGTAATAGTCAACCCACAGGCAATTCTCAATTATTTCTTAACGTGTGCTGCTGAGGTACATTTACTTCAGCTTCATTTGTGTCTGATCATGACCTATAACCGAAACTAGTAAATTTATTATGAATTAGTGTTTGCCTTCGAGCGTTTCAAATGATTATTGTGTCCCCATCCCTTACTATGCTTCAACAGACCCTATACTCACATGGAACCTAAATACCTTTAATAACGTGGTTCTATTTCGTTCCAGTTTTTGACCCACGTAGAAAAAGTTTCCCCGCTTCCGAACAACAGGTGGTCGATCGGCCTCCTAGATCTCCAGACTCGAGAAACAATTGAAAGGGAATACGATGCAGTACTGGTGTGTAACGGAAGATGCTCCGTACCGTATACTCCAAAATTACCAGGAATAGACACATTCAAAGGAACCGTTATTCACAGCCACGATTACAGAAATCCAGGGCCGTACAAAGGAAAGAAAGTTTTGGTTATCGGTGCAGGACCGTCCGGAGTGGACATAGCTGGAATTGTATTCAATGTAGCTGACAAAGTAAGTTCATGGACGGGGAAAGCAAGAATACCAAACACTGCTGTTAATGACATTGGAGAAGAGTACGTTGAGTAGTAAACAACGAGTTGAAGAATCGATAAACATAAATATATGCGAGATTATCGGAATAAACCATTTATTTTCACGCCCGCCAATATCCGCAGACGGAAAATATTTTTATATCTAACCATATCGGGGTACTTTGAACTAACCTTGCATATAAGCGATAACTCTGATGCAATTTTTTGGAAACCTCATTTGCACCCGGATATCACAACCAAAACCTATGAAAATCATGAGGTGATTCACCAAAAAACAAATGTTTATACACACTACTACTTAGGATTCATTCTTTCAGGTGATTCTTTGTCATAGAAGTGATATTAGTGCAAAATCGAAAATTCCTGAAGGTGTTATCATAAAACCAGAACCGATTGAATTCAAGGAAAATAGTGTTATCTTGAAGGATGGTTCCGTAGAAACTGTCAATTCTGTGATATTTTGCACAGGTAATAAGTGAATCAAAGCGTCATCTCATGAGGATTGAGGAAATATCAGTGTTCATATCTCGTTCTAAAGTAACTGTCACGAAATTAAGCATTTTCTGATTGAAATACTATGTCTAGGTATGACAGTGGTTCAAGTTGTTTTTTTTTATTCTCTCACAGGTTATAGCTGCAGTTATCCTTTTCTAACTGTCGATTGTGGTATAGAAGTGGACCATAACTGGGTGAAATATCTCTACAAACAAGTTATCAACGTCAAACACCCCACAATGGGTTTCATAGGACTACCAATACGAATATTTCCTTTCGTAATGTTTGGAATACAGGTGGGAAAAAATGGACATGATTCGGAAAATATACGCATATACAGAGTGGGCCTTTGAAAACGAAACAGAGGCTCTGTAGGTCGCCAAAACCGGATTATCAAAAAAAACTGAAACAGGTCAACTACATTTTCGAGGGGGACATCTTTCTAAAATATTTTCAGTCCTGCGGCGTTGCCGCTTCTAACGAAAAGAAGCAACAACTTTGTTATTTCAAATGGAACACCTTGTATTTTATTGCATTTTTAGGTTCTCCCCGAAGAGCTGATTTCATCAATGCATCACACTTGGGGTCTAGCTGTAATGGTTTCAGGGATATAAAGTGTTCAAAATCGAGATTTTTCAACTTTAACATTTTTTTGTGTCGAAACTATTCATTATTGGTCAAAACGGCTCTCATGTCGCTATCTCAACTTGTGATTTACTATCTACTGACATTTATTTGAAACAAATACAGGGTGGTTCAAGATTCAAAATTCTGATCACCCTGTATCTGTTCCAATTGAATGTTAGTAGATAGTGAATCACAAGTTGAGATAGGGACATGGGAGTCGTTTTGACCAATAATGAATAGTTTCGACACAAAAAAATGTTAAAGTTGAAAAATCTCGATTTTGAACACTTTATATCCCTGAAACCATTACAGCTAGACCCCAAGTGTGATGCATTGATGAAATCAGCTCTTCGAGGAGAATCTAAAAATGCATTAAAATACAAGGTGTTTCATTTGAAATAACAAAGTTGTTGCTTCTTTTCGTTAGCAGCGACAACGCCGCAGGGCTGAAAATATTGTAGTACGATGCCCCCCTCGAAAATGTAGTTGACGTGTTTCAGATTTTTTTCATAATCCGGTTTTGGCGACCTACAGAGCCTCTGTTTCGTTTTCAAAGGCCCACTCTGTATATACATATATAGGTTGTCAGCGAACAGGTCAATCTGTTTACCATAAATATACATCAGAGAAGTGCACAAAAAACGGCCAGAACTGTTACTTTCGAATTATTCGAAATAGGGTTATGACAATTGGTGGGCAGCTAGTATATCAAATTGCTTATTAATTGACGAAACAATTTTTGATCTATCACTTTCGGTTTTACTGGAAACGACTCAAATTTTTTATTTTCAAATGGGACACCCTGTATTGAATTCCATAATCGGTTAGGGATTGTCATAACGAATCCATCGATACCGGGTTTGATAGGGTTATTTCAAACGTTTACGCAGATATTCGCGTTCTAAGTTTCCATATGCTCAATGAGAGTGACAGAGAAAGAAGTTTTGATATTGCGAAGTCGCACCCATTGAGCATATATGGAAACTTCGAACGCGAATATCTTTGTAATTGTTTGAAATAACTCTATCAAACCCGGTATCGTTGAATTCGTCATGATAATCCCGAACCGATTATGGAATACAATACAGGGTGTCACATTCAAAAAACCAAAAGTTGGCGACGTTTCCGGTGAAACTGGAAGTGCTACCCACCAATTTTCAAAACCCAATCCAAAATAATTCAAAAGTTAAGTGTATCAGCCAAATGGAATGCTCTATTTGGCTGACACACACTGTATATTTCTCTAAGAAAAGAGCTGGACAGTCAGTAGCTACATAGATACTTCCCATTTTCGATAATTTGCCGTCTGTTTTTTCTTTTATTTCACTCAAAAAACATATGTGACTCATTGATACACTATAAAATACCTCCTCCAGTAATTGAATTGAAGAAAAAGATCTTTTGAAATGAAAATTGCTCAAGAAATACTAATATTATTCTTGTTCAAATAATATATGGTTAACAGATCGACTTTTTCTCGGACACCTGGTAAAAATTGAAAAATATTTTAGGTCCGATTTTTCTTATCATATCTGAAGGGTAATGTGGCAATAACGAAAGAACAAATGCTGGATGATATCGTCGTACAAATGTCGAAAAAAGCCGAGAAAGGCGTTATTCCGCTGCAGCTACAAGCGCATCTGTTGGGTTTAGATCAGGGCGACTACATGGACGATCTGGCAGAGACTGCCAAAATTAGGAAAATCCCGCAGGTTTATATCAAGCTTTACAAGCACGTACACACGGTGACCAAAGGAAACCGGGATCTTTCCTACAGAATAGTTGATGACGATGAATTTGTTCAAATTGGGAAGTGATGTGAAAAAAACCAATTGATATTTACTGAAATCATTCGTGTTTCAATAGTTACTCTATAACACTTAGGCACAGATTAAGTTTTTTAATATTTGGCGTATACTATCGGTTTGGTGTTTCAAAAGAATTCCTCATTTAATTCACTGTTGCCAGGTAGAATATGAAAGTATATCAATTTTGTGATTTTGTTACAATAAATTCAGTTTGCCATATTTGATTTCAACCCATTTTCCTATTTTGTATATTTTTTTCTCAAAAACCGTTGATAGAAGGTCCCATAAGTCGAGAAAAAATCATAAAAAAATTTTCGATCTCGCTGTCCCTTTAAGAGGACGGTAGGGTAAAGGGCTACTATTAGAAATTAATCAAAGATTTGATAAAATGTTTATATTATATCCTAGAAAATGCTCAGCAAGATATTCAAAACTTTTAGAAACATTACTATAATAGGCCAAAAAATACGGTATAATAGCCGCATCAAGGCTGTGATTCTCTTCAATTTGGGCATAATTGAAAAACCGTCACTATTGATCCAAAACTTTAAGAGACTTTAAGATGTCAACAAAATATCGTCAGCTGAATCAGAAAAATACAGGTTCCGTTTTGAAGTCCTTTTAAAAGGACGGTAGGCGTAAATGGGTTAATACTGTCTGTGGGTTAATCGAGAAGGTGGTATATTCATTATTCCGGATTTTTTGGGAGGAAAAATCCCAAAAAATCCGGAATAATGAATATTTGGTTCAATTTTACCTGATACCTTCACAACATTTTTGAAGTTACGATATGACATTTCTTCAAATAAATAACAAATAACAGAAATATGCAACAGAGAGACGTTATCTCTATGATGAATAGAATAGAAATAATCAAAAAT
This sequence comes from Phaedon cochleariae, assembly GCA_918026855.4. Lineage (NCBI taxonomy): Eukaryota > Metazoa > Arthropoda > Insecta > Coleoptera > Chrysomelidae > Phaedon > Phaedon cochleariae. The sequence goes on from OU896710.1 coordinate 57,232,501, forward strand.
CAGGTCACCTAGAAAAAATCACCAAATACATTATTTATCATTGAATTAGTGTCCCACTTACTATAAACGGACATACATTATCTTGAAAAAAAATGTTTTGAAAATAATGCGACCTTGGGGAATAAGTCTTATATCCTTTTGACAACCAAACATAACATAAAAATTTATTGTTCTGGAATTTCAGTTCATCCCTTATTTCAAGTATGTTCATGTTCAAACATAATAATTTGTGTATAAATGACATATTATACTGATGTAGTTTATTATCGTGCCAAAGGTTCCAGTCTTCGATATAACATAATATTATGATAATAAAAACAAAGCACCAACAAAATTTGTGAAATACTGAGGAAATATTAGGAAAATTCATTTACGTATTTTATTTATCATTATGATAACCAGTAGGTATACCAAAATATTGATCATGATTGTATATTCTCGAAATGTTCCAAAAAAACATGACCCGGTTATATATTTGAAGAGAAATTAGTTGAATTACGCATAATTTCCCAGAATATTGATAGGGGAACAGCATTTCTTGACCTCATCCATAGATGGGTGGAATACAAAGTCATAAACATATTATTTAGTATATCTTTCCTCAGATAAATATAATATCACAACAATTAATAGTTTGGACATTTTATATCATATCATAATCACTATGATGTCTCGCAGAATAGCTTGATATCATTCTAACAAAATTCAGAGCCAAAGCTGAATATAACGTACTCATCTAATTTTCAAAAATTCATTTTTGAACTCTTAAAATTGCTTCGGTATTTGAATAGCTGTAGATAAAGTATAATATTCCACTCGCGCACTCAGCTGAAAATAGCACTCCCCTTCGGCTCGTATTGAAATTTTCATCTTCGTGAGTGATAGCCATACAATTGTATGATGAAAAAGTAATCCTTCATTCATTCAAAATTACGTGGATCTCTAGCAGTTTCTCAAATACTTTATCATGTGAGTTATTTATGCAGTCTGTTGTGATGTCATTTGGCCACCTTGTTTATAAAATTGTCTGATAATCGATTCGAATTTTCTTGCCATAAATGGTCAAATACCAAAAAAAAAATTGTCCTTTGAGAAGCATAGTAGTAGTAGTATGATATGTCCTTCGTTGGTATGTATGTACACTCGTCTTCAGTGAATATGTCGCACATGGACGGTGTCTGTGTGCTCTCTAAATCACTGCTGCACTAACAGCGCTAGTGTTGCCGTCTAGACTTATACATTCTAGACTCTTGTCTTGTCTTGTCTAGAATATCAAGACAAGATCATCAATATGTCTTGTCTAGATTATCTAGACAAGACAAGACTTTTATTCAAAACTCTTGATTATTTTCAAATCTATATTACAAATACGTCGTTTCGCTGGCGCGGCTATGATTTGTTTTGATTGGTTCCCAGAGAGCGGGAGTTTGCATGCACTTGACTGTTTCTACGCAATTCAAGCTAAGCGTCTTATCTAGAGTCTTGAATAATAATCTAGACTTTCGTTATCTAGACAAGACCGCACTTAGCTTATTTAATCAAGACTTACGCGTATACAACTCTTGTCTTGAAATTTCAAGACAAGACAAGAGTAGGTAAACTCTTGTCTTGTCTTGTCTAGATGGCAACACTACAGCGCTCACACCGTCCAACCGCGACATGTATTCTGAAGACGACTGTACATACCAACTGGCCATCGACCTTACGGGAGGTCCTTCAGCCCATGTGGGTTCTGTGTAGGCTTTGTTACTAACTCCATAAGCCACCTTAAGAGCAGCACTGTTAATTGGAACGCGACAGCGAATCGTGCGGAATCGTTTCCGGCCGAGGCTACGAAAATTAGAATTCATAGCTCACTTTATGAATAAAAATTTTCTGATCTGCCGGGGATTCGAACCTACAGTGTGGCCCACTTCTAATAGAAAAACCCCTGTATCTTACGTAATCGTTGGGTAAGGATTTTGAACTTTGCTGGAGCGAGATATACCAAAAATGCACTCTATGACTAAGTGGGGTCATCTTCAGTGATATACACTGCTCGCCAACAGCCATGAAACCACCCCAATTACTGGAAAATGAGATTAGGAGTCAAAATATCTTTTGATTTTCTGATTGCTGCCGTCTTTTGAGAAGCATAAAATCATACAAATAATGTCACTTAGTTACTCAATGTAAAACTCGATTTCCATTTGAAAAATAAACTATTCGATAAAAAGCTACAATTTAGTTAGAAATAATTCTGGAAAATTCCAATCACCATATACAAGATTTAGGAATCTTTCATTAATACCCTTATAAGAAAAATCCAACCAAAGTAGGTATTGAGTTTGCATCATTTCCGGTAATTCCTTTTTCACTGCAAGGTTTTCCGAATATCTCAATTAAATTGATGCATTTAAGTGAATCATGCAATCATAATAACATGCTTTAAATACTCTACTTTCACGCCGCAAATTTATCATTGATAACATATTCTTGCAGTAAACATCATTCAATATATATAAAGAATCCAGAGTATCTAATTTATTAGTGTAGTTCGACCCTTCTACCAGTCAAGACAAAAAATATTACGCCGAAAACGATACCACCAACTAGAATCAGTTGCCAAAATATAGCAGTGAAGTCAAAATCAGGCGAAATTTGAAAATTCGAAAATCTTCTGATTATTTTAATAGAAATGCGCGTTGCTATTATTGGAGCTGGAGCAGCTGGATTAGCGTCCTTGAGGCACGCCAAAGAATACGGATTCGATTGTGACGTTTTCGAAATGAGAGAAAACTTAGGAGGCACATGGATTTATACCGACGACGTGGGGACCGACAGATTCGGATACCCTGTATATTCCGCGATGTATAAAGGACTCAGGTAGGTCGTAGCCTTCTATTTTATTCTATACATTATTAAATTCATTCGATTTGGCGGGTTTTGAGGTCTAGACTTCTGACACGAAACAGTGTAAAATTGACATTCATTTCATTCATATTCAATGTTTTCTGTTGAGTTGAAATGAGAGGAACTTTCAATTCATTTTATAATTTAACACTATTTGAACTCACTTACTTGAACCCCAAAATGGTGTGTGTATCAATAGACACCACGCGGTGTCAATGGTGTCACCCATGGTATCATCCATGCTATCTCCGAGGGTACCTCTATTTGAAGTGAAGAGTTTCAATCTGTAAAAATAAAAAGTCTCCTCAACCTGGAATAATAATAAGGGGGAAAATTTCTCGGTTCTAATAAGTGTCCATCAACAGGGAATTGGCTCAGGACCCTAATTCAAACAACCAGTTTATCAATATTGTCTGTCAATCAAGGTAGGTGGCTTATTCATTTGTAATTTTTTTTTGTATTTTCTTTCCCAGTCTCCATAAATGGAACTATTAGTTCATTCAATTTTCTGTGTTCAAGGTCAAATGCGCCCTTAAATTTGAAAATAAGACAGAAATACATTTCGGGGGGGGGGCATGCCTGATTTTAAGTGATTTATAAGGAAAAATAAAAAAATCAATGAATGAGCAAATCTATATGTATGAAAAATATTTTTGGCCATCCATAACGAAGATACAGATTACCTATGTGAAATTGCCATACTTGTTTTTGTCTCTTGAAGCGCACGAAAGGAAATTACTATAATGTTCGTGGAACATTGTGCGTACCAAAGGAGGATATAGGGACAGGAGGTATGTGTTAGATTTTTTCAAACCTTTGGCAAAGAATGATTCATCGTAATTTGTTGAAATTTGGCAACGACGTTTCTCTATTGTCAAGATAGCATATTACGAGAAGAAATCCACATCCAGACTTGGAAAAAATCATGTTTAATTGTTATCTCGAAAAAGTTCACTTTGTAGTTTGTGATCACTTTTCCAGGAAAACTTCATCAGAGTCAGTAAGATCAGACAAAATGCCATGGGAACTGCCCTTCAATACACAAGGCACACTTTGACCTTCGCTTTGACCGGTTGAATGAAAACATATTAAACAAAAACGTTCGAACGAATTTTCAATTTCGACTGATCACTCCTAACTTTCAACTGGATTCACGTGAATTGATTTTCTTAACAATTTTGTTGTATTGCTTATCAGAAAAAGTTACAGGGAGATATGAAGTTGTGTCTCACATCTCATGGAAGAGCCCCTGTATCTTCCGTGATTATTGGGGTAGTATTCTGAAAATTGATAGTGATCAATGATAATGATATTTTAGGAAAATGACATTGAAATGCTGGATAATTTGAATATCTCTTCGAATTCCTGGAATCGGGACATTGAATTCACCATCGAAAAATGTTTTTCCTGAAAAATGATCAATTTTGAATAATCAAGCACACTGTATTTCCAGTGATGAGCCGCCTCCCCCCATTTCGGCGCCTATGATAATTAGTCATTACATAACATTTAATAAATAGGTAACTTCTACTCAACCAGGCCAAATTTAATCACAGTGTCAAAGTTGAGAAAGATAATATCGTCTCTCGATTGAACATAAGAATCCAAATCCAATAATAGTTAGATTTGTCCGAGATTTTCCTGGATATTCTGTTGAAGCCTCAGTTGAAGCTATATACATGGTGGAGCATGCGTCGGAGCTCGATTGCTCGAGTTCTATAATAGCTAGAAACTTGATTCAAAAACGAATGTGAAAGAAAGAATAAGTTCCATAACTAGAAATTATTGCCGCATATACAGGGGGCACCGGAAAGAATCTAGAGGGTCAGGATCACTTTTTTTAAATGGAATGCCCTGTATATTAGCACATTTTTTAAAGCATCTCTGTGACCTCCAACAACTCCTATAATATTGTTGACTATATCTCGATCATTTCGAAGTTATTAATTTTCTTGTCGAAATAATGTCATCTGCAGATGCGTACCGAAAAGATCACTGTAGTCAAAATAACTATGAAATGCAAGAGAATATTCATAATATCATTTGATGCTTGGAATTTTCATGCCCTCAAATTAAACAGGGTGGCTAAAGAAGAATTTATGGGATATTTTAAAATTGCAGAAAACTGAGGGGGCTAGGTGGGCTGAATTTTTGAGTTTCAGAATTTGAACCTAAAATAAGCAGTTTCTTACTCTCGAATATTCGGAATTTCGTGTAAGAGTTTGTAATCTATAGGTACCGTCAAATTTCCATCTATTTTCAACTTCAAATTCAAAAATAAAATTTCTTTTTGCTAACAATGCATCTGGTCCAAATACCTTGTAGGTACGTACTTATTTCGATATCACCTTGAATTTGTACAATTTTTCAGAACCAACCTGCCCAAAGAAGTCATGGGGTTCCCAGATTTCCCGATTCCAGAACAGAACAAATCATATCTGACACAGGCTGAAATTCTCGACTTCCTGAATCTATATGCCGATAGATACAATCTGAGAAATTTCATCAAGGTACAGAAAAACCATTATTACATTATGTCTGCAATCTACAATAAGGATTAAACACTCCTGTAGAATCGTTATTTTCTGATCGGTTTCGAAAAGCTTTTTTGTTGGATAGGTATTCGAAATGTCCATCGTTCATCCCAACAATACTGATTTTATTGACAAATTTCATAGACCCATATTCCCAGAGTCTCTGTTTATGTTCGGTGCTATTAGGGATTTGTTCACAAAAAATAATGATGGGTTCTGAATCAGGATCACTTGAAACATAATTATGCCCATCTTCTTTCCTAAAAAACGGTCTCCAAAAAGAATAAATATTATTTTGAAATCTTTTACAGTTGGTCAGGTCGTTGACTTCTTGACGGCTAGTGATCACGAGAGTTAGGGAATGCGAATTTTGAGGAAAGAATCATAATCTCCGACCCCAAAACTCAAGTTTGACCTTGATCGAAGATAGATGGAAGATATTATATCCATTCACTTTAACGAGGGCAATTAAGCATATAGAATAGATAAGAAGTATAAAACTATGGAAAAATCATAAACTTTGATTTAATAATTTATTTTTGTTATTTCATCACAGATAATGGCACCAAAATCAGGTGACAGCGACCATGGATTCAATCAATGATATGCCTCATGTATTTTTGACAAAAAACCCATAGTAAGATATTTTTTTTCCATGAAACTGAGAGATTTCCAATTACTATTCGATTTTTGGGGTGAAAATGGGGTAAAAATGAAGCGACGAAATCAGGGGACAGCATGATTTCTATCTATGATATGCCTTGAGAAAGAAATGCATAGAAAGATATTTTTTCCCAATGAAAATGAAAGATTTCCGATTTGCTCTTCCAATTATGCGGTGAAGATTGGGTCAAGAATGAACAGGTGATATAAGATATAATAACTTTTTTTCTGTGACGGGAAAAAAGTTTGGCGTTTTATCTCTGTAGGCAGGTTATAAAATGTCACTTTCCAGAAATTACTTTTTTCCCGGATATATATCACATATATATACACTGTTGATGGCTTTTGTTGTGCTATAGTTCCGAAAAGTGAGTCGATAATACCGTCTCCGAGAAAGAACTGCAAGTCCTTTTATCTTCCATTCGACTTCCCGGTTACATATAATCATATATTACTAAACAACCACTAAATTCGCAATTTTTTGAAATCAAATCACAGAATTAGACTGACAGAAGTGACATCAGATATTTGATTACTACAAAAGAATGATAAAGATGCCTACAACGCAGGTGTCCCTACTGTTAAAAACTTAAAATTTTACGTCGATAATTTTCAGATTTCAAAATAATGTAATATCTTCTCAATATTGAATCGTCCTTTCTTCTGTCACAGAAAAAAAAATAGTGCATTATACACGGGAAAAATATTAGATTTTAGCTCACAACCTGGAGCTAAAATCTACAACTTTTTTTCCTTGTATAAATAACTATTATTTTCATTCTACTACTGCTATTAGGCGTCCTTATTGATGAAAACATATATATAATATAATATCTTAAATATTTTTCAATGCCAATTAATTATTTTTTCTACATTCATGCAAAAAGCAGAACTTTATTGAACTATATTTAGTGGAAAAATATGGTCTTTATTGCACTTAGTGCAATAAAGTTTTTATTGCACTCATCTGTCATTCTACTTCAACGTGCTGTCATCATGACAAACATTTTTTATATTGCAACTGTGGTTATAGAAACGTCATATATTCATATTGAAAATTGCACCAATTGTTCATTCACTTTCAACATTGAGGGTCAAAATAAAGTTTGAGTTAAATTGTTCGTAACGTATTTAGTTCCTGTTTCAATGCAAATCGATATTAATAATAAAGTATTCAAGTTGCGTTTTTCATTTTCCTACACCTAGTGCCGCACCTCAACAAATCATTTTTTGCTTTTTGCATGAACGTAAAAAAAATTTTGTATGCAACGAGTGCAATAAACATTCACTTTTTGCACTTGTTGCATAAATAACTATTGAGTACTCTCAAATAGCTTTCAAATACCTCCATTATTCACGAATACAAAATATTTTAAATATGGTGTACATTTTCATGGGAGTTGTTTGCCTCTCAATGTACTTATAGAGATCAAAATAATTTCGATTTGTAGACCTCACGACCGGTATACAACAATAAACTCCTTTCAGTTCAACTCGATCGTCTCGGAAATCCGGCCGCTCAGCACCAACTCCTGGCAACTCACCTACATTCAAAAACCCACCCACGAGAAAACCACCGCCACCTACGATGCCGTCATGGTCTGCAACGGCCACTACAACGATCCGGTCGTGCCGGAGATACCCGGAGAAGAGATCTTCCGGGGCGAGATACAACACAGTCACACTTTCCGGTCGCCGGAGCCCTACGAGGGAAAGAGGGTGTTGGTGGTGGGGGCGGGACCTTCCGGGTTGGACATCACGCTGCAACTTTCCAAAGTCGCGTCAGAGGTAGGATTCACTCACAAATTTCTTTATAATTTAATTTACCTACGCCACTGCCAGTTATAGACCAACCCGTTAAGAAAAACATTGTCCCTTCACTTCATGTTGGTAACACTGACAATGAGAAAAAATAGAGAAGAAGACCATTCCAACCTTTTTATATTGAGGTTAAAACGGTCTTCTTCTCTTCTTCTGCATTGCTCAATAATTTCGCATATTGTTTCGCATTGGAACCCTGCCTTTAGACAAGAAGTTTTCTGCTCCAAAACTCAAAGCTAGCTTCTTCAACTTTTCTATTGCATGAACTAAAGCTGGAAACAGTGGAAACAGAAACAAGCACATGATGAAATCTCAAACAGAGCTCATCTTTTTATGCACCATTGGTAAAATTCTGAATTTTCATTATAAATGTATATTTATATACATCTACTCTACCCTGATTTTTAGTTTCAAGGTAGGTTGCATTGGGTTGTTTGTATGGTTTCAGCAGTAAAAAAATATACCTATGAAGGATATGTAGGTATACCTACAAATACCCAATAAACTCAATGTAAACTTACATTGAAAAAAGAAGGGCAAATTGTTCTAAATGCGATCCAAAAAACAGGCGGACAAGAAGGTGAAATTTGTAACTTTATAGTGAAATATAATGGTTCGCTCACATTTTCATTATCAAATTCGTGTTTTTCAGACAAAAATGCGTACAAAAAAAAAATTTTCGAACAAAAAAACTCATCACACATGATAATTAAGTGCAGTTTTACCGAACTTGCTTATCTTATTCCTTATTTCATCTTATTCTCTGTATAAACCCACAATAGTCATCAATTGAATCACTTACCCTAAAATATCATCAGAACTTTGGCATCTTTGATAACTAATTGAACATTTCAGTTGAACATTTCCACATAATTCGAAAAGAATTTAAAAAGAATGAAAATCTCAACGGTGAACAATTGCTGACAGCTGACAGTTGACAAAATGAAATGTTCAGAGAGTGGCCGTGGCGAGTAACACGATAGTACGGTCACAGAATATAAGGCGTACTAGTGAAAATTAATGAAAAAATCATTTCAAAAAAAGATAGCGAATACAACGAGCGCAAGAAAAACTATCCGTACCTATACTTTCATGATTCATCTTCCATGTCCGAAATTTCATCTTTTATTTCCAGGTCGTATTCAGTCACCATTCCCCGGAAGCAAGAAACACTTGTTTCCCATCCAACGTTCAACAGAGGCCGGACATCAAACAGGTCGTCAGTGAAAATTCCATAGAATTTGTTGACGGTACTTGTTGTTGTTTCGACGCCATAATTCTTTGTACGGGTTACAAGTACAGCTTCCCGTTTCTCCATCAGTCCTGCGGAGTCACAGTCGACAACAATTTCATCCAGCCACTGTACAAGCACATGGTCCATCTCGAGAAGCCGACGATGTGTTTCATCGGCATACCTTTCAATGTTTGTACGTTCCATATGTTCGATTTACAGGTGAGAAATGAGGTGTAAATTTGTCAGAAGCAGGGCAATGCAAATATGAGTATAGTTTTCCCCCGCGGACCGAATTAAGTTAATCAATTTATTGTTTGAACACACTGATGGTCCGAATTAGTTTGCAGGATTTGACGACTATATTGATTTGGACCGAATTTTGAGTGCGCTTATGAAATCCGTTATTTCTCTCATTATTGATACAGGGATGACGATACCGTTATCGAAATAATATTTCTTCGTCAAGTACTGATGATCGATGAGGATGAAGGATGAGTCAGTAGTATAATATAACGCCTTCGTTCAATTTCACACATATAGAGATTATTTGATTTTAATACCTCGTAGTTGTCTCTGTAGCCTGTAAAACAGTACTCATATCAGTCATCAGGACTGTTTTCCCCATGTTTACTTTTTCAAGTTTCAAGTGACAGTAGTGACAGTATTGACAGCAGCGCTTAGACCGCTCCACTATTAGGAGTGACGTAATCCATGACGTCAGAGTAATTCACGGTGAATATTTACAACCAATCATACCGCGCTCAAAGCGAGTTGAGTGCGATTCGGACAGCGGTGTAGCCGGTGTATGTCTATTTCTTTATTTGTTGTCAGTTGACACGCTCAGCCAATGCGATGAAGAAAAAGGAATGATGGTTTCGTCTCTCATTCCTCTTGGCCTATTCAACATTGACTTTGGCTGCAATCAATCCAGTGTAAACTGCATATACAACTAATCACTGAATGCTGTTGCATTACACATAACGAAGGTCTTGAAGATTTGTTTTGATATTCATATTATTATTTTTAGGCTCGTTATTTCTGTCAACACCTCAACGGGACGATGGTGCTGCCTTCTACTGAGGAAATGCGAATGCATACTGACCGGGAAATGCAGTATCGATGGGCTAAGGGGTGCTCCAAGAGGCAAGCGCATATGATGGGACAGTATCAAGAAGATTACTACAATGATTTGGCTGGAGATGCAAAAACTGCGCCGATTGCACCAGTTTACGTAAAACTGAGAGACACGAGCGTTAGACAGCTCTATAATGATTTGCTCAATTTCAGGGAAGATAGGTATAAGCTCTTGGATAGCGAAAACTTCGTCAAAGTTAACTAAAAAAGTTGTGATAAGTCTATTTATTTCCTTGTTTGTTTCTGTACATTTAATAGTTGGTTATGAAGGTTACTTGACAAACCAAATAGCATTATTTTTGTACCACACTCTTCACCAATAAAAAGATCGATAAATAATCAGATTATATTATTCATTTCCTACTGACCAATTTGATATCAGAGTCCGAATATGCTATGAATAGGCTTGAAAATATGATGTAGGTATATCTCAGAAACCAATGGGTCAGAATTACCTAGTTATAACTCTCAGATTCGTAGAATCGAAGTTTTTTCTCCTCGATTATCAGACGATAACCAAGAAAGAAATCTTTCCGCGTTCTCGGTGAATGAAAACTATGAAAAGACCGTTAGGGAGTTAGGGAGGGAAGAGAATCTTTAAACTTTCAACATAGCTATGCTGCTTAGGCTTGTTTAGACAGAGGCACATTGTCGCAAACTGCTGAAATTAACAGAAGTTTTGACAGTTCACAGCAAACCAAGAAAACTAAAAGAAGAAGAAGAAGTCATTAATAAGGTTATGTGATGTTTTGTTTACTTGGTATGGAAAGCAACACGTGAATGACAAAATAGAAACCGAGTAAATAATATAAAAGTATCCGCTTACCCTACATCGTACCCTCATCAATATGGACTATACTGTTGGGAGCTTAGCAGATTTGATATCCGGTTCCAATACCCCGAATAAGCCCCAAGTTATCAAGAAAAAAATCAAACGAAAATCAGTACCTCTTGATCAAACCCCACAAGATGCAGGTCCAACCATCAGCAAAAAGAAGAGTAAAACTGTGAAGTCTGAAGATGTATTAGTATCTGAATCTCCCAATGCGAGCTTGAAATCAGAAAAAAAGAAAAAGAAAAGGAAGTTGGATGATACTGACATGGACCTAGTGGACAGTGGAGCAGAGGAAGATGTAGGCATCCCTGAAAAGAAGCCAAAACTAACTCAGAATGACCAGAATGCCGAAAGACGCGTCAAAAAGAAATTGAAAGAGGAAAAGAAGGTTGAAAACCCTGAAGAACTTGCTAGGACAATATTTGTAGGCAATGTTCCTATCAAGACAAATAAAAAGAAAGTGAGGAGACATTTCAAGAAGTATGGACCAATTGAATCTTTGAGATTTAGAGGAATACCAGTGGCAGATCCCAAAACATCAAAAAAAGTTGCAGCTATCAAAAAGGAATTCCATCCTGATAGAAGCAATGTATACTGCTACATAAGGTATGAAAATTGTATATTTCCAGGTATGTTTCCATCCAGGTTTCAATATATTTCAATGAGCCAAAGCTCATTCTCATTTCTGTACATTTTTTGTTTCTTTGTAACAATACTCTTATTTCTTTCAATATATAAAAATCAGGATAGATTCAACCTACATACATTAATTATTATTATTCTTGTCATCAGATTCATAAATAAAGAAGATGCTTTGAAAGCTGAAGAAGCAAATGGTTCACTGTATGAAGATCATCATATCAGGGTACACTGTTGTGGCAATAAAGAGAAACCAGATGAATCAAAAGCTATTTTTGTTGGTAACCTGAGTTTTGGTAAGTATCTATACAGGTTGTTATCATATATCAACAGTAGATTGGGGTCAATCTGAAAATATCAAAAATTCCACTATTACAGTCTTCAAATTTATTGACCTTAACAGAAAATTATAAGTGTATGTTTATGATTTTTCAGTTATATTTTAAAAGTCCTCTCAATCCACTTATCAATTGAACTGTGTCACATCATTGAAACCTGTCAGTATCTGAGATATTTCTTGTGTAGATGCTGAAGAAGATGAATTATGGAAAGTCTTTGAGTCCTGTGGTCCAATAGCTCATGTCAGGATCATAAGAGACTCCTATACTGGAATGGGAAAGGGTTTTGGCTATGTGAATTTCAGAAACTCAGATGCTGTTCAGATGGCTCTAGAAATGGAGAATGTGAAATTGAAAGATAGGGAATTGAGGATTTCACTTTCAAATCTGAGTACTGCTAAGAAGAATAAGAACAAGAATAAAAATAAAGTTGTAAGTACAGTAATCAATTTTATCTGATCTGCACTATTTTTGATAGGTTAGCTCTCTCTACCATATTTACATTAGGTATATCAAAAATTCCACTGTCATCTACATTTGGAATAAAATCCACATGTGTTCATCTGTTTTTTCCCAGATTACAAAGGCTGGGAAGCCGAAACCAAGGAAACCTTTTGGTAGAAAAAGAGATAGTAATCCAGGAGATTCAGCAGATGGGGACCATAGGCCTGAGAGACCAAACTGGGGGAATCATAACAAGGGATTCCAAGGTGCAAAATTCACAGACAACAAAAAGGTAACTTTTTGAACAGTTTTGTTTTGAATCATACTCATGATTGTTTTTCCTAGAAATTCAAGATGAACAAAGGGGTTTTAGAGAAAAACAGGAAAATCAAGAAAATTGCTCCCCTTGCAAAATGAGGACCTGGAATTTTGTTCATATTTTGTGACTTGATTCCTTTCTGATGAGAATAGGTTTCAAAAATATCTAAAATGAATATATGGCTAGAATATTCTTTATTGTTTTATTAATAAAATTAACATCTTGAAAGAGGCAGAGATTATGAGTAAAATTTTTCTCATATCTACAATATGTTCCTATATCATATAGGTGAATCAGAATTTGTGTAAGTAGGTAGGTAATATGATTTTGTATTGAATTAAAATAAAATCAGCTGAAATACAAATGATGAAATAGCCAGGCTAATCTTCAGGGATTCACTGCAGATTATGCAGGTTTGAAAAATTCAATCATTTTAGTGTGAATTTATGTGTTATTTTTGTCTCAGACTAAATCTCTGATACGTGCTGATACTATGGTTATATCGATACCTTGTAAGAAAGGAATTAGCTAAAGTTCTTCTCAGAAACAGGCACAATTTTTTCAAAGGTAAGTTCCAAAAGTTCTGTTTCAAAAATTTCTATGAGTTCTGTGATACTGATATGCTTGCACTTAGGTAGTAGGTTTCCATTTGAATCAACAGGTGACTACTTACATACCATCCTACCTAGATTCCTACACTTTCTTCCAACCAGAATTTGTCACCTATTCTACTAAGACATTGAACATTTCTATCTATATCACCAAGATCCACAAAGCATTATATTTGTCTGTTTTGTATTCATAGCAGAACAATATTGTAGGTATCATTAGGATAGGTAGATAAAACAATTTTTTAGAATAGAGCTCTTTTCTATCTTGAACGAGAGCGCTGATTGATTAAGCGTAATATATAATATATCAATCAACGACGAGAGAGAGGAAAGTACTCATCTCCTCTTCCATCTCTCTCTGCAATGCTACCAACGTGGCCGCATTGAAATATAGAGAGGTCCGATAAATCTTTCCTTGTCTAACCTCTAGTCTGTGCCACTGCACTAATGACGTGATATGTCTATGTCATGAATGTCATTGATTGATTACATTTCGAAAATCGAAATGGAATTTTGATTTTCGTACTTATTTTGACATAATTTGTTAATATCAATCAACGGTTTGACACTCTGCTGAATTGAAAAATAGTTCAGTGGCACAAAGTGGATGTTAGACAAGAAAAGATTTATCGGACCTCCCTATATTTCAATGCGGCGACGTTGGTAGCATTGCAAAGAGAGATGGAAGAGGAGAGAACTTTTCTCTCTCTCTCGTTCACGATACAAAGAGTGTACAGTACTATACTATAGGCGTTGATTGATAATATATTACTCTATAGGTAAAGAAAAAGAAGGATCATAAATCTGCATACTCCTTCATCTACCTACCTTTTCTGAGATAAAAATAATAATTATCAGAGCAATGCAACACATTTTTCAACATTTATTTTATTAATGACATTAATTATGTACAAACAATCCTATTCAATTTATCTTGCACAGCCTGTGGAAAACTTCTCAGTCTACTTTTAGCACATGGTATACAAAAGCTACCATCAAAGTAAAAACTACAATTTGTGTCTTTACACACACTTTTCCTGCAAACTATACAATGGGACCCTAAAATGATGATTTTCCCCTGTTTTGGCTGTTGAAAAGGATCCTCAATCACATATGCATCTTCCATCATAATGTAGTTTTTCAGGTAGGTGGGATTACTGCCAAAATACTCATACTTTTCTCTAAGAGAACAAGTTGAACATTCAAAGTATTTGGGTTCTTCCTTTTCTGTGGGTGTTTTAGATGTAGAAACTGAGGATCCTGGCTTAGTGTCTTGGCAAGAAAAGTCATCTTTGGTCTCAATAGCTTCTGGTTTGATATTGTTGAGTTTATTATAATTTCATGTTTAATCATGTACTCTGTATATTATCATTACCTTTATGTCATGTATCTAGAGTGCAAATATTCTGGTTGTTATTGGAAAAACAATTATTATTGATTAAAATAATTTGTCAACGATAAGTCACATCTTGATCATTCTCTGAACTTCATTCTTCAAGTAGAAGAATAATAGATCCACCGCAGTGCCTCTCAACAGGTTATGGGCCCAGGCAAGCAGTAAGATCATAAGGAATTAGTTTCTGATTGAACCAGTTCAGGAAAATGTCAGATAAGATTGACCTGGGAAGTATTTCCAAGTTTGATGGTAAGAATTACCAGCAATGGAAATTCCAAGTCAAATGCGCTCTGAGAGCGAAAGCAATATTTGGTGTCGTTGATGGATCAGTTCCAAAGCCAGCAGCCATTCATCCAGAGGAAGTCAACCAGTGGAATAAGAGAGATGCTATTGCAATGTTCACGCTGACTTCTGCAATGGACCTTTCCCAAATCACTCTCGTCGAAAACTGTGAAACTTCCATGGAAATAATCCAGAAACTCGATTCGATATACCAGCTGAAATCAGAAACGAACAAAATGCTTGTTCACGAAAGGTTCCATCAATATAAGATGTCCACTTCTGATTCCATTGCTCAACATATCTCAAAAATCGAAAATTTGGCAAGAGCAGTCAAAGAAACTGGTGACGTATTGAGTGATGCAGCAGTAATGACCAAAATACTGAGTACTTTGCCGATCAAATACAGGAATATACGTCAAGCATGGTTATCTCTCGATGAGAACAAGCAAAACATCCAGAATTTGACAGCACGTCTTTTAGATGAAGAGGCAAATCTAACTATCACTGAAGAATCTGAGATTGCCTTAGCTGCTTCATCAAACAGTGATCAGAAGTTCCGGAAGAAAACCAAACCGTTTTGTTATAATTGCCGCAAAAAGGGACACCTGGGTAAAGACTGCAAGTCACCAAAGAAGAAACCCATTTTAGAAAGAAGAAGTGATACACAAACTAATCCAAGGGAAACAGCTTTCAATGTAGAAAGTGTTGAAAGTCTTAATATTTCTGAAGATTATTGGATTCTAGATAGTGGAGCTTCAGCACATATGACTTTCCACAAAGAATATTTCATTGATCTCGAAGAAACTCAAGATGGCAATTCAGTCTCCCTTGGGAATAATCACAATCTTATTGTCAGAGGAAAAGGAACAGTAAAAATCCAAAAATTGATCAATGGAAAATGGTTCAATGCTTCTATCAATAACGTATTATATATTCCCGAACTCAGAAAGAATCTGTTTTCTGAAGGAGTTCTTACCAGCAGAGGAATGAAAATAGTCAAAGAAAATGAAGAAGCACGAATATATGACAATAACGGAATATTGCTTGCTTGTGCTATCAAGCAAACAAATAACATTTACCGTATGTTTTTTCGGACCATCACAATTCAAGCGAATGCTGTAGAAGAAAATAATCTTCAACTATGGCATCAACGTTTAGGACACTTGAATAAGAGATACCTTCAAGATATCACTTCAAAAGGACTAGTGAGTGGTGTTGAAATAACAAACTCTGAAGATTTCTTTTGTGCTGACTGTAATTACGGCAAACAAAGTAAAATATCATTCAAGAAAAGTAATTCCAACAATCGTAATATATCACCTGGTGAACTGATCTTCAGTGATGTATGTGGTCCAATGGCGGTACCGTCTGTCCAAGGTGCAAGATACTTCATACTTTTCAAAGACAGCTCCTCAGGATATCGTATTGTATACTTTATCAAGCACAAGTCTGATGCTTTAGAATGTTTCAAGAAATATTGCAATCTCACGAGAAATAAATTCGAACATCCTGTAAAATCTCTTCATGTGGATAATGGAAGTGAATATTGCAATATGGATTTCCAAGAGTATCTTCACAAACAAGGAATCAGCATAGAAAGAACGGCACCATACACTCCTGAACAAAATGGGAGAATCGAACGGGACAATAGAACAATCATCGAAAGTGCACGTTCAATGCTATGTGGAGGAAAAGTTCCGAAATATCTTTGGGCAGAAGCAGTAAATACGGCTGTATACATCCTCAACAGAACACCGACATCTCAAACTCCAAATTCCACACCATTTGAAGAGTGGATAGGAAAGAAACCAATACTGGATCATGCTAGAATTTTTGGCAGTGAAGCTTATGTTCATATTCCTAGAGAAAAGAGAACAAAGTTAGAAGCCAAAAGTATGAAATTAATAATGGTTGGTTATGATGGAGACTCATGTAATTATAGACTATTCGATCCTGTAACGAAGAAGATAACGATCTCCAGAAACGTTATTTTCAATGAAAATATCAAAGGATATGTGGAGAACAGAGAAAATTCAGCCCCTGTATATTTCGAGACTGATGATATTACAGAAACCCCGAACGAGGTGATAGAACCAGAAAGAAATTTTGAAGGATGTCATAACGAAATGCCAGCTGAACGTCAGAGACGAAATGTTCAAAAACCAGTGAGATTTGAAGATTATGAGCTCAATATGTCAGAACTATGTACTCCACAAACTTTCGAAGAAGCCATGAATAGCGAAGAATCTCATCATTGGCAAGAAGCAGTAAACGACGAACTTGATGCCCTGGCGAGAAATAATACCTGGGAATTAACAACTCTTCCACCTGGAAGAAAAACGATCGGTTCAAAATGGGTATTCAAGATCAAATTGAAAAACGATGGTAGCATAAATCGTTATAAAGCGAGACTATGTGCGAAAGGATTTGCGCAGAGAGAAGGTGTAGACTACAATGAAATCTTCTCCCCAACAACCAGGTACGATTCGATTCGTGTTCTATTAGCCACTTCAGTATTGAATGGTTACAAGATGAAGCAATTCGACGTAAAAACTGCATTTTTACATGGGGACCTGGAGGAAGAAATCTATATGCAAGTACCAGAGGGCGTCAACAATCCAGAAAATCGAGTTTGCAGATTGATAAAATCACTGTATGGTCTCAAGCAGGCTCCTCGATGTTGGAATAATAAATTCAATAGATTTCTGAAAAATTTCGGTTTTCAACAAAGTCAAGCTGACAATTGTGTCTACAGGGGCAAAGTTGAAAATTCGAAAATATTGTTGGTGATTTTTGTAGATGATGGACTAATTTTTTCAAAAAGTGAATCTGCAATAGCCATTGTTCTGAACTATTTGACTGAATGTTTTGAAATTACATTTGGCGAAGTTGATGTTTATGTGGGTATGCAAATTGTTCATGATCAGGAAGATGGATCAATATTTATTCACCAGACCACATACATCAAGAAAATATTGAACAAATTCAAGATGGACTCAAGTAATCCTGTCAAAATACCCGCTGATTGTCATACAGTATTCACAGCAGAATCGATCTCGAATATTTCTGGAGACATACCGTACAGACAAGCAGTTGGTTCCTTGATCTTCGCTGCTATTGTATGTAGACCCGACATATCATATTCAGTGGGAGTTGTGAGCAGGTACTTAGCAAATCCTACAAATGCTCATTGGAATGGTGTGAAGAGAATTTTCAAGTATCTGTTGAATACAGTAGACTATGGAATCAAATACTACAAAGATGGAAACAATTCATATTTGACTGGATATTCTGATTCTGATTTTGCCGGTGACGTATCTACTAGATGTTCGACAACTGGATATATTTTCAAGATTTGTGGAGGACCAGTAACCTGGGCTAGTCAAAAACAGCATAGTGTATGTTTATCGACTACGGAAGCTGAATATGTCGCAGCTTCCAATGCATCTAAAGAAGCTATTTGGTTGCGGCGATTATTGGAAGATATTGGAGAAAATATGAACAGGCCCACAGTATTGTACATCGATAATCAAAGTGCTATACGTCTCATCAACAATCCTGAATTTCACAAACGTACCAAACACATAGACATACGTTTTCATTTCATTAGAGAAAGAGTGAGGAATTGTGAAATTCTACCGATGTACGTACCAAGTAGAGAACAGGAAGCAGATATATTAACGAAGCCGTTACCTGCAAGTATTTTTGAAGAACAAAGAAAACTGATTGGTATATGTTCCAGGAAATGAAAGGAATATATTCATATCATTTTTCAATTATTGTAAACACTCAATTAGTGGGAGTGTTGAGTTTATTATAATTTCATGTTTAATCATGTACTCTGTATATTATCATTACCTTTATGTCATGTATCTAGAGTGCAAATATTCTGGTTGTTATTGGAAAAACAATTATTATTGATTAAAATAATTTGTCAACGATAAGTCACATCTTGATCATTCTCTGAACTTCATTCTTCAAGTAGAAGAATAATAGATCCACCGCAGTGCCTCTCAACAGATATCAGAATCTGGCTCCATTCCAAAAAAACCTGAAATGAAGGAAAACAATAGTCAATAACCCTGTTAATCTGTGCCTAGAGGATATCAAATTGAATTGAAGGTACTGAGTTTTTCATGACAGGCAAATCAAATTTTCACTTATCAAAAGATTAATAATCCTCATTTCCATATTTTTAGGTGATTCATTAAAATGTCAAAAGTTGGGAAACAGTTATAACTAATCTCTGCAGTATCAGAATTTACCTTAATCCAATTTTCTCCCTGCATTTTACCAATAATAAATAATTTAATTAAGCTAGCTCTGAGATTTTTGTCAGCTCTTCTGCACATTCAATTTTTCTTTAGGGGCTTCCAAAGGCCACCAATGGGGCTTGTATACCTTAGCAACACCATCTCCTACAGAAAATTCACCAATTTCCAATGCACTACTAATTCTAAGTAATGCAAGTCCCAAATCATCTTCTGTTCCCCTCAACTTTCCTAATTTTGTACTTTCCTGCAGTATATTATTATCTTTTGGCAAAATACTAGGTATTTTACTGAAAAACAGTGGCATTAAACGTTTTCTAATGATTCCTGTGTGATGTGTTCTTGCTGTCAGTTCTTGGCCAATATAGCAGCCCTTATGGAAACTAACCCCATGAAGATAGTCACAGTTGCATTCCAGAGGAAAGCAGTTGTCTGGTGGTAAATCATAGGGGCCTTCACCTACTCCTAGAGAATATCTCAAAGCTTTATAGCTATCATGAGGTTCTGGACAATCAGTCACTTCTAAAAAGCCACTTAGTTCTTGTTTTACATCAGTACCAACTTTGGATATTATACGAGAACCAAGTTCCATTACTCTGGGGTCTCTGAATATTAGTAATTTGTTGTATATGGTTGTACTAGTTGAAGTTTCTGGTTGTGTGTTTCTCAGTTGATCACAAGGCACTACAATACCCTCTAACTCACCATTACTAGCCCTTGTATTCACCTGGGTTTTAATATTTTTAGTATTATACACAGTGTGAATCATGTACTCATCTTGCAAACTGGAAATATCAATCTTCTTCCTAACCCTAAACATTTTCAAATGCTTCTCCAGTGATTTTATCACATCATTATCACATTCAACAAAGTAGGTGTTTTTCTCTCCAGGTTTATAGATAATGGTATCATACATTACTCTTCCTTTGGCATTCAAGAACATTGCATAAATTGAACCCCCAGAGGTTTTTCCAAGATGGTACATGTCATTGGTTATGAGGCCTTGCAGGAAATCTTTCACTTCACTTCCTGATACACGTAGAAGGGATCTATTATTCAAGGGAGCTAGAATATTTCTGACTGGCAAATTAGTAGAGTACAAACGTACATTCAAGATTTTTGAGATGCTGTACATTGTCGAAATCTGTTTAGGATTTTTGTATAATTGAGATGTTGTTCAAGTTTACTCACATTTGTGAAGTTCTAAGATGTATTTATCTGTGGCTGCAGGAGTGCAGGCAGCACTTTTTAAGGGAAAAACTGAATTTCAAAATATTGAGGTTGTGTTCATGTTGATAATTTATCTGTCACTGTCAAGACTCTTCTTCTTCCGATTTTATTGGCCTTTGCTTCCTTGATGGCGCATTTGGCCTAGACTCAAGATTCGTCAAGACACAGTAGAGAAGCTCTCTACTGTGGTCAAGATTGTGAAGTAAAACCGTAAAACAGTGTTGCCACCTGACCTGAGTAGTGAGCTCAACCATAGATCTAAGCATTTATGTGTATTTAGATCTATGGCTCAACAAATAGTTCCGCGAACAGGCAAGAAATGTCCCATATATCCATACCACAGTATATTGTCCTCGTGAAAGGATAATAATATACTGTGCCCATAGTGAGATCCATACAGAACTCTTTCAAGGCAACTATCCTCTACAAAATAATCATCAGTTCTACCAACCTTGGACAAGGTGATTAAGTGGTGACATCTGTACACGGATAGATGAAACATTAAAAGAATTTAGAACTCTATCTTACAGGATACGTATTCGACAACTTTTTCTCTACCCAATAAAACTTGTGTATAGATGTCAGGAGTATCGACAAATCGTAATAATATATTTGAACAGTGGCGTACGCTTCGTACACCTGTTTTGTTGTCAATTAGTCGTGTGATGTCTTGATAACAATTATTATTATTTATAATGACCCTGTATATATTGCCCCTGTGTATATATTGAAACAAAAAAGATTGTTAGTTAGTTACATAAGTGTCAGAGATAAACATGAAAGGGTTTGTCAGAGTCTTTGAATAAAAGCTGATATTTTTGAAAACGAGATTAATTGACGAAATGAATACACGAAACTTCTCCTTCAGCACTATCACGTGAAATTTCGACACCAGGGAGTAGAAACAATTCTCAACGAGATACGACAGAAATTTTGGGTGATTGATGGAAGAGTCGCCGTCAAGTCGACGTTCACTTGCTGCCTGAAATGTAGAAATTCGAAAGTGACCCCGACTGTACCTAGGATGGGGCAACTGCCTGCCGTACGTTTGACCCCAGATATTCGAGCGTTTGTGAACGTAGGACTGGATTATTTCGGTCCATTAAAGGTCACGGTCGGAAGACGGACAGAAAAAAGATGGGGAGTCTTATTCACATGCATGGCAGTGAGAGCAATCCACCTAGAAGTTGCTCATAATCTAACAACTGATTCTGCCATCATGGCGATAAGACGGATGATGGCGAGAAGAGGAAAACCAGCAACCATATATTGCGACAATGGTACCAACTTCAAAGGTGCTGCTGAGGAACTGAAAAGGGCCCTGTTGGAGTTGGATCGTTCCACCATAACTGATACTATGGTCTCGGAGGGTATCAACTTCAAATTTATACCAGCTGCTTCGCCACATATGGGTGGTGCTTGGGAGAGGCTCATTGGATCGGTAAAAAGAACCATCGGAGTCACCTTGTACAACCAATCTCTGAAGGATGAAACTTTGGAAACCCTATTTGCCGAAGCAGAAAATATCGTTAACTCTCGGCCTTTAACGCATGTTTCTGTAGACCCGCATGATCCAGAAGCATTAACACCAAATCATTTTTTGATTGGATTTGGAAACCAGAATGGACCACCCTGTACTTCAGAAGTAAGTAGATATTCACGCAAAGAATGGCGCAAATCTCAGATGTTAACAGATGCCTTCTGGAAGAGATGGATCCGTGAATATCTACCAAAACTGACCAAGAGATCCAAGTGGATCGATGACAACAAGAGTATAGAAATAGGAGACATCGTATTGATCGTAGATGAGACTGCTCCAAGAAATACCTGGAAAATCGGTAAAGTCGATAAAGTTTTTCCAGGCCCAGATGGCCGAATTCGAGTGGCAGATGTGAAAACAAGAACGTCCACGTATCGTCGTCCTGTTGCTAAACTATGTCGCCTGCTCACTGATGGTGAAGAAAACGGAGTTTCCTCACGGGGGGGAGAAATGTGATGTCTTGATAACAATTATTATTATTTATAATGACCCTGTATATATTGCCCCTGTGTATATATTGAAACAAAAAAGATTGTTAGTTAGTTACATAAGTGTCAGAGATAAACATGAAAGGGTTTGTCAGAGTCTTTGAATAAAAGCTGATATTTTTGAAAACGAGATTAATTGACGAAAAACACGATTTAACAAGTCGTATTTGACCAGCAAACACAACCAAAGATTATTGAAACTTGAAAGTAAGTACATGTAAGAAACTTCAAAAACGATAAGATTCACAGTAATTCTTATCCTGAAGTCTTTCACATTTACTATATGGATTTCCATCAAGTGGAATATAGGTTCTTCACTTACTCTATCCAACAAAATGTGTCTGTTGTCCGTCGAAATCATCAACATGGAAAATCATTTCCTTTTGTTAGAAAACAGGGATTGAAAACTATTCTATCCAGAAACGTCGAAAAGCTAACTCGCAACGTGAAATCTTCAATAATATTTTGTGGAATATTTCAGAATGTGCAAAAGTTACAGACATTTATTTTGTATGATTATGTACCTAACAACTTTGACCTTTGAAACCTGGTATTTTCCGTTATATTCATCTGCCTAATTTTGTCTAGCAGTTCGATGATTTACGTCTCTTGGTGAATATATATAACATTCGTTTAATTCAGAATAATTTCATGATGAGATATATCAGATACAAACAGATTTTTCGATTCACAATCCAAAATTCACCAGACCCATCTATCATCTTTATTCATCGGCCCTTTTTTCGATTTCTTGTGCTCTTGTATCTCCATGCCGGCGCCGGTCAGGGGATTCCTCATCATGCTGGAAGTTGACACCTTTTGACCCTTTCTGTCGTCGATTCTGTGCAGAGTAACGGAACTGGGGCAGCTTTCACTTCCCGGTCGGGCTCCGGCGGGTTCTCTCTCGACTTCTTCCGGATACTGATGCGTCTCGTCCGTCTCTTGGAACTCCTGGAATTTGGCATCGGTAAAATTTGCAGTCATCATGTGATGGTTTTTTTTTTCGAAAACTTAATTGTTACCTACGTATTTTTGTCTGAAAAACACGAATGCATTTTTGGTATATCTCACGCTCCAGCAAATTTCAGGATCCTTACCCAACGATTAGGTACGTAAGATACAGGGGTGAAAAAAATTCGAACATTTTCCAAAGAAATTATTTTACTTGACATCAACAATTATTCAAGATAGCTATGCAAAGTATTGCAAAGATCCAATTTTTGTATCACGGGTTAGCGATCACTAGAGTTCCTAAATATACTTGACACTGCTGATTTTGACGTTTTAATATACAAAAAACGTCAAAACAGCAGTGTCAAGAACATTTAGGAACTCTAGCGATCACCGAATATCTAAGGAAAATATAATATTTATGTCTGTTTTCCAAATTCATATACCTAATGCATTTAAAATGAAAGTTATTCACTATTTTCTGGCCTGGTATCAACTACCACTCTTCAGACATGGAGGATAACACACCCTCTGTCTATGACAGATTAATCGACTGATTTTCTGTGCGTTAACATGGCGTTAACCTAATCTTTTTTAAGAATGTTACTCCTATTATTTTGCCAGACCTACCTACTGGTCGGTTAACCAGTGCATTTACTTATATTCTTGTTGATTCTCCTGTATAAAATGTGCCATTAAAGTACATCATGAATAGGTATAAAAAAAGTGTCCTATGACCAAATAAGAAGAGTAAATGCGTATCGAAGACAGGTGAAAAAAGATGGTGGAATTTAGAACTTGTTCGTGATGGCTTGTTCACATTTTCATTATCAAATTCGTGTTTTTTCAGACAAAAACTCGTATAGGTAGGTGAGGTAACAAAAAAAAATGACGAAAAAAAAACCCATCGCATGATAGGTATGCAAAATTACCTTGGCATCTCCTCTGTCCTGGACGTCTTCCGGTTTTTCCGGGGACCGTGAGCGGCCGTATTCGAAGCACTCGTTTTCCCGCGGTTTGGTTTTTCTCGCGATTTTCAGCGGGCAGCTGCCGTGCACCGAGAACATCTGGTTTCCGTCGGTGTTTTCCTCGTTCAGGCAGAAAATGTCGCTGGCGTTTCGCGACATGGCTGAGCAATTGGAAAAATTTTATACGTCAGTTGAGTCAGCTAATATTTTGACAGGAGCGACCTAGAGTCACTGGATGGTACTAGGGCCCCTTGATGTAAATTGACGTATTTGTCATCTCAACAGGGTACGGACAGATCCTCCTCTCACTCTAAAGTGTTTGTGAAACAGTCATATAGTTCCATCCTTATTCAATTCTGGGGATAAACACTAGATTTTTGACATTCGTTGTTTTTTAGGTTACATTGAGGTCACTGGCGTATCATAAGTAATTTCCATATGGAATTCCTGATTCAACTATACGAAGATATAGATGAACAATCCTCTAGTTTTAGAGTTTACTAATCCAGCATGATCTCTGCGAGGTAGGAAACATATGAATTGTACTGAAAGCTCAATATATTTCAGCAAAAGAGAATGTTCTTAGACTGTATACCAGGGTTGACTGAATTGACTGAATGAATTCTGATTTCAAGCTGAGCAGAAGTTTATCTATGAGCTGAATGAACTGAGCCTTATGATTGAGAAATGGTGGAAACCTTGATGTGGGTATCTTAACTACTGTACTCATGTCATATGTGCTGAATATATTTTCGGAAATCCAATTCGGAGAAGAATTTATGGAGTGACTAATATCACATTATGTATAAAACTTCGTCTGGGACGAAAAGTAGGCTGATGAAAAGTGATACGTAAAATGTGCAGGAAAATAAAGAATACAATATACTGGATCCGTCATCTTAAATTTTTTTATTTTGACGAAACAATCATTATCTCCTACCCCGAAAACCCCCAGATACCAATTTTGAATAGAATCAGATCTTCGTTACATAACTCGTTCACCATGTTGGATCCGCCATTTTGAATATCTCAATTTTGACGAAATAATTATAATCGGATCATAATTACAAAATTCGTTCGCCATATTGGATCCGTCATCTTGAATTTTTGTTTGGCGAAACAATCAATATCTCCAACCCCGGAAAACCCCAGATACCTTCCAATTTTGAATAGAATCGGATCATAATGACAAAACTCGTTCGCCATATGATCTGAGATCTAAAATTTTGAATGATTTTCTGTAACGCCCATGGATGTGACGTGACAGCAATGTCAGGGATGCCAGTAGACAAAACTAAAGTCTCTAGATCATTAAAAAAGAATGCAGCTATGATCTGTCCGTACCCTGTACCTAGATAAGAGTTCGGACACAGAAATGACAACTGTTGGTGCTTTTGAATGTTTA
Source organism: Phaedon cochleariae (assembly GCA_918026855.4). NCBI lineage: Eukaryota > Metazoa > Arthropoda > Insecta > Coleoptera > Chrysomelidae > Phaedon > Phaedon cochleariae. The sequence continues at coordinate 57,258,496 of OU896710.1, forward strand.
GATTTATTAAGTTATTAAGTTACACACCTTGCATTGTGACAAGAGGACCATATACAGGGTGTCCGGATATTAGGCGCAAAAAATCAAGGGGGTGATTCTGCATGTGAAAACATGAAATTTATTTCATATATACTTGGGTCCGGAAATGCATAGTTTTCAAGATACAGTGTGTTAAACTTTTTAGAAAAAATCGGTTTTTTATAAATATATCAGATATTCTTCCACCGATTCCCTTGAGATTTGGCAATGATATTCTTCGTCATGAGGGGCTGATTCAACCATAATTTGAATTGGAATTGTGAAATCCAGTGGCGTCCCGGGGGCACCCTCGACCAAATATTATTGTGAATAAAATGTGCGCCACTGATTTTTTTTGAATTCTTCATCTTCATACCCTGATGATTAACTAAAAATACAACATTTTGATCTCCTGAATTGTTTTGCTATTTTTCCGCGTTTAGTTGGAAAAAAATAAATACCAATTCATTGTAATAGATTTGTGCAAAACATAGCTTCAAAAACAGGGGTGAAATTAAATGGATCCATGTCCATAGACGTAGAACAAGAATGGAGATTCATTTTCTTCAAATATTTTATAATACATGTTTGACGCACTTTGTATTATCGAAAACTATACGCCTTCCTGGACCGAGAATGCATAGTTCTCAATATACTGAGTGTAGAGTGTGTCAAACATATATTATAAAATATATGAAGATAATTATTCTTCATTCTTATTCTACGTCTATGGACATGGATCACACATTTAATTCCACCCCTGTTTCTGGAGCAATATTTTTCACAAATTTATACAAAAAAATACAGAAATAAATTCTTTTTCGGAAGGTGTACTTTTTTGAAAAACTTTGAGGAACTAGGAAAGGCGTGTATACTCTTTGGTCACAATATTCAATGTGGCATAGTGCCAAAAATTGAACAGTCTCAAATGAAAAAAGTCGAAGAGAAAAGAAACAAACATGTTTTTATGCACAATCATTTTCATTATCTCAGACATCAATAATTGTTTGCCTTCACTTATAGGATGAATTCATCTTGACGAAAATAGATTTTTCTTCGTTTAAATAAATAATCATAATCATAAATAAGTATATAGGTATAAGTACAACCAAAAAATTTTTCAAATTCTCCTTATGGTCCAGAATAAGGAATTTTCCTATATCTATTAAGATTTTTGTTTCTCGGTGAAGTTTAGAAGAAATAGTTATAGGTACAGGTTGCGTTTTGAAATAATAATTGCGTATTATTGAATTTTAAATCATAGATTTTTCTTCTTCTTCTTCGAATAGTTCGAATCAACGAGGAATTTCATCTCAAAAATTGAACAAATCATGAGAACGAATCGATGCCACTTCATGACTATTGAAAAGTGAAATCAATCGTATAGGGTGACTTTAGTTTTCTAATATCTTACTGAAGTATAATATACATTATGCTCCTTCCTGATAAACAATGAAGTTCTGTATTGGTGTGTGAAAATTAAGGGAGACAATTTTGATCCTCAAATTTTCACTCCACTCATCATATATAGGTATTTTAGTAGGTAATACCTACCGCCCTGTATAATTCCTAGTGTCCATATATATAATATATATTATAACCCCATCCTGTCTTGTGTGTATAGAGTAAACAAGAAGCGACCCTTTAAAAAACCCACATTATAAGTACCGCGTTCCGAATTGGATATATCCGAAACAACACACAAAAAAAGAATCTCTTGTATTGAGCATGACTGCATTGGTCCAAGAAAATAATTTGTTTGTATATAACGAAAGAGATGATATTCTTGTTCCGAAATAATGATTTATTCAACGTTTGTTATGTTGAAGTGAGAATTGAAATAATTCATATTGACTAAATCATTTACTTATTTCAGGAAAACCATAATTTTGAGATATGGAATCCATCCACCAAATGATAACAATCATTTTCTCAATTTGCAACTATGGATTACTATTATTGAGAATTGTTCTATTTCATTTCAAAATGAACGATTTATTTAAGTCAAAATTCCGTAAATTTTCAATGAACACAAAGATAATTTCGATCCGAATTTATGAGTTTTTTATAATGAATATTGAGCTCATTCTCTCCAATGGGACTATTTTCTTGAATCAAAATATTGGCTGCTTGGATAAAAATATAATAATTTTTTTGATTCAAAACTGTAAATGATTCCCAATGAGATAACTAAACTCCACAGAATATTCGTGAAGAAAAATATATTTGTTCCTTTGTTGACAATAATCCCATGTATAGGTATGTACATCTTGGATCAGTATTGTCCATCAAGACCCCAAATGGTTATAGAATAATCACATGCCTTGATTTCGTCTTCTTGAAGCTTCGCTGGAAATGATAACGGTTACAAACAATAACATAAGTATTATGATTGATTAAAAACTCACCTCTATAATATGTAATTATGTAATATCGTGACTCCAGTAATATCATGCCTTCTGGAAGATATCGGGTATATAGATTCGAGATACTCGGCAGGAAACTTTCTCTCACCTAATGTCAAGATCTTCTCAAGTCCTTGCAATTCATTTGTAGATAATAAATACTTTTTCATTCATCAAAAAGTCGTCACTTTGCTACAAAAAAAAATTCGAATGAATTAATAAGCATATTTTCATAGCAGGATACTACTAAATCCCTGTTATTTTGATTGAAAAATTGTTGATTCACTCACAATGACTATCGATATTTGGAAAGGTACCTACTTACCAAGGGAATTCAATGTTATACCTTCACCAGCTCTCTACAAGTTCTGCATTTGTTAGATATTTATATTCTGATCCACCTATACACACTCGATAAAACATTCAGCATTTTCAAACTTCGCAGCTTAATGCCGTTTCGCCGTTGTGGGCCTGTCATAATGATGTGAGCATGGTCAATAATGATTGAAGACTGAGGCCTGAGTTTTGGCAACAGGATTGCTTACCCTTGATTTCCGAGGGCATATTATTTTCTTCCAAAGAAATACCTATTCATAGACTTGAATCAAGTAAATGAAGTATTGAATCAAAATGTGGCTTCTTCAATTAGAGAAATTATCAATATCATCAAGTTCATCAAGTTGAAGATATTATATTCCTTTCATTTGAGAAAATTGATATTCATATCTTTGAATCAAGTAAATATGGCATTGAATAAAACTATCAGGATTCTTCGATTTGATGAAATTATAATACCAATATAATGAAATTAGAATGCTTCATTTGAAGAAATAATTATTTATATTTTTGTTTCAAGAAAATGGCGTATTGCCTCAACATATTAGGTTTTTGCAATTCAAGAAAACTGAATATGTCATTCGATGAAATGGACATTCTTTGATTTGGAGGAATGTATACTTATATTCTTGGATCAAGCAATAAATTTATTGAAACAAAATAGTACGCTTCTGCGAATTGAAAAATCGTTTTGATTGAGTTGAAGTAATTAATTTAGTAATTCAATAATTACATTCTTGGTTTGAAAATATATTTCAATAATATGACACTATTCTCTTGAACATACCAGATTTCTCGACTCAAAAGAATATGCTCAATTCAAAGAAGATATACAATTGAATTTTCAAGAGAATGGGTTTTCTCATTCGAAGAAATTTTTTTTCTGTGTGAATAACAGAAACATGAATTTTTCAATAATGACCGTTTGACACGTGACCTCCGAAACGTTAGGGCCACGTGACCCGACATCGGTCACAACCGGAAGCGATACCCGTCCATTACTCTTTTGTTTTCAAACTGCGTCACTTGAAAATGACAAATTACTTTTTTTATAGGTAGTTTTTAATGTTTTTTCGATTGATGTAGAATTAAAACGTATATTTTACCATTACCTATTGGTTAACGAGTAGGTATGTTAGTAATGAGGATCTACTTTTTACACCTACTGAGCAATAATAGCTATATTTAACAAGAGAGCAAAAGATATGATTTATAAACAGTATACAAGCCGTATTTTTTATTTTAGTCAAAAGTATGATACAATCTTTCAGGCGCAGGTCTTCGCAATTGAATTGTGTGCTAGAGAGTTGACGAATAGACCTCTAGTAAACAAAAACATCAGTATAGTATCAGACAGTTGGGCTGCTCTTAGAGCACTAAGCTCCAGCAAGATAAATTCCAAGCTCGTATGGAGCTGTATTGAATCCCTAGAATTTCTGGGTGCTAACAACAGAGTCACTCTGCTGTGGGTGCCTGGAAACAGGGAACCGAATCTGTGTTCATAGGACCAGCACCGTAATTTGGGGTCTCCGCAAGTGCGGCAAAAACAACTATCTCAGACTGGGCGGAGGGGAAAAGACTCACGCACTGGTTTGAATTACCAGGATTAACCCATTCGAAGGCGTTCCTGTCTAAACCAACGAAAGAAAATACCAGGCAGATCCTAGAATGGAGCAGGGGTAACCTGCGAATTCTGACAGGACTGCTCACAGGACACTGTCTATTTTTGGTTGCGGAAGCCACTGGTGCCACTTGGCAGGCTAATTTCGGGACACCCTGTATATTTTAGTGAACAATGAAACGATATTTCCAAATCGAGAATATCTCGAACCGTTTTCAGAATACACCAATGTATTCGCAATGGAATTGAGATGGAAATGGTATGATGGAATATGTTGAAAGTAGGGAAGTTGTAGTTGTAATTTCAAAGGGGTTCTTGGGGTCGGGGGGATGAATCTTTCAAGTTGGCATATAACTGTCAAAATTGCTCCACCCAAGAACAAAGATACGACGTGTTCCGACGAATTCTAACAAACGAAATCGCGGGTTATTTAAGTTTAGGGTGATCAAATTTTTGTTGAATGACCCTTCACCTTGGATCATAGAGACCCCTTCACCTATTAAATAAATCGATAAAACTCAAAGACTTCAGAGTGTATACACAAAGACCAGCAAATTCACTTTTCATTCATTACACGCTATCGGACTTTGTGAAGCCCCTTGTTTGTGTTAGGTACTAGTATTGACCAATCTTGTGTATATAGGTACGCGTACACTCTCGTAGTTTTTGTTTAAATTTGTTCAAGAACTAGAATAAATGGAAATAAAGGCATTTAATCGTTCGGTAAATTTGCGTACAGCAAACTGTTAATAAAAGTCTAGAAAAAGTCAAATATATGTGCCGCAAAACTGTGATTTGTTTCATTTATTTGTATTTATATTATGCGACATAAATATTTGACTATTTATATATTTTGTTGATGGAACAATATTCACTTTATGAATGCGGGAATCTATTTATTTTTACCATTTCATTCATTACATTTGTATAGGACAAACAATGTGACTTATTGATATATCAATATCTAACTCTTGAATTGACTTTGAATTACTCGAAAATGTAGATGATGAGCACATTTCTTGCATCAATTAAATATTTCATGAACTTTATAAATATTTCTATTCAACATATGATTTATAAAACATTAGTTCTATCACTGTGGTATATCTATATATAGGTAGTACACAGGATATTATTTAAGTATGTGCCAATCTCCGAGAAGCGATTATCTGGGTGGCTCTGAGACGAAAAGTTCATATATAAACATACGTCCTGAAATGCGTTGTTTTCAAGAGTCGGAATTCGGAATGTTGTTTTTCTTGATTACCTTGTATAAGCTATCATGATCGCAAAATTTAGTCTGATTAGTGACTGACAAAATTTCAGAATAATACTCATTGAGGTTATTGGGTAATCCCAATGGGTGTTCTAAGGCCACCTATACCAGTGCTTTTCTTCAATAAAAAATGACGAATCATTTAATAGTTGCCTGATGAATACAAACACATCGATATATGCATATTGTATTCCAACAAGATGGAGCACCCCCACATTACTCCAGGCAAGTTAGAAACATTTGGATAATACTTTTTCCGGTCGTTGGATTGGCCGTCAAGGTCCTACGGTATGGCCAGCCCACTCGCCTGATTTGACACCTTTAGACGTTTTTGTGAAGCAAAATGTATACGAAACTGCACCTGCTTCAATATCAGATTTGCGACAGAGAATGATAAAAACGTCGATGTATTTCAGGCAATTATTAGATGTTTCGCCATTTTGTAGTAGGTGAAGATATTGATTTCATATTCTATAGGGTTGTGAAAAGTATTCGTCAGGAGCTTCAAAAGGATGTATCAAAAGACCCTCCTTTCCATTTAATTTTTTCAGATGGCACCCAGTCACCATCTTGAATTTTTCATCTGTCAATTTCACTCCAAAATATAGTATTCATGCATCAATGTCATTATCCCAAGTTCCAAATTTTTCAGTCGACCCGTTCAAAAAATAAATAAAACGGGAAGGCATTAAAGAAAAGCACTGTTAGTAGGTATATTCAAATTCTGAGATGAATCAATTTGTCATTATTCCCTCAGAAACTAAGTGATATACAAAAATGTAATAGGGTAGATATATGTACCACGCTGAATGATCGATTAATCACGGATTGTCGATCTGTGATTTATTCAAAATATTAAACACGTTACCATGGCAACACGATTTCTTAAACACATTACCATGGCAACGCAGTTCATTAAACACAGCTTTAGTAATTTGAGACATGTCTGGCCTGTCAATTGTATCAACTGTCAACTGTTATTTTCGAATTTTGTATCAGAATCATTCAAACAATATTCGTTTGTATCAGAATTCTTCATTAAAAATATATAATGCGGAAAGTAGACGAAAGAAAAATCGAAGAGAATGTACCTACTATGGTACTCGCATATCTCCAAGAAGTGTAAACATGAAGCATCCATCTTTGAGAACAATTCATTTATTCTGCGCTAAGCATGACAATAAACGTGAAACAAAGGTTAGTAAGCAATGGACTGGACACATCTACAACCAACTTATACGTGTCTCGCTGGTTGCATGCAGTTGCATGTAGGTATTATGTTCTCAATTCCCATTCCTTTCGAATTATTTTGTAGGTTAGCAGGAATTGCAGGTAAGTTAATGTAATTTTTGGGGTTCGTAGAAAAATCATAGCACATCATAGTGTGTAACGCGTTTATAAACTCTTCTAGACACTCGTTTATTAAACACTCGCTCCGCTCTGCTCCGCTCGAGCCTAAACTACTCGTTACTAAAAGGACGTTTATAACACTTGTTACATAATATACTATTAAAGGTTACTTACTGCGACGCCACTGGAATCATTCTATCATCTTATTACACCAAAAGATGCTTCTTGATACTGTCAACATAATCACCAAGATCCACTAGAATTGAAAAACAGTAATTTTTTATTGAAACTCTGTAGCTTGAAAACGAATCATTTCTGGACCTATTTTTACATGAACTTTTCGTCTTAGGATCACCCGAATAATCACACGCATACTTAAATAACCTCGTAAATAACACTCTGTATATTTTCCGGATACCTTAAGGTTCATGTAAACCCACGTGAAAAAAAACGGCAAGTTCAAAAATTTTGAAAAAAATCTGGTATATCAAGGTTTTCAATTGAAAACTTCTGTGAGATTTTGATGAAAATCTATCGAACGAATTTTGAGAAAAAAAATTAAAACCCTTTTTTTATAGGTTTTTTTTAGTTTTCACAAAAACTGTTCGATGAATTTTTGTCAAAATCTCACAGCAGTTTTTAACAAAGAATTAAAATATGCCTGATTTTTTTGAAAATTTTTGAACTTACAGTTTTCCTATAATAGTGAATTAATCATTGAAAGTTGCTGTAAAATCTATATTATTCGAAAAATATGATATATTTTGATTATTCATGTAAGATGTAACGAATACGGATTACTTGAATCCTATTTCAGTCATAAACAATGATTTATTCGATATTAAAATAGGGTTTTCAAAACCCCTTACCAAATTCCTCTCAAATAGATTAATCGCTCCAGCAGGTGCTGCCTCTGCTGGTAATAGTCATAATCTAAAGTAGTTTCGCTACTGTCCACGAGCATCGCATAAAATGTCTGACCATCATAATATTTGTCGTACAGCGTTGCCAATACGCCTAGACAAAGACAACCGATAAATGCTGATTGTTTCTAGCAAATCCTTCAGAAAATCGTCTATGGACACATTTTCCCTTTTCGACTTGTGAATATTGAATACATTCGTGGGCCTAATGAAGGGGGGGATGGGTCGTGTTGAATTATTTCATATTCATATGAAGATTAAGTCAATTCAGTTGATTATTGTGATGAACAATGAATGCTTCGCAGATGAAATTTTTTATTAATAAAGAAAATGCCTTTCGAATTAGAAGTTTGGTTTTTCGGACATGCATCATGCACTTCATGTACCGGGAAGTGAAAATTTCATCCGAAATAATAACTTTTTTGTTGACGATAGAAATATATATATCTTCATCTTCATTGTGTCATCAACTTGCTCATGGAAGTGCCCCAAATGTTAGGGGCCTCTTCAGATTTTTATTATCCACCATAATGCCCATCTATGGAGGTTTTCATGGTTATTCCTCTAGAAAACAACTAACCATTTAACTTTCATGTTTTTCAATTCTCTACGGTTATTATAAAAAAATTTCCATCTTCATGTAAGCTATCTCTATGGTAAGAATTCCTCTTGTTACAATTAATTTTTCTCATTGTATATAGGACTATGTAATTTCTTATTAGGCTGATGATGGACATTATGTATGCTCCCTTGATGTGATTATTCACAATGAGCATTTGGTTGAGCATTTTTCTCAAAAATATGTAATTTCTGGTTTTAAGCCTAGCAGCACCTCGATTTCCTAGAAGTGGTTCGAATTCCACGTAGGTCTCGCTCACCATAACCCCGCACAAGTTTCGACTTCTGGGGTGTTGATTCCCATCGAAGTAGCGATATACAATTTTTATAAAATTATATAAAACATTGAAAATTAACAATAAAACGAATATGTATTGAGAAGGTACAATATTTTCTGATCGATTTTCCTCGAAAATGATACATCTCTGATTGATTCGGAACAAGAGCAAATCTTGGAATGGTTTATTTTCACTGCATTGGGCATGGAAAGCTCGATGGAAAGTTTAGTTCTTGTACCGAATTGCATTATTATATCACATGGCGTTTCGGAAATATTCAAGAAATATCATATTTAGGACCCCCCTTCCAGGGGGCTGTAGCTCCCTCATATAAGAGACATTTATGTTCATCTGAACTTTTCTTCCTATTTTTGGTCGTAGAAGCCGGTGATGAAGTTCGACAGGCTAATTTCGAGATGTGGGTATATGTGTTTTTTCTATAGTGAGTTTTTAGTGCTGAATATGAATGATATATCATAATGAACATCGGATTTGAAAAGGTTTGAATATTTCCAATATGTTCAATAGTCCCAAGACACTCTCGGGAATTTCCTATATTTCCATTTCCATGGCAATATTTCCAATGGAAATATTTCCACTTGAATCACCAATGATATATAATAGTGATGATATACATATTTCCGAAATAAGGCGATTCTCATCAAGAACAGGATCTTTATTAAACCAGACCCCTCCTCTATTCTATAGGTATATAACTCAACTATTATAGTCTTGCGATTTTCACCAAATTCTGATCGGTATCAATAATCATCAATATGATCAGTTTTTCAGAGATGAACATCCTTTTGGACATTTGAACCTTTCAATGGAAATGAAAAGAGGTTGATATTTTATGAAATCATATTAGGATTTTTTGCAGGTAAACTAACTTCATAGTATTGCTCCTCATGTTTAATGCCTCGAAAAATACTGAGTTTGAATCAACTGCAAATTCTGAAACGTTCAATGATGATTTGAGACAAAAAACCAGGATATACTTTCATTTTTGTACTCTCTGTTTCCGAGTAAATAATTATTCACGCGCTTTCAAAAACCAAAAACAGTCTGTATATGTTTAGATCTGCCTGTTCCTTTGAAACCTTTTATAGAAATTATATGAAAATATTCATATGAAGGTTTGGAACCATTTTCATTTCAATAAAAATACACGGCACTGTCCAAAATGATGATTGTCTTAGAAAAATTGATCATATTGTTGGTTATTCAGTATAGTTATTCATACCGGTCCAAATTTGGTAAAAATCGTATGACTATAATAGCTGATATATGAAGGAGAAACCGTTTGAAGTGGGACAGGCTGTATAGAATCATCTTGTTACACCTCGTTGGCTGAGTAATGTAATCAGGAATTCAGCTATATACCTATGTAATTTTCAGGGCTGATTTATGACTTTTCGCGAAAGTAAGTCGAATATCATGAAGTGAATGACTCATCTTCTGAAGCCTCATTATAGTCATTATGATTATTTTTATGCCCGTTACCACCGAACATGAACATACATAGTATGGTAAAAGGATAGGATTTTGATTCAAAGACATATGAGTTCTTAGAAGATTACTTATGTGTGCTTCTTTACATTTCTCGGGATGGAGTTGTATGGAATTGGCATACCTAAGTATTCCTTTCATGTCTATAAACTATCGACTAGCTCTACTGCGTAATTATTCAAGTAAAACTGTTTCAATTTCGACATCATATCTTGTACAAAAAACCCTCAGATACAAATTTTGAATATATCATAATTACAAAATTCATCTGCCATATTGAATCCGCCATCTTGAATTTCTTTATTTTGACTAAGAAATCATAATTTCCGATGCCAAAAATCCCCTGATATAACGTTTGAATAGAATCGGATCATAATTACAAAACTCGTGTGTCACATTGGATCCGCCATCATAAATTTCCGAATTTTGATGGTAAAATCATGATTTCTGATCCAGAAAACATCAGATATACAATATTTTTGAATTGGATCTTAATTACAAAACTCGTCAGCCATATTGGTTCCACCATCTTGAATTTCCAAATTTTGATGACACAATCATAATCTCCGACCTCGAAAACCCCCAGATACCAATTATGAATACAGTCGGACCATAATTACAAAACTCGTCTGCCATATTGGCTCCGCCATCTTGTATTCTCAAATTCTGACAGAAAAATCATAATCTCCGTCGATCCCGAAAACCCCTAGATACCTATACCAGTTTTGAATAGAATCTGATCATAATTATTACAAAATACACTAGTGTATAATCAAGGATGGAATAAGATACTCTTCGGATTTTTTGATGTTCATTCGCGTTCAGTCGTGACTTCGGCGACAGGTCGGAACGGGTTCGGACGGACGGATCGGGACGGAAATTCAATGTTTTTTGGTTTTTCCTCACCCAACAAAGTGCTGAACGCGCCTAAAGTTTTCACTTGAAAAATTACAATAATGTCATCAAGAATGTATTCCCCCAGAAATACATCGGAAGGCAATTTTGGACCACCGTGTATATTATAAATATCATTATCATTCCATACCAATTCCATATATTCTATTCATATACAAACAAATAAGTATATGAGCCACACTAGTGTTTCTCCATTCACCCCTGTAGCGAACGTTATCACTGAAATATGAACGATTCATAATAATAATTAACCCTCGTAAAATCTCCTAAATATCCGATACCCGAAACAGAAGAGGCGGCCGACGCCGACGCTCATTAGCGCATCGCTTCGAACCTCAAAGTCAAAGCTTCCGCCTAGCCGCCTTGCGCCCGAGAAAATGACCTTGAAGGCGATTGCCGATCTTCTCATCTATGCGTTCGCGCTATGACAACACATCGTCTCACTATGTATAGAAATTGTTATTATATTTATTGTGTGTTTATGTGTCGCCTTTTTTAATTGCATCGAATCCTCACGAAATATACATGTATATTCTCATAGATGCTAATATAAAATTCAATTCTACTCCTTCACCCACCGGAGACAATAAAGATCAGATAATTATAATGTCGCGCAATATCAGTATATACCATGCAATTTGCAAAAAAATATCGCAAGTCTAAGACCTATTACCAGCTATGGCAACAATGGTATGTATTTTACAGAGACAACGAAGGAATCTGCATATTTCGGAAGGGTTCTGCAAAATTTTTACCCTATGAAACACAAAAGTAGGGCAATTATGGTTGCATACATCAAGTAACACCTGGAGCACTAGCGACATCTGACAGATCAGAAACGCGAAATTTGTCGCTTTACATGTACCTCAACAAAAACCGATACACCCGAATCAAAAGTATATATACCTAATCTCTTGCATCCAAGAACTGCAAATTCCCTGTAGCGAATTTCTAAATCGTCCTCATAAAATTATCCGTGAAATGTTGGCCATTCAGGTATACACACTATTCAGTTAGTTACCTACCTATCTATATCTGAAAAATCGGGATGAAGTAATCCCACATATCCTGTCTTTACGCAGATAAATAAATTTGAAAATTTTTGTTCGGTTTGCCCCGAGGTACCGCTTCTTGTTCTTCCTCCCCTCTGATCTCCTTGGCAAACTGGATTATTCGATGGAAACATTTGAAGGATTATCTCAAAGATTTCGATTTCATGGAGCGATACTGCCTGAGATATAGGATATACCGGGTGATTTTCAAAGGTGGCTCATCCCTATAACTTTTTTATTGGGGTGAAAGTGGGAGAGATGCCCGACTTTCTGAATTAAATCAATATTATTCTATACCGGGTGACACAGGGTATCGGGCCACCCCTGTAACTTCTGCTGTCGTCATCGGATTTTTCAGAAATTCGGTACAGTTATATAAACAATTGTTTCGGATTTGATCACATTACAATCCAATATGGCGGACTTCCGATATTTCTGGAAATGCCAGTAACTTTCTTTTTTCAAATGAAACACCCTGTATATTTTTACATATTAAAGTTCAACAGGTCGAAACAAGTGCAATCTTCATTTCAAATGTCATTTTTTTGAAAAAAATTAAATTAAAATTGTTTTTTCATTTTACCTCGTGGATAAATGGGATGTGGTCAAGACTATTCACAATGAGTGACACATAACAGAAGAACATAATTTTTTCTGAAAAATGATTTTTTGTGTCACTTATCCAGGAATCAATTCAGCCACATCACTTTTTGATCAAAAATTATTTTTTTTCAAATGGAACCCCTATGGGCCACCTACCCTTTTCTCTAGAACATACATTATGGAACAAAATGAAATATCATTTTTGTTTTTCGGTGCAGTAACAAATTGTATACATTCAAAAATCAACAACGAGTTTATGAATTTCCTTGCAGTTAGAATAATTTTTCAACTAGGTAAGCTGTGGAATAAATGATATTCGACATCAAGATTGCACTTGTTTTGACCTGTTGAACTTGAATATGTAAAAATATACAGGGTGTTCCATTTAAAAAAACAAAATTGCTGGCATTTCCAGAAAAACCGGAAGTCCGCCATATTGGATTGTAATGTGATCAAATCCGAAATAGTTGCTTATATAACTGTACCGAATTTCAGAAAAATCCGTTGACGAATGCAGAAGTTACAGGGGTGGCCCGATAGCCTGTGTCACCCTGTATAGTTACTCTTGTTAAATAAGTGCTATGAACTTATTGGTGAAAAACCGAATGATTATTGCGCTGTGTATACATATACCGGGTGACACATCAGGACACATGTAATAGCCTGTAGTTTATTTATTTTATTTATTATCGATGATGGCGCTTGCCTTGAACCCAATGACAATTTTCTTCAACCACCTGTTTGATCGGAAGTAAGACCCAACTTTTTTTTTAATGGCATCCTGTACCTATATTTCTGTAACATTTCTTATTCGCCTTAAAATTCTCTATTCAACTATATGTATCAAAATTTGATGAGCGAAATGATACTGAAAATACAGTAATGTAGACTTATGAACAGATGTATTAGGACGATACATCAATTTATTACAACAATTTCAGTTTCATGTATCCAAATGGATGATCATATTATGGCTACATTGCAAAAATAGAAGACAAATAGTTTCTTCAAAAGTTACTCAGTTTTTTTCTCGTTTTTTGGTCAATTTTCGTGATGAAATTTCTTCTTAATTAGAAGAATTAGGAAAAATCTGAAATCATGGGAATAATCGTTAGACTGTATCATATTCAGTGTGTCCACCTTAAGGACTTACCACCCCTGTAAAATCGTTATTATCCGACCAATTTCAAAAAACCTTTTTTTGTTGGATAGGTACTTAAAATGCCCATCCAACGAGAGAGTGATCTAATTCTTTGAGTTGATGGAAAAATATTGCCTACTTTTTATTTTTAATTGTTTTCTCATACACATCGTATTTTTGAATGATGAAAATCGGTACAGATATGTTCAAAGTGATGCTCAATAATAATGTGCCATCAATTCTTCTCAAAAATACCACAATACTATACATTTTCTTCAAATAGGTGATCAGCAAATGTATAGTTCTGTGGTTTTTCTAGAAATAAATAATCACAAATTATCATTTCGGATTATTTCATATATACCTGTACCAATTTTCGTCATTTGAATATACAATGTGTCTAAGAAAAAAATTACAAAGGATAGGTAAGCAATATTCTTCATCCTGATAATTCTTCACTCAAAATAAAAAGATGAATCAGGATCACTTGGTACATACCGAAAAATCGAATTAATATGTTTTTTGTGTTGATGAAAAAATATTGTCTACTTTTTCTTTTTAATTGTTTTCTCATACACATCGTATTTTTGCATGATGAAAATCGGTACAGATATGTTCAAAGTGATCCTCAATAATAATGTGTCATCAATTCTTCTCAAAAATACCACAATACCACATTTTCTGATCACCTATTAAAAAAAAAACATAATTCGTTTTTTCGGACACCCTGTGTTTTATGACGATAAAAACCAGTAAAGGTGTTTTTCAAGTGATCATGATTCAGAATCCATCATTGTATTTTGTGAAAAATAAATCCCTAATAGTACTTTCTCAAAATGGGTCAATAAAGTTGGTCGCAGTTGGCCACGATTACAGTTCATGAGTAAAATCACTCTCTTGTTGGATAGACATTTCAAATACCTTCCAACAAAAAGAAGTTTTTTGAAATCGGTCAGATAATAACAATTTTACAGGGGTGGTAAGTCCTTAAGGTGGACACACTGTAGATGTGCTTATTTCAAAAACACCTTGTATAAGGAGACATTTTTCAACCAACTCGATAGACTAACTGGGGAAAGAACTGGCTATTTTAGCTCCTATATAAATATATCATAACATCACAGTTCTCTATACAAAGACCCTTCTGCAAACATCGTAGAAAGATAATATGTTTATATCACAACATATTTTTTTCTTGGTGTGACGTCAAGTAAAGGAGGTTTAACCACTACAAACAATTGTTTCCAAAGAAATGTTTGATCGAGCATTAAGAGTGTTGAAACAAAGGAATCTGTTTCTCATTGTTTCGTTATCAATAATTTCTGCTCCTTTCCCTCCTTCCCCACTTGTACTGTTCTAAATCTGTTAGAGCAGATGAAATTAAAGGTCGAAAATAACTCAAATCACAGACATGAACAGTTCAATGCGATAAATCATTGATTTTTCTGTATAGATTTTTCGGGATGTTCTCTCCTTGTTTTCTATAAATGAAAATGATTATTATTTCAATATACAGGGTGCTGCAAAATTCGACCGACAACGCTTGACAGGAGATAGCCCTCGTGATTTCATAATCACTGAGATGGGGACATACGGTCTTCAACTGTTCAGTTCTCGAGATACAGGACGTTGAAGTTGAGAAATTTAAATAGGTTTTTCGCAATATCTCAAGAATATAATTGAATATAATGCATTCAACTTCGGTATATGGTTTCATCTTTGAATGGGTCATTTTTTGACCAGGAAGCCATTCCGGACATTTTATCCAGTAGTGCCCTACAGGGGGGTGTGGAAACTTTTCCTCCCATATTTTCTACGCCACTGATTAAATTTCAATCATTTCCAATTCCTCGAATACATTGTTCAATTTTGTTCAAAAAATGCATCACCTTCAACTGAGCTGAAATGAACAGTTTTCGAGATATTCGACCCAAAATAGAAGATTGCATAGTAAATATGTCATCATTTTCAGTAGTAGAAAATTGCAAAAATATTTTTTTGGTGTTGAGTAGATAAGATACTATTCAGATCTCATTCTGTAGCTGAACAGGAATAGTTATTCCATGCATGAAGAGAAAACAAAAATTTTTGTAATCTTCTACTACTGAAGAAGATGAAAAATTACTATGCAAACTTCTATTTTGGGTCAAATATCTCGATAACTGCTCATTTTAGCTCAGTTGAAGGTGATGCAGTTTTTCAACATAATTGAACAATCAATTCGAGAAATTGGCGTAGAAAATATGGGAGGAAAAGTTATCACAACCCCATGTAGCACATACCTCTGGGTGAAATTCTCGGAATGTCTTTCTGGTCAAAAAATTAACTATCGAAAGATGAAACCATATACCGAATTTGAATGCATTGTATTAAATTTTTCTCGAGATATTGCGAAAAACTTATTTAAATTTCTCAACTTCAACGCCCTGTATGTCGAGAACTGAACACTTGAAGAACGTATGTCCCTTTCTCAGTGATTATGAAATCACGAGGGCTATCACCTGTCAAGCGTTGTCGGTCGAATTTTGAAACACCCTGTATAATGTTTAGTAATCGACAAATAAGATTAATTTCCCCAAAATTACACATGCGTTTAAAAATTCCAGCTGGTTCAAAAAATGTGGCAATTCTATAAAAAGGGACCATTTACCAAATCAATATCACTTTTTATGATAACGCAAAGTTTTCATGGAATCATGAATCATTAATCCGAAAATTCTAAAAACAGATACAGGGTGATCAGAATTCTGAATCTTGAAGCACCCTGTATTTTTTCAAATTGAATTCCAGTAGATAGTGAATCAAAAGTTGAGATAGGGACATGTACCGTTTTGATCGATGATGAATAGTTTCGACACGAAAAAATCCTAAAATTGAAAAATCTAGATTTTGAACACCCTATATCTCTGTAATCATTCCAGCTAGACCCCAAGTGTGATACATTGATGAAATCAGCTCTTCAGGAAAGATCTAAAAATGCAATAAAATACAGGGTGTTCCATTTGAAATAACAAAGTTGCTAGTTGTTTCTGATAGAAGTGGCAACACTGTATCGATAATAATATTTTAGACGGATAGATAGATAGATAGATAGCGTTTATTTGACTACGTTATGCAAATACATACATTTGTAGCAAGTCAATACATCAATACAATACAATAATGTATGAATCTAATAAAAAAAATAATTTGTAAATGAATTGTTATAAAAAAAGACATCAAAACACTAATATATAGATATAAAATACAATAACATATAGATGTAAAATAGGGCCAAGACACAAAGAATACGGTTCATTTTACATTAAGATCAATTGCAGCAGGTGGGCTAGTTATATACTCAATATCATTATAGTAACATTTGGCTAAAAGTTCATTTTTAATGTATCGTTTGAATTTTTGACCTGTAAGATTTTTCACTGTTTGTGGTAAGATATTATACAATTTCGTGTTCGGAGAGTTAGATGCAGATAGATAGAGAATGTTCAATTATCAAAGCATTCCAATTTTCAGAATGTTCTGTCTTTTCGTTCTCCAGATACTTCTAATAGGCCATCCACCGTGGATCACCCTGTATATATATCAATTCTGACGGCATGGGTTTCTGTATAATCATTTATTGTCTGGTTTGATCATGAAATAGTCGTATTTGAATACAACTCCTGATACTTCCCCTGAAAATATTCGTAGATTAACATAGGTACTCGAGTTTGCTGCTTTAATTTCGCTCATGACATTGTTCCAAAACTTCTGGCCGACGGCTCGATAGTTTTGATACACAATGACATTCGCGAAATTACTAGGCAACAAGCCTAATATTTTGGGCAAAATAGTATAGGTATCACGTGTGGTAGGTATTACATAATATAAAAAAAGGAACAAAGGCTCTCGATATTTACGCAGTCAACAGATTTGTATGCCCTGGCAAATAACTAAATATTGGCCGTTCGAGTACACATACACGCATACACACGAACGCAGAGTTTGATCTGTTCAAATTTGAATTTAAGATTAAATTTGTTAGATCCACAACCAACCTGTCAACACAGCTCATAGACTCACCGGGTCGTGGCACTGTGCTGGGAATTAAATAACTCAAATATTGTTATTTTTACAAGCAAATGTTTATGTTTGCCCAATAGTTACCGTTCATCGGTATTTAACTAAATACTTGATGATATTAGATTCACTATCCGTTTAGGGTTAAAACAATATTTGTGTGGAATAATCATCACGTTTTCAATATCCTGCAATATCGCATTGTTTGGAAAGCTTCGTAATTTTTTAAAATAATTATCACGATATCATCCCTTAAAAAGAAATACATTGACGTGAATCAAAAACCATCTTGTTAAGAAGACATCACACTTGAATTCAAAACATAATGATCGAAGCTGCTTATGATCTATAAGGCACAGATCCGACCTGTCTTGGAATACTGTTCCCATATTTGGAGTGCAGCACCCAAACATACCCTGAAACTGTTGGATTCTGTCCAAAATAGGGCAATTCGTCTCGTGGGTGATGCCTCGCTCACAAACTCACTCACTTCTCTGGAACACCGTAGAAAAGTTGGCGATCTGGCTCTATTTTATAGATAAAGGAATTGAAACAATCCATACAGTAATGAGGAAGTTGTAGATAGGTAATCGTTGCGAAATGTATTCGCACCTTTTCTATTGTATTCTTGATTATTTGTCCATATTTTTTCTTTTAATAACAGCCGACCACAGAGTATACTTTCTTGTTCCATGTACGGACCCCCTTTCTTGTCCCAAAAATGTTCAGATATTCTTTTTATTCTTCTATTATTTCCTGGTAAGAGGCCTCGGCAGTCCCCTTTGACCGCTAATTAATTTTTCGAAAATCAGGAAAATAGAGATTACATATATTCGATAGCAATGTGAAAAGACTGATATAAATGAGTGTTTCGTAGGTATTCTTAATTCTGAATTCTATTTTGAATATTCGCGGCAAAATCAGCACACTTGAAAACATGCTACCCTCCGTTTGTTGTTGTTTGGTCACGTGAACCAATAGAAATGGACTGCGCCAATTCTTAGAACAATAAAAAAAAGAATTCCAGAGGTGTCTGCATTCTGCATGCATTTTGTGGTGTATGTGAACCACGATACAGAAGCAATCTATCGTGTGTGGTTCCAGTAATTTGGAAATGTGGTGCATAGTCAATCGCACTATTTACCAATTTAGTCCAAACACATAAGAATGTGTTTGGACTAATTGTGAGTATGAAACAAATATTGGAAGCTGTGAACTGGGCCCAGTTGGAAGAATCATCGACAAGACTCCAATTGGCAATGGTGAGTGAAGCTATAATAATTTCATGTTCGCTGATTCGAAGTTTTGGGTTCAAATTTGTGTATAAACTAAAAACTTGTCAAATGCGAAACATTTTGGTCATTCGAAGCCGCATAACAAAGGATTATAGTCCAGAGAAATCGTTAAGTTAAGATTAACCTACCTATTAGATAAAAATTGGCAGTGGCTACTGCACCGCTTGGGTGTTTTCTACCTGTAGGATTCCTGCTAACGTGCAAAGTGAATTTTTTATCAGACAATTTTTACTTTATTTTTCAAATCGTGTGGGTTTGGTGTGTGTAATGAATAAATTTGCAATTCAACGACGTAATATTATCAATAGGGTGCAAGCCTTACATGAATGTGGTGAAAGTGCCGGCTCTAGTAGATTCCAGGGAATCCAGGGCAGTAGTTTTGGGTTCAAAGGACCCCGCTCGAAAACATGGTAAATTGGCTCTCGGTCGAATTGGCTGAAATTTTACTATGTTATTGTGGGATGGCTCATTAGAAAGATATGTGAGTTTGAAAAGTTTTGTATGTTTAGTTTCTGAGATATAAGCCGACAAAGTTCGTAAAAACGTCGTATCGGATTGACGAAGAAAAAAAACTGTTTCTTTAGTATAAATAAGACAAAATAAGCTAGAAAATGTGTTGATCGGAACTCAAATACATGTCTAGTTATGATCACATAAATTATAGTGAATCAGGGTGCATACGAGGCACGGTCAAAAAATTCATTTTTCGGAAAAAAATTCGAGCACTACTCCAAAACCAACAAGCTATATTTTGGTGGGGCATTATAGTTTCAGTCTATTATAGGCTACGGAAACGTATTTTGATTCTTGATAACTATCTCTGTTCGAAATATGAATTTATAGAATTTTGTGTTATACCCCTTTTTGAAAACAATTGACAGCTTGTTTTTGATCACAAAGAAAGGGATTGATTGATACTGTTGATTTAATGAAAGCTGAGGTGACTCACTAGCGAATTCAGTTGTTCAATATTGCCTTTCATTCAGATACAGGATGTGTTGGATTTTGTTGAAGATTATTTAACATGTTTCAATTGAATATCTCGAAAACAGTTCCGTTAATTTGGATCTCATTTTACTCACACTATTTTGAATATGTTGACTATCATATGCAAAAAGTGTTTCAATTTTTTATGTTTCGTTTCTGAGATATCAATTTTTGAGTTTACGCAGTATCACAGGTATTATAGGGTTATTACCTCGTATATTACTATCGATTCAACAGAACTTTACGGAATCTTTCGATTATTCAATTACATTATGAAACTATTAGAAATCAATAATTCTTCACTATAAACAACGTAAAGTTCTGTTGATTCGATAGTAATATTCGAGGTAATAACCCTATAATACCTGTGATACTGTAAACTCAAAAATTGATATTTCAGAAACGAAACATTAAAAATTGAAAAACTGTTTGCATATGATAGTCAACATATTCAAAATAGTGTGAGTGGAATGAGATCCGAATTAAATTGAAACATGTTAAATAATCTTCAACAAAATCTAACATACCCTGTATCTAAATGAAAGGCAATATTGAACAACTGAATTCGCTAGTGAGTCAACTTAGCTTTCATTAAATCAACAGTATCAATCAATTCATTTCTTTGTGGTCAAAAACAAGCTGTCAATTGTTTTCAAAAAGGGGTATAACACAAAATTCTAAAAATTCATATTTCGAACAGAGATAGTTATCAAGAATCAAAATGCGTTTTCGAAGCCTATAATAGACTAAAACTATAATGTCCCACCAAAATATAGCTTGTTGGTTTTGGAATAGTGCTCGAATTTTTTTCCGAAAAATGAATTTTTTGACCGTGCTTCGTATACACTCTAATTTACTATAATTTATGTGATCATAACTAGACATGTTCCGATCAATATATTTTCTAGATTATTTTGTCTTATTTATACTAAAAAATAGTTATTTTTGTATCTAGAGCGCGAAATGCTACTTTGGTGATCGAGATCTGATTTTTTTAACGAGGCGTAGCCGAGTTAAAAAAATAGTCGAGATGACCAAAGTATTTCGAGCTCGAGTTGCAAACAAAATTTTTTCTACAAACGTCAAAAAATATAGTTCTAAAGTAAAAATATGCTTAACTTGATATAAAAAATAGTGTTGAACTGGCTTGATAGGTCTCCCCCTATCCTTCCTAGGTACGCACGATGTTCCACGAACATAATAGGAATTTCCTTTCGTGCGCTCCAAGACAAAAAACAAAGTTATTGTTGAACATTCAGAGAAAAATGATTTTGTGGATGTCTGCTGGATTGAGGACCATAAAGTTGAAATATAAATATCTCATTTATTTTACATAACAATGCGCGAAGTAGGTACTTCGCGCACTGTTTTACTTCGCGCATTGTTTTGTGCAAGGAATCATGGTAAAGTAGGAAACTGAAAAAAACTGTCACTTCGCAATTTGTTATCAATGCGCGAACCTTGTCATTTTTTGACGTTTGTAGAAAAACAGTTTTTTTCTTTGCTAATCCTACCCCGATACGACGTTTATACGAACTCTGTCGGCTTATATCTCAGAAAGTAATACAAAACTTTTCAAACTCACATATTTTTCTAATGAGCCACCCCACAACAACATAGTAAAATTTCAGCCAATTCGACCGAGAGCCAATTTCCCGTGTTTTCGTGCGGGGTCCTTTGTGTATAAAGGTGTCAAATGCGAAACATGAGTTTGAACCATAAAAACAATTTTTAGCCTGGCTGGTTAAATATTTTTTGAATTAACTCGGCCGTTTCTTGATGGAAATCCATAGCAAATGTAAAATCTTCACAAACGATGAGATTTCCCACAAAATTCTCAATAACACATGTTTCGCTAACACAGTAGCTTCATCATCAGGTGAAATACTATGGGACAATAATATATTGATGGCACTTAAAGGTGTTAATTATTTATTGATATTAATTTAAAACGAGTAACACCCCACATAATAATTTGGGCCCCAGCCTCATTTCTTCAGTCTGCTTTCATGAATATTAAAAATATTTGTACACTTGCAGTTTCGACTAAGCGCCGTTTTTTTAATTAGGGACTTCTCATCAGTCCTCAGGTTGCTATAATTAGTTGTAGGTATTAGTTTTAGTGCATTTTTTTCCCTGTTAATATGCATTTAATGCAATTTAATATAGTAGAGTCTTTCATTTTTTCTTAGGGAAATGGGAAATATAAAAAAATATTGATTAGTACAAAAAAAAACACATATAGGGGCCCGCAGGTATGGCCTATAACCCGGGCGCGATTTTACTAAATATAAACTATTGCAGCACAAGACACGCCCCCTACTACGGCATTGCAAAATATAATCGAGCCCAGCACAATCCTGCAAAATCTAATCTTTGACAGCACAACGTAGCTGATTCATATAAATAAATCGATTGAAAAAGTAGCACATACCACGTTATATCTCATCTTCAAAGTACTTTACTTAGGCAAAACTCAGAGACTATTTATCCTCAACGAACTAACCTATCCCTGATTGCAATATTTTTGAGGAAGGAAAACCGAATGGAGTGTAGAAACACATTGATTAATAATATATTTCAAAAGTTGAGTTCTTCAACAAAATTGAATAAAATGAGACTGTTTATCCTAAACGCACTAACCTATTTGACTTCAAATATTTTATGAAAAAGGAAAACCAGAATGAAGTAAAAAAACATTGGTGAAAAAAAAAAGTTGCAAAAAAAAGTTCGAGTTCACAGCGATTCGAACCATGAACCTTCAGACTGAGAGTCGACAGCGCTAACCAGTAGACCATTTGGGTGTATGAATTTACTGCGTACAAGAGATTGACAACGAGAAAGCTTCAGTTCTTGCGTTGGAGCACAGTATGAGATATGACGTATTATGGTGGGCGTGTCTTGTGCTGCAATAGTTTATATTTAGTAAAATCGCAACCCGGGCCCGTTGGGATGTTGCTACGGCGCTGCCTCTTCGAGAAATAATGAATCATATACCTGGTGTGCTCTGAAAGTCGATGTTCCAAAGCCCCGCTCTCCCGTTTAATAGCAAAGTCAAACATTGAGAAGTAGCGCCATTATGGCGTAGCAGTATCTTAGAACTCGGAATATATCTTGTGCTCTAAGCAGCTTAAAGACGATCCGCGAGCCGTACCGTAAATCATGAAAGTAAGTAGGAAATCAAGGTCTGGAATACTTAGTATTTGTTTTTGCTAATGGGTTTAATTTTGAGTTTCCTTTCAACCACATTACTACTAAGAAGGGATACAAGAAATATATAAACGAACGAGGTAACGAACGTAACTTCAAGAAAGGCGCGAGCCTATAGGCACTGTGTGCTTGAGTTCTGTTTGTAGTGATGGGAACATTTTTGTTCACGTGCATTTGAATGTAAGAATAGTAATCAAATTATTACTATAGTATAATAGTTGAACATGTTCTGTCACTATAAGTATGGAATTGTTTTGATCAACCAGATTTTAGTCTCACAACAGAATGAGAGTTGTATTTTTGTCCCTTCACTTATATTTTGTATAGATAGCCATAATATTTGGTTCACCAAAGTGTATAGTATAGATATAGGTATATTGACTATTTTTCAGGTTCTTGTACCACTGGATTAATACAGATTTCGAATGAACATAAAGTTTATTCATTACATCAAATTTTCGACATTAAATTATTTACCAAACAATTGTTTCATCTTTATCAAAACAAAACTATTAGTTGAATGGTAGCCAACTTTACAAAATATCTACAGTATAATTATCTTCATTTGTTATCTCTCGTCTCCGTAATTTGAATGTACTCTTCCATTTATCCTCTATGACACTTAATGGACGTTATTTAATTGCAACCACAGTTTATCGTCTTCTTCCTGCAAGAGATGTATAGAATCGAAATTTGAATTTAATATTGAATTCATGAATAATACTCACCATCACATAATTTCCATCATCTGATGAATTTTCCTCATCATGATTATTAATTAGGATGGCTACATCAGTGGTAGGTACTCCTTCACGAGAGATTTCGAAATTTTCTCAATCTTCTTGTATGGTTTGGTACTCGTCATATACAACCTCCCTTGGGACATCCACTCCTTTTGTAGTAAATGATTAAAAAATTGAAGAGAGTCCTGAGAAAAAGATGATGAACTTTAGCAATAATTTCACACAGTGTGCTAAATCATTACCAAATTTAGTACTAAATTACATCTCGATATTGAATACAGTGATTAGATAATCGACTAATGTGAACTGATAATATCAAAATAATATAAAGCCACAACACAAAGAACCAAATAAGACGCCAGCAACAAAATCTCATGTGGACGCTGTCGCCCTGCAAATAAATACCAATGGATAGATCACAAGCTCATTGTCAACCCTTCAAAGAAGATTGGTTGATTATAACCCGAGTTTAGTCTACCAACTATGACAGTGAACGAGCTGTAATAATATATTAGCTATATACAACATAATATACTTAGTTCAAATACTATATCTTTAGTGTGATTTGAAATAGTTGTAGGTTGATATTACCTTCCTTTTCGTTTGATTAACAACTATAACATTGAGCAAGCTGTAATAATATTTTAGTTACAAGATATAATATAGTTGAAATACTATCTTCAGTTCGATTTGATACAGTTATACGTTAATTATAACTTATTTCTGTTCGTTTGTCTACCAAATATAACAGTGAGCGAGCTATTATGATATTTCAGTTATATAATGTTGAAATACGATTGACTAATTTTTACAAATTATTAGTTGTACCACAAAAATATTATCTAAACCAACTGATATTTTTGGTTGACGTTGAATTTGTCCATGTACAATTTTTCCTCAATTGTAGTTTTATTCAACAATTATATAATGATGTTGATTAAACACATCTTTTTGTCAATTCAACCCTTACTAATTTTTTTGAGTGTATGGCCACCATCTTGATATTCAAAATGTAGTAGATAAGTAGCGTAGTCTAGGTACTTTTAAGCATCCTATATCTTAGCATATCATATAATAATAAATTATAAAATCGCGATATTTGAAGAGGAATGAGGTTATTTCGTTTGTGACTAGGACTAGGCTAGAATTGAATTCAATTTCCATCAACAAGGATTCCGATTGTGTCTGAGAAAGAAATCATTTATAATCAGTGTATTATATATATATTTATCGATTCTCTCATGTCACGATTTTTACCTGTTCTGTAACATTGAATTCCTGTTTGTTCCAAAAATATGCTAACAGAGAAAATACATTCAAATAATGTTCCGAACAAAATTTATTATATAATTCAGTTCTATGTCAATAATTGCCTGCAGATGAATATGTTAATGATTTGGACAAACTTGTTTGTTGGAGAATGCTAATCACTAGAGCATATAGGGCATGTGGACCGTGAATTAGATGGATTATTGACTATAGGTATGTGGCCTCTTACAGTAGCGTAGCACCAAAGGCGATATTGTCCCCTAAGACTTTTAAATAATGGATACAAATTCTGGGGTAGATTTCAAAATTCATGCTTATACACTACATATCACGGTTCTATAGTGGTTCTTATTTTAAATTTCATTAAAAAAATACGGTGAGCCTCGCAGTGTAACTATTACTCACTGAAAGAAAAAATGGGTGTCCCTATTCATCATAGATGATGACATTTCTTTATGAATTTCTTACATTTTCCTCTTGATTTTGTATAAGTGTCTAGCCATTCATCGGATTCGGCCTCAATTCGACCATGGAATTTTGTTTTTACGGCTATAACATGCAAATATGCTCTTATTTAACTGTTTTCGATAAATCAATGTGGTACATTGTATGTCTTCAACTCCATTTCCTTACCTTATAACACAATGACTTCATTTTTTTTGTCGAGGTGGTTCAATCCCTTTATGGACACCATATGGGTCCTACCCCCATATGATAGTATGGGCAGAGATTCATCAAGTCAAGTAGCTTGATATTTTAACAAACTACTTGACTTGACTTGAAAATCAAGTTCGTGGCAAATTACGTACTTGACTTGACTTGAATTTGAGATATTTATTACTTGACTTGAAATCAAGCTACTTGATAATACTTGATCTTGATACGCACGTGTCGCACGGCGTATATATTTCTGCAAGCTCGCTCACGCTTAGACAAAATACGGGGGTTCCCCGAGATCCGAGCTGACTGAATCGATCGCGCAGTCAGTCTTACCACAGTAGAGAGGTGACTCACGGTCGATGGTAGGTTAGACGTTCACGTTTATGATAGGAACGCAACGCAGGATTTTTCTGAAAATTCCGCATCTCACACTTCATCACCGGTTACTATCGATCTAATATATTTTCAAAATCACGACGTTGCCGCTTCTATAGAAAAGTAGGAACCACTTTGTTATTTCGAATTGAACACCCTGTATTTTATTGCATTTTCAGATTCTCCTTGAAGAGTTGATTTCAACGATACATCACACTCGGGGTATAGCGGAAAAGATTATGGAGATATAGAGTGCGAAAAATCGAGAATTTTCAACTTCAGGAATTTTTTGTGTATGCGAAATTTTCAGAAAAATCCCGCGTCGCGTTCTCCATAAACGTCTAACCTATAACATCGACCGTGAGTCACGCTGTATAGATACACAATAAAACTGCTGAAAATCAAGTAGCTTGATAGAACTACTTGATTTTTCAAGTACTTGATAAATAATTACTTGACTTGACTTGACATTAAAAAACTTTCGCTTGACTTGAACTTGACTTGATTTCAAGTCAAGTCGAGTCAAGTAGCTTGAATATCAAGTCAAGCCGTGAATCTCTGAGTATGGGAGTCCCCTGACTCTATAGTCAGGGTTTACCCACTAAAAACTCCACCTCATTTGTAGGCTCGTCTGACCATGTCTCCGACGATACTTAGGCCTATGGTGGCCCATTGTATCTTACCTAGTATAGTTCTTTATTGTGCCCACACCATTATCTCTGTACCTTGAACAAGTCTGTACAAATCCTTCACTGGATGTGAGTTGAATACTTCTGGTTCGCCAACTGGTTGCCCAAAGATCTTCTGTCTTCTGCGGTCCAAAGCCTCACATCGGCACAGTATATGTGCTACTGTTTCTGGTTCCTTGCCACATAGTCTGCAGCTTGGGTCGCCATTGTACAGTCCCATTCTGGCGAGATGCTCCTTTACTGGCGCATGGCCAGTCATGAGTCCCGTAACAGTTTTTATCTGTACTCTGTTCGAGTTGAGCAGGTCTACAGTTCGTTTATGACTTGGTTCCTTAATGTATTGTTTCCCATGTCTGTTTCTCGGGATGTTTTCCCAGTAGCTCTTATGTTTTGCCTGAATCCAGTCTTTAACTGACACTCGTGCTGTACGTTTTGGTACTCCAAGAGTCTGTCCTGGATCTGGCTCGTTGTCCGACCCTCTTCTTGCAAGTTCGTCAGCCTTCTCATTGCCAGCGATCCCCTGATGACCTGGCACCCAGGTTAGCTTGACGCAGTTCCGGTCTGCCAGAGTTCTCAGTTCCCTCTTGCAATCCCATACCAGTCGAGAAGTCACTGCCTGGCCTGACTTCATTACTATTTCACCATAAATTTCATCTACCATGAAATGTCGAATTTCAAGCAATGACATCAGCTCTGTCTAATTGAGCATTACAAGGCAACAAACTGAAGATTTAAAAAAAATGCTGTTATCTGCTGTTACACCCGTTGCAGCATAGCAAATGCAACATGCTGTATAGTTTGATATTTCCAAGAGATTTTTCATATATTAGTTGTGAAGTGGGCCTTATGACTATTTCTATGACAAACAATATCTTGTCTCCAGTCTGTTTTGTTACACCGTAACGTAATTAACGTAAGTATAGTATATAACTTATTCATTCTCGTGGGAACTGACTATATCACTCCGCGTGCTCGTTAAACAATATACCTATACTATAAGTACGCCACTGACTAGGCAAGTATAGTCAAACTGCGTTACATCAGTAACGAATACAGTTAGATGAATGTTAAGTATATGTATACATATATAATTGAAGTTTGTTACTTTTCGAAATATAGATCATGAAATGAATATTAGTAGGTACTTATACTCATGCAGATACCATATTCAAGAATGCCTTTGCCCAGACTTCGTTTTAGATTCAGTTATAGCAAATAGCGTTAGCTCGACCATAGAAATATCCGAGGGTATATCTCAATATAAGTAACTATAGTGAACCTCGCAAACGTTGTTTTACTATAAGTATACATTATTTCTATAATATATTTTTTCAGTTCAAAATTCATCAAGACACTATTATTTTTTTTTTCTACTTTTTTTTAGTTTCGGTATCTATATAAGCGTGTTTCTTTAGTTTTTCAAACCATCATTGATTTCACCTTCTTTTTAGTTCACTTGAATTCCCCAATTCTGACGAAAGAATCATAATATCCGACTCCTAAAACCCCAGATGAAGGAATCAAAATTTTTGATCCCGAAAACGGCCACCTACAAATTTTGAATAGAATCGGTTTATATAATTATAAAATTCGTCCGGTATATTGGTTCCGCATGCACCGTTTTGAATTTCCAAATCCCGCCCTTTCCAGATGTTGACAAAAGAATCATAATCTCCGACCCCGAAAACACCCAGATATCAATTTTGAAGAGAGTCGGATCATAATTCCAATACTCGTCCGCCATATTGGGTCCGCCATATTGAATTTCCTAATTTTGACGAAAGAATAATGATCTCCGACCCCGAGAACCACCAGATACAGAATTTGAATAAAATCAGATCCTAATTACAAAAATCCGCCATCTTGAATTTCTTAATTTTGACGAAGGAATCATAATCCCCGATCAAATCCCTAGGTTCCAATTTTGAAAAGAATCGGATTATAATTACAAAATTCGTCCGCCATATTGGTTTCGCCATCTTGAATTTCCAAATCAAATCTTTTCTCTTTATAATATTAGTATAGATTGATAATGGCATATGCAATTCATTTCATGATGGTGCTGTAGGTTTTGCTGGGTTTTTCTACAGTTTTGAAAAGCAAATGCATGCGCCACCCCGTTCAATGAAAGCTGCCCCGGTGCACCATCAGAAATACGATGAAATCATTTCAAATTCCATTTTTGCTTTGTATGATTATTATAGCACATATAGCAGTATTCTCACATTAGAAGATAGTTATGACTTGCACTAGGTATACAAATTGTGAATTTGTCTCTGCATGGTATAAAGTAAATTCTAATTCTAATAACAAAAAGCGAGACAAAAAGCTAGATCCTAGATCGACATTCAAGAAGCCGTTTTCATCCTGAAATATTTTCTGAGATTGAAATTCAAAATCATTTGTGTTGTATTCGATTTCAAATTTTGAATATCCCGCCACTCTCTTTGAATTATATTAGAATACATGTTAGGTTAGTCACGGTTCCATGTTCCATGTCAATATGTCAATGTATGTTCTGTGTACGATACATTCTGTGTTTTCGTGATGAGGAAGAAGTGCAGTTTTTCAACTGTGCTCTTGTACGCCATTATGTTAAAGAAAAAGCGTTTTTACGAAAGAATTTATGTTTGATAGATAGATAGATAGATAGATAGATAGATAATTTATTCATTTCTACAGAGTTGTCTTACGCGTCTGAGAAGTAAGTCACATACATACTCATGAGTGGTTCAAAAACTACTTTATTTTATTATTAGACCACCTCATTTGCAACCGTAAATTAGGCAGTAAAAATTCATGATTTTAGTTACCAAACAATCAGTTTGTATATCTATATTATAGTTGAATTCCTGAAAAGCCGTATAGCGATGGCTATAGACTTTTGAATATCATCATTCATCATGCATAAATCTTCAAATACCGATAAAGATTTTTGTTATAAATATTTCGAGAATTGAATTTTCTGAGAAGCTATCCAACTATCTTCACATGGACGAAGAATGCGATAAGCAAATATTTAATTTATGATAATAAACACAATTTTTCGCTTTGAAAAATCTTCCAGTGTATAAACAGTGACAAAATAAGCATTAACCTTTGATCGATAACAGTGCATTGATAGAGAGCAGCAGATATACCTACTGCTGATAGGGATGAAAAAGTTGAAAACGTTCCCATAAATAATAATACATACCTATAGTTGAATAATGAATATCTATGAATATCAGCATCAATTCAATTCATTGTACACGATGGAAATAATATTGTTTTTATAATTTTGACATGTATAATTGACGAGAGTTTTGAAACGTCTTACTATGCGTACCCAGTGCGTAGGTACAGTAGAATATTACATAACTGGTGAAGAAATGTTCATTTCAACACAAGTTACGAAATGGAAATATCAATGGACTGATAATGTATTATTGGCATTCAATTAATCCACTGTGTTGTTAGTTGAATTAATATCATTCGGATAAAAAGTGATTTTTGATCCTAATAAAACAATCTACTATATTATTTTTGTTTTCATAGATGTAGTGTCGTAGTTTTCGTCGTGTTCGCACATTATCCATCATATTATTTTCTTCAGGAAGGTGACTGTGGATGACGATATTTTTTGTCCCATTTGAGTCGGATTTATCTTCAACTGTCCTATTTTCTTTCAATTCGCAGGAAACCGAAATAGATATTATAATTCAGTGCGCGTTTTACTAACGCAAATAAACGTCTTGATTCATTTCATTGTTCGCCAGATTCTACTTCATATCGAGGTGCTGTTCAAACAATGAAAAGATAATTTTCATACGTAATTTATTGTTCTTAAATAAATACCGTTCGCTCGGCTCATGTTTCTTCGGTTTTTGTTAACCCACTTTTGTGAAACCTAAAGTGTATATGCCATTTTATAATTGCTATCCACTTGTGATAGATATGCCATTGAAAAGGGTTTTACTTGTTTTTTTTTTGCAAAATATTGGTTTTGAGGAGTTACACGGATCCTGAAATTTGCTGGAGCGAGAGATATACCAAAAATGCACTCTATGACCAAGTGGGGTCATCTTCAGTGATATACACTGCTCGCCAACAACCATGGATAACCACCCCGAATTCCGGAAAATTATATTAGGAGTCAAAATAGGTTGAAAATCACTTCGGATTCGGAATCATCAGGACGCCCAATTCTCTAGCTATTCATAGTTTTCCTAGAAAATTTTCACTTCTTACCCAACGATTACGTAAGATACAGGGGTGTTTCCATTAGAAGTGGGTCACACTGTATATCACCGTTCCTTTCAACATAAAAATCAATTGAATGACGCCCTATCATATGATGTATCACCCGCTATACCCGGTGACACAGACTCATATGGTATACCCCCCTATTCTCCTCTGATTTTCTATAGGTATATATGTCTGAATTTTGAAACATCGAATATGCTCACTAGAGGGCACTTTCTCAAATTTAAGGACATTTTTTGCATCTTCCAGTTTTCCTGGAAATGACATCAAGTTCCGATATCCAAATGAAACATCTTGTATTTTGTTCCATAATTTGTTAAAGATTAGGTAAAAGTGCACTTATCATGCGATGGGTTTTTTTTCGAAAATTTTTTTTGGTACTTACGTATTTTCGTCTGAAAAACACGAATTCCATAATGAAAATGAGAACAAACCATTATTTATTAAGATATTTCACTATAAAGTTACAAATTTCACCATCTTTTCCGCCTGTCTTCTGGATCACATTTTGAACAATTTGCCCTTCTTTTTCCATCATTGGACAATTTATATATATCACACAATGTTGGACACATTTTTTTTATTATATGAGTCAACTAGAAATATGATTTTCTTGTGATTTATCCATGTTTAGTGAAAAGAAGGAAGAATATCATTTTAAATAATGGCGTGTGTAATGTCATTCCAAAGCAATCTATTGACATTTGACATCTCGTATGGGAAAAACTCGCCATAAAAATCATATTTCCTGTTGAATTTTCTATCTCGAAATGTGTCAGTGAAGTACATCATGAGTATATAAAGTGTCAAGTGTCCAATGACAAAATAAAAAGAGCAAGTACCTGTAAATGCATCCAACACTAGAGGGAAAAGAAGGCAAAATTTCGAACTTTTTCTTAACGGACGAGTGGATTGGATATACCCCGTGGCCAAAGCTCAGAAAGGCATAATACTGATGTTTTGTAAACGCTGGTATTCACTACTTATTCAGACGATAAAATGCATGAATGCACCAATGCACAGGGTGAATTATTATGGGGATGTGATGTGGCGCAACTGAGGCAGAGATTTGACGTACACAGTGAAACATTTTCGGGTGTAATTTCAATCGAGTGGATTTCAGAAATAAATCCGATTGAATCAAGTCATGATTAATATTATATCAATATCATTAGAAAGTTGATGATACCGTGTACAGTGGTGTCCATTCACACCTTCATAGTGAAAAATCACACGGATGTGGTAATTTTAGAGAAAAATATTCGCATATCATAATCTTATCACTAAAAGCAAAAACGCAACAGATACAGCGTCAAAATATATAATCACCAAATGATTGTATAGTGGGTACACCTCTTTGGTGTTGAATAACACGAACTGATTAAATTAGCACTAATACCGGTACTCTAGTGTAGTTCTTGACTGTATGTAAGAACGAATGACAACCTATGATGGTGTTAAAAATATCAGTGTTAATTCTCACTGGAATAATCATGACCTCAAAGGACACCCAAGGGTGTTAGCTGATGTGAACTGGTGTTTTTTTTTCACTGTGTATATGTACAGGATGGTATAGGTATATAAGTACATCTGGGGAGGCTCGTGGTGTTTTCATTCAATAATGAGTGGCTGTATAATAATAAGATATCGGCAGTAATAAAGAAATTATCCACTGCTGTAAGAATTTTCAATTTAATTCATACCTGTAGAAAAATAACGAAGAAAAATAATAAATAGGGTGAACTGGAACCAATTTATCCCCCTGTATCTTTGTTGGTATATTTTCGGATCATAATTACAAAACTCGTCCGTCATTTTGTTTTTTCTTCTGAAAACTTCCATGTTGCATAGCCACCAGAATTATGTAGGTACACCTGCCAAATGGGCGTGTACACCTTAGTAGAACTTTTAACTCAAACCATGTTTATAATATTCCTTTTTTACATAAATAATGATTGACGACATAATTCTATCGGAAAATTAACTGAAATGTTCTATTTTTGAACATTAATAATAGTACCTTCTGAAAACGGACCCTCTTATGACGTAGAAACCTCATCTCGCCATAGTTAAAAGAAAATACCAAACGCCCGACGGAGACTGAGGCAACTGATATATTAATTCTTTCAACTGTGATCTCGCGTTAATTCACTCTGTCAGAAATCATGTATCATTCATCTCTGTCTGGAATAGTCTTGTTTCAGTATTAGGGTTTTGATGTCACATCATCGCCTCGTTTTCAGGAAAAATCGGGGATTTCAATAATTTTTTATAAAACGTAGGGAGCTCACAGCAAGAAACGGTTTGCGGTGGTGAGCTAGTTTGGGTGAGTTCTATCGAATTATGAAATAAATTTTTTTTGTGATATAAGCCCAATCGTTTCTTCAGAAGTGCGGGCCAAAATCGAGTCAGAAGGAGTCGGTTAAATAAAAGGGCGGTACAAATAGTTAATTACAATTGTTTTTGTTTTGAAATTGTTCTATTCGTCATTCGTTTTCCCCAAACGAGCAACCCTCAGAAGTCTTCGAGAGACTTGAGCGAGCAAGAAATGAGGGAGGCCTTACCTTTTAACGTGTGATCCCAAACATTTTCTTGGGCCATCAGAAAAATGTCTGCATTCGCGAGGCATTGAAGCCACGACCGGCAAGCGAACACGTATTAGAATACTGACGCTTCGTCCCCGCTGCTACCTGGTCCTACAATGTTGCCAGTAGCTTCGACATTATCGTAGAAAATGTGTCACAAACATTATTTTGCAATGAATCTTTCTATCCGAATTTCTGCCGAACACTCGGTATGGCTTTTTCATGAAACTTGCATGTTTACACAATACATAATAAATTTTGTTTCGAGCTGGGAGACGTTATATCTCGCGAATTTCCATTTTAAAGTTTCTCTCATCCGTGCCAAAGGGTTGAGATGACGTTGAATAAACAAGAAGAGAAATCTCAACAGCGCTTCCTTAATTAATAAACTTCTACTAATGAAAGAAATAATTAATTTCTGCCTACCACTGTATACTCCAGATATTTCGCGTGGCATCTCAGCAGTCTCCAGATACAGGGTGAGCTCTTTTGAATCTTTTGATCCCTCTGTTCTGATCGATTCCAATTTCCAATTCAATAATGAAGGTATTATTCGAGGGTCCAATAAGGCAATTTCGAAATAGCACAGTATATAGAGTAAAAGCGGGCATACACACAGGAAATTACTTTTCGCCATTCGCAATATGTCAGACAGCACAAACATTTACTTCGTCCCAGTGTAAACATTGTATTCATTATTACAGGTATATATGGTATATGTCCATTAGGCTATATTTAGGTGAGAAAATAACTTGTAGGTAAGTACTTGATTTTCTATAAATTGTTATTCGATGGAGATTCATCTTTCAAGAAGAATATTTCTGGTTGCAGGAAACTTTTGATATACCGGGGGATACAGAACTATAGGTATTTCCCTGTAAATTTGTAAAGGCCAACTATAATGTGAAACTATATTTTGATAAAATTATTCGTAGATTTTGATCATTTTCATGTCTCCTCCGTAACTTCTTTATTTATGAAAATATTCAAATAGGAATTTCACATTCTCATGGCAGTTTTTCTGAGAGATTTCGAAAAAAATATGATATTCATACCAACTCTTCTAGAATTTGAGATATCAGCACCAACTTTATTTTTTCAAATGTAGGTCATAGCTCACTATGACTTAGTTACAAATAACTTTTTTTCTCTTACAGATGATATGTCGCAGTAATAGTTTTGTGTTGATAACAACGGAGTTATCGTTATTTATACAAAAACAAAAAATTATTTGGAAGCCGCCATCTTGAATTTGAAAATTTTAACAAAAAAATCATGATTTCCGACCTCAAAAACCCCCACTCACCAATTTTGAATGACAATACATTATGGAATTTTTGTTGAAATTAAAAGAAATGGCTGCTCCAAGATGGCGGACAAGATTTGGTCCGATTCCATTCAAAATTGGTGAGTGGGGGTTTTTGAGGTCGGAGATCATGATTTTTTCGTTAAAATTTATAAATTCAAGGTGGCGGCTTTCAAATAATTTTTTGTTTTTGTATAAATGACGATAACTCCGTTGTTATCAACACAAAACTATTACTGCGACATATCATCTGTAAGAGAAAAAAAGTTATTTGTAACTAAGTCATAGTGAGCTATGACCTACATTTGAAAAACTAAAGTTGGTGCTGATATCTCAAATTCTAGAAGAGTTGGTATAAATTTCATATTTTTTTCGAAATCTCTCTGAAAAACTGCCATGAGAATGAGAAATTCCTATTTGAATATTTTCATGAATGAAGAAGTTACGGAAGTGACATGAAAATGATCAAAATCTGTTTTTTTGCGTAAAAAACAAAAACGAATAGATTTTATCAAAATATTTTTTCACATTATAGTTAGCCTTGACAAACTCCACATTTGGTGTCATTTAACCGACGTCGTATCTCTCACCGTTAAAAAGATACCCATGGTGAGCATGGTAAGTGGGACACACTGTATAGGAATACATTCAACAAAGGAAAACGCTTGTTTAATATATGAATAAATAATAAAAGCAGACATTCATAAGCATAATATAATCTGAACTATAATTCAAATTGAAGGTGAATTAATTGAATAATCTATATACAGGAGGTGGTATAGATAGTATTCTATAGTAAGTAAGTATAATGAATACCTACCCATGAACCATGATGTCCCTATTATTGATGTTTTCCCATGTATATACCCAAAATGATCCAATAATTTATTTGATTGTCATTCATCAATTCGAACTGCCTTCTTAAGGATTCGACACAGGGATTTGTCCAATTCGCTATAGACGTATCTGCATCTGAACGAAAAGACATTATGAATGGTTTCGCAACAATGAATTCGGAAATATACCGATGGATGGTGGTTGGTCCCGTTTTCTATTGAGCTTATGCTACTACTATTTCCTGTTCAAATTTGTAGCCCTCTTTCACAATCATCATTGATTTACGAACCTATACATTGTGCTATTCAAGTATAATATATTGCCAAACTTCATTTGGTGATTTTTGGAGTGACACTATTTCGAAAATTCTATGTTAATATGAGTCCAGAAATACACCGTTTTCAAGATCCGGTATAATTTTTTTTTTAAATCGGTTTTCGGTAAATATAACACCAGAACTTCAATCTCTTATCAAATTCTGTTGAAACATCGCTCTGTGCAATAGTAAGGGACTCACTCATCAGTCAGAACTGTATATATTGATTTATAAGACACCTATTTTCGGAAAATCTTTAGAAACTAGGTATGCATTTCCGAAGCTACGTTTATATGAGATTTTTATTTTAGTATCACTCAAAAAATGTATCCTCGAAGTTTGGCGATGGCATATTTAAATAACACCCTGTACCTTTTCATGTGCGCATGGAACTTTTTATGAAGTACCTACCTCACCGTGTATTATGCTCCTGTTTCATGAAATATTTTTGTATATCTATTCCTACGACTCAAAACTCAAGTCATAACTGCTTGGTATTTAATGAAATGAAAAAAATTCCAGAATTCTTTGGATACCATATCAATAAAAAAATTAAATATATAAAACCTATAACATTCGACTATTTGATTTTCTGATTTCTCATTTTTCAACCTTATCACGAAGTTTGAGTTGATGTTGCAAATAAAAAATGTTCACTAACTTATTCTTTAGTAAGAATTTTACTGTAGAATTTAGGTATACCTGCCTTTCAAAATTTTCCGATTGAACAATTTTTGCCACATATTGGGTGTTTCCAAAAAACTAGACCAATCCAATAATTCGAGTAATGATGCTTGAGCATCATAAGCATGAAGTATTTCAATATCTTGAAGAGATTTGTTTGTCACCCTGTATTACCATCAGATATCACCATGTATCTTCATCAGTGGTCTAATAGTCAATATATAATTATATCCAATGGATTCTTCTTCAGAATGAAAAAAACTGATTTTGAATACGCGTGGAATTTACGCGAAAATATTGAATGTATACACGGAAAAAAAGGAATTGTTGAATCAAGCAAAATTTAATTGAATGAAGCAAATGAAAGTGTCATATATTTCAGAGCGAATTTGAAGTTTGAATTAAGTAAATATGTCTTGCATGAATTCTGGATCTTATTCAATCAAGCACTTCCATGAATTGTTTATGAAGAGATATTGCATTGGCTCCAATAATCATTTTGTTTGATTCAAAATAACAAGATATTGATTCAATCAAATATTTAGTTGATTCAACGAAATATTTGGTTGATTCGAAGAAATATTTGGTTGATTCAATGAATTATTTGGTTGATTTAATGAAATATTTGGTTAATTCAATGAAATATTTTGTTGATTCAATGAAATATTTCGTTGATTCAAGAGAAACTGTATTTCCATTCTAAAAATTGTTTTGTTGAACCAAATCCAGTATTAGTTAAGGAATTTTCTGAAATTTCACAGAATAAACTAAACTAGGAAACTAGTCGACTTCTAGCATAGATCTCCAGTCTTTACTCCTCTTCAGCTAATGCAAAACTATTTCGGATTGCTAATCATCCTAAGTTCGATTTACCCAGCTGATATTTCAAACACGAAGAATCAGGCTTCACGTATATGTATAATGAATTCGAGGTAGACGAGGCGAAATGATCGCCATCTATAGGCGAAAATTCAGCTTGATGTAAAATGAACTAAATATTTCATTGATATTACATATTTCCTTGCTCTATTCAAGCAAATGATTCGTTCGAAATGAGTTCATTGCTACATCGGAATAAGAAAACTGGTATGTTCTTTCAAAGATATATTCTCATCGGAAGGATCATTACTTCATCAAATCAGGGGTGGGGTTCAGCACCAAAACATACGCTGATGCTCTTAGATTCCATCCAGAGAAGAGCCATTCGCCTGGTGGGTGACGCCACACTCACTCACTCTTTGACATCATTGGAACACCCTAGAAAGGTCGGCGACCTTTCACTTTTCTATCGATACTTCCACGGGAGATGTTCTTCGGAATGCTATCACCCTTTCACTAGCAATACCAATCAGACGAACTAGACAAGCCCAGTCAGCACATCCTTTCGTTGTCAACCTCGAAAGATATCGCTTTATCAAGACTCCTTCATCCATAGAACGGCTAGG
This sequence comes from Phaedon cochleariae, assembly GCA_918026855.4. Taxonomy (NCBI): domain Eukaryota; kingdom Metazoa; phylum Arthropoda; class Insecta; order Coleoptera; family Chrysomelidae; genus Phaedon; species Phaedon cochleariae. The sequence goes on from OU896710.1 coordinate 57,297,246, forward strand.
CTCTGGAATTCATTGCCTGTGGAAGTATTCCCAACAACATATTATAATCTCCAGAAGTTCAAAAAAAAATTCCAATACCTACCTCCTGTCCCTACCGTCCCTAGGAACGCACGATGTTCTTTGAACATTATAGGGATTTCCTTTCGTGTGCTCCAAGCGATAAAAAAAACAAAATGTTTATAGTTGAATCAACATCGACATTATTTTGGATCGGCATAATTTGTTTTTGAGAAAACCATATATTTTGTTGATGGAATTGATATTATACTGTTGATGTAATTAGACTACATTCTTGATTTGAACAAGCTGCTTCCATGAAATAATCATGAAACTGGTTGATTCAACAAAACTTTTTTTTTCGTGTATGCAAAAATGTGCTTGTTGATGCAGTTTAATTGATCAGCTACTAATTCGCACCCTGTATACCTACCTATTCAACATTTTTGAAGACCAGAAGACCACTTTTTCGTTGCTGTTGTTGTCGCAACCATACCATCATCAAGTCATTTCCGGATTTCCCAAAATACAACTCTTCTCGTCACCAGGCCACAGAGATAAGAACGTAGCAAAAATAATGAAAATAAAAAAATGTTTACACACAATCGTTCAGAAATAAATCAGCGTTAGCCGGAGCGATCCTAAGGGCACAATAGGGCCGTTCGTTTCGGCTGTTATCCCTGAACGCTAACAATACGACCTCCTGTCGCTAAACATCCCAAACAGGAGATGAATTGGCACAGAAATCGACGTTGCGACGTAAAAGTCAACATGCCCGTGAATGGGAATACCGGACAGAGTTAAAAAGGCAGGGCCGGCCAGGTGTCGGGGCACAATGGTCCATGAAATTGCACCCCACGCCCCCCAAATTACATGAATCCACCGCGATGAATGAGCTAAATACCTACTAATGTTATATAGTGTCCGTTTTTCTTTAATAGATATACATGACATGAGCGAAGCTTTATTCTGATTTCGACAGTGGCGAAGTTAGAGGAGGCTTGGGGGAGGGGCTAAGCCTCCAAAACTATGAACCATCAGCCCCGGGTGGCGGAAATTTGATCGAAAGACAAATGATAGAAACGCATTTGGTATAGAAGTCTTTTGATCGAAAATCAAAAAATAGAAAGAACTTTTCACCGAAAATACATTTGATCGAATGTTTCATGATAGAAAATACATTTGATAGAAACATAGATGATAGAAACAGCATTTGATAGAAGATTCAACGGGGCTACGCTAAACTTAGGTCAGTATACGTTTGTAAAGATATGAACCTTCCTCATATATTTGAGAAGAAGGGGCTAGAAGTTTGTGGTATCAATAAATTCATGTAAGCTTCGATTTCCATCTAGCTCCCATATATCGACAATCAGTCGAGAGAAATGCATGAAAATATATATTATATTTCACAATACGCTCTCTTTATTCAAAAGAATTTCAGCAATGCAGTTTTGCCGCTGCTATCAAAAAGTAGCAACAACTTTGTTATTTCAAATAGAATACCCTGTATTTCATTGCGTTTTTAGATTTACCCTGAGAAGCTGATTCCATCGATATATCAAACTTGGGGTCTTTCCAAAATGATTATAGAGATATAGGGTGTTCAAAATCGAGATTTTTCAACTTTAGGATTTGTTTCTGTCGAAACTATTCATTATCGGCCAAAATGGCTCACATGTCTCTATCTCAACTTCTGATTTACTTACTGATATTTAATCGGAACAGATACATGGTTTCATTTGAAATTGAAAAATGTTGGGTTGGATAACCGAAAGGCACTTCCGATAATGAATTTTCTCAAATGATAGTTCCTTGTGTTGATATCAAATTTTAGATAATTCCATTATTCAATCTTCTGAATGAATGATATTTTTCATTGGAATATATAGGTATACTGTGACCACTTCGTAGAGAATGACAAATCATCCTAATTCAGAAGAACGCGAGAATACGAATAATGATTAGTTCCAAATCATCTGATTTCGAGTTGAATTATGAAAAATCGAAGATTTCAGGAATTTTTGTTATACACGAAAAAAAAAAGGAATTGTTGAATCAAGCAAAATTTAATTGAATGGAGCCAAATAAAGGTGTCATATATGCACGACAAAATATAATCTTGAAATGAGTAAATCTATATCTTGTTTCAGAGCGAATTTGAAGTTTGAATTGAGTTAATATGTCTTGAATGAACTCTGGATCTTATTCAATCAAGCACATCCATGAATTGTTCATGAAGAGATATTGAATTAGCTCAAACAATCATTTTGTTTGATTCGAAATGACAAGATATTGATTCAATCAAATATTTAGTTCAATTTATCCATCTGATACTTCAAAGACGAAGAATCCGGCCTCACGTATATGATGAATTCGAGGCATGAATAGACGAGGCGAAATGTTCGCCATCTAGAGGCGAAAATGTAACTTGATGTAGAATGAACAGAATATTTCATTGATATTACATATTTCGTTGCTCTATTCAAGCAGATGATCCGTTCGAACCGAGTTCATTGCTACATCGGAATAAGAAAACTTGTATGTTGTTTCAAATATATATTCTCATCAAAATGTTTATAGTTGAATCAACATCGACCTTATTTTGGATCGACATAATTTGCTCTTGAGAAAACCATATATTTTTTTGATGGAATTGATATTATACTGTTGATTCAATTAGACTACATTCTTGATTTGAACAAGCTGCTTCTGTGAAATAATCATGTATCTGGTTGATTTAACAAAAATAATTTGAGCATAAATAATTTGTTGAAACAACAAATCCTTTTTTTCCGTGTAGACTCAGGAATATTGATGCGCTGCGTATATATTCAATATGTGTATTTATTTCAATGTCACTCTGTACACAAGGAGATAAAATACCAAATAGGTAATTTGAGGAAATTAATATTACATTGGTTCATATTATCTATACGCGAATCTGTTTAAGGTTCATGTAAACCCACGTGAAAAAAAACGGCAAGTTCAAAAATTTTGAAAAAAATCTGGTATATCAAGGTTTTTAATTGAAAACTTCTGTGAGATTTTGATGAAAATCTATCGAACGAATTTTGAGAAAAAAAATTAAAACTCCTTTTTTTATAGGTTTTTTTTAGTTTTCACAAAAACTGTTCGATGAATTTTTGGCAAAATCTCACAGCAGTTTTTAACAAAGAATTAAAATATGCCTGATTTTTTTGAAAATTTTTGAACTTACAGTTTTCCTACAATAGTGAATTAATCATTGAAAGTTGCTGTAAAATCTATATTATTCGAAAAATATGATATATTTTGATTATTCATGTAAGATGTAACGAATACGGATTACTTGAATCCTATTTCAGTCATAAACAATGATTTATTCGATTTTAAAATAGGGTTTTCAAAACCCCTTACCAAATTCCTCTCAAATAGATTAATCGCTCCAGCAGGTGCTGCCTCTGCTGGTAATAGTCATAATCTAAAGTAGTTTCGCTACTGTCCACGAGTATCGCATAAAATATCTGACCATCATAATATTTGTCGTACAGCGTTGCCAATACCTACGCCTAGACAAAGACAACCGATAAATGCTGATTGTTTCTAGCAAATCCTTCAGAAAATCGTCTATGGACACATTTTCCCTTTTTGACTTGGTGAATATTGAATACATTCGCGGGCCTAATGAAGGGGGGGATGGGTCGTGTTGAATTATTTCATATTCATATGAAGATTAAGTCAATTCAGTTGATTATTGTGATGAACAATGAATGCTTCGCAGATGAAATTTTTTATTAATAAAGAAAATGCCTTTCGAATTAGAAGTTTGGTTTTTCGGACATGCATCATGCACTTCATGTACCAGGAAGTGAAAATTTCATCCGAAATAATAACTTTTTTGTTGACGATAGAAATATATATATCTTCATCTTCATTGTGTCATCAACTTGCTCATGGAAGTGCCCCAAATGTTAGGGGCCTCTTCAGATTTTTATTATCCACCATAATGCCCATCTATGGAGGTTTTCATGGTTATTCCTCTAGAAAACAACTAACCATTTAACTTTCATGTTTTTCAATTCTCTACGGTTATTATAAAAAATTTTCCATCTTCATGTAAGCTATCTCTATGGTAAGGATTCCTCTTGTTACTTAATTAATTTTTCTCATTGTATATAGGACTATGTAATTTCTTATTAGGCTGATGATGGACATTATGTATGCTCCCTTGATGTGATTATTCACAATGAGCATTTGGTTGAGCATTTTTCTCAAAAATATGTAATTTCTGGTTTTAAGCCTAGCAGCACCTCGATTTCCTAGAAGTGGTTTGAATTCCACGTAGGTCTCGCTCACCATAACCCCGCACAAGTTTCGACTTCTGGGGTGTTGATTCCCATCGAAGTAGCGATATACAATTTTTATGAAATTATATAAAACACTAAAAATTAACAATAAAACGAATATGTATTGAGAAGGTACAATGTTTTCTGATCGATTTTCCTCGAAAATGATACATCTCTGATTGATTCGGAACAAGAGCAAATCTTGGAATGGTTTATTTTCACTGCATTGGGCATGCAAAGCTCGATGGAAAGTTTAGTTCTTGTACCGAATTGCATTATTATATCACATGGCGTTTCGGAAATATTCAAGAAATATCATATTTAGGACCCCCCTTCCAGGGGGCTGTAGCTCCCTCATATAAGAGACATTTATGTTCATCTGAACTTTTCTTCCTATTTTTGGTCGTAGAAGCCGGTGATGAAGTTCGACAGGCTAATTTCGAGATGTGAGTAATATGTGTTTTTTCTATAGTGAGTTTTTAGTGCTGAATATGAATGATATATCATAATGAAGATCGGATTTGAAAAGGTTTGAATATTTCCAATATGTTCAATAGTCCCAAGACACTCTCGGGAATTTCCTATATTTCCATTTCCATGGCAATATTTCCAATGGAAATATTTCCACTTAAATCACCAATGATATATAATAGTGATGATATAAATATTTCCGAAATAAGGCGATTCTCATCAAGAACAGGATTTTTATTAAACCAGACCCCTCCTCTATTCTAAAGGTATATAACTCAACTATTATAGTCTTGCGATTTTCACCAAATTCTGATCGGTATCAATAATCATCAATATGATCAGTTTTTCAGAGATGAACATCCTTTTGGACATTTGAACCTTTCAATGGAAATGAAAAGAGGTTGATATTTTATGAAATTATATTAGGATTTTTTGCAGGTAAACTAACTTCATAGTATTGCTCCTCATGTTTTCTGCCTCGAAAAATACTGAGTTTGAATCAACTGCAAATTCTGAAATGCTCAATGATGATTTGAGACAAAAAACCAGGATATACTTTCATTTTTGTACTCTCTGTTTCCGAGTAAATAATTATTCACGCGTTCAAAAACCAAAAACAGTCTGCATATGTTTAGATCTGCCTGTTCCTTTGAAACCTTTTATAGAAATTATATGAAAATATTCATATGAAGGTTTGAAACCATTTTCATTTCAATAAAAATACACGGCACTGCCCAAAATGATGATTGTCTTAAAAAAATTGATCATATTGATGGTTATTCAGTATAGTTATTCATACCGGTCCAAATTTGGTAAAAATCGTAAGGAGAAACCGTTTGAAGTGGGACAGGCTGTATAGAATCATCTTGTTACACCTCGTTGGCTGAGTAATGTAATCAGGAATTCAGCTATATACTTATGTAATTTTCAGGGCTGATTTATGACTTTTCGCGAAAGTAAGTCGAATATCATGAAGTGAATGACTCATCTTCTGAAGCCTCATTATGATTATTTTTATGCCCGTTACCACCGAACATAAACATACCTACATAGTTTGGTAAAAGGATAGGATTTTGATTCAAAGACATATGAGTTCTTAGAAAATTACTTATGTGTGCTTCTATGCAGAAATTGAAAATGAAACCACTAAATGCAGATCCCTGTGTATATCATTCGAAGAACGAGAATCAAATTTTGATCATAGCGATCTATGTTGATGACATTATGATTGCAAGTAACAGTGACATTTGGATGACTAATGTGAAAGAAAATTTGTCAAACATTTTTGAATTGAAAGATATGGGTCCGATTCATCATTTTCTGGGAATTGAATTTGTAAGAAGAGAAGGATTAATAATGATGTCACAGAAAAAGTTCATCAAGAATCTTCTGGAGAAATATGGAATGACAAATTGTAAATCAATATCTACACCATTGGATCCTAATGTGAAACTCAAACTACCTGAAGAAAAATCAGATGAAGAAATGAAAACGTACCCCTATCAATCCCTGATAGGTTCCTTGTTATATCTTGCTGTATCCACAAGGCCAGATATCGCATATACAGTATGTATGTTGAGCCAGTTCAATGCGAATTATCTAAAAGAACATTGGGATATGGCGAAAAGAGTATTACGCTACATGAAAGGTACGATGGGATTTTGCCTGCAATTTGAAAAATCAAATGAGAGTATATCTGGCTACGCAGATGCTGACTGGGGTGGTTGCATCAACGATAGGCGGTCATATACAGGATATATTTTCAAATTTGGTAACGGAGCAATAAGTTGGCAGTCACGAAAACAACGTACCGTTGCTTTATCCAGTACAGAAGCTGAATATATGACCCTCACTGAAGCTGCCAAAGAAGCGATCTATCTATACAATTTTCTGAAGGAGTTGGACTTGATTGAAAACAAAATAACCATATATAACGACAATCAGAGTGCACAAAGCTTGGTGAAGAATGCCGTTTATCATTCAAGGACTAAGCATATAGATATTAGACATCACTTCGTCCGAGAAGTATACGAAAACGAACAAATAGGAATTGAATACTTGTCTACCCAAGAGATGATAGCAGACATACTAACAAAATCATTACCTAGTCCGAGTCACAAGAAATTCATGGAAGCGTTAGGAGTGAGGGAGCTACATCTAACAGGACAAGAATTTAAAACTCACAACTTTGAGGGGAGGTGTTGAGAAGATCAAAGATTGATGATGTTTTCAACATGTATGAGTTCTTATGTTATGTCATGGAGATGGAAATGTTTTTTAGTTCAGTTGTTATTTAATGAAATAAATAATTAACACGGAAATTTTCAAATTCATATTCTCACCGAGTTTTACAATGATTTATTGCAATATTCTCCTCCATTGTCACATTGTAGCATTTTTATTTTCTTCTCAGTATGATTTTCGACGAACATTTTGTATCGTTTGAAGGCATCAAACAATTCAGTATCTAATTTTTTATACCACTGTCTTCCTGATTGACGAAGTCCATATAATGCCTTTTTGATTAAACATGCGTTTTCCTTATCATTCGCTCGAATTTTCTGCAACCAAGTCTTGGATGTGTTTAATATATTGTTCTGAGCTGTTCCTTCTTCAATGATCTCTTCGAGGACTTCTTCGAGTAGATCTGGGATTCTCATGTATACTTCTTCCTCTAATTCTCCATTCAAATATGCCGTGACTACGTCCATTTGATGAATTATCAAATTGTATTCAACTGATAAAGCCATAAGTAGTCTAATTGAACTAGCTCTAACGACTGGAGCAAACGTCTCGTGAAAATCGATATTTTCTTGCTGAGCATAGCCTTTCGCAACCAGTCGAGCTTTTCTTCTTTCAATTGTTCCATCTGCATTGAATTTATTTCGCAGTATAAGTCTAGATCCAATCATTCTTCTATTCTCGGGTAAGTTTACTATCTCCCAAGTTTGGCATTTTATCTGAGCTATGAACTCACTTTCGATTGCCATTCTCCAATCTCTAGAATCAGGACCCATCAGAGCTTCTTCTAAATTTATTGTGTCAGTGACTTGACCCATTCCCGCGAATTCAGCAAACTGGTCATCATCATGTTGTGTCGTATTTGTTACCATCTTGTATTGTTTTCGTGGTCTACCTCTACATCCTGTTCTGATGATTGTAGGTCTTCCACGTTCTCTGGTCATTTCGCTTGCACCTTCATTTTCTGGTAGTTCTTCTTCCTCTTCATGAATGTTCAAGTTTTCTATTTCTACGTTTTCATCGGTATTTTCATTTACCGTTTTGGTTTCTACATCAGCGATAGTTAATTCCAAATGATTTTTAATACTATCATTCGATGATTTTGATAAAACTTCTTCCGAAATGAATTCATCATATTCTTCAGAACAGAAATTTTGAGTAAATTTGACGTCTCGACTGACAATGATTTTCTTGGTATCTGGATTATAAAGACGATATGCTTTACTTTCATTTGAATATCCCACGAAGATACATTCACTTGAACGTGGTTCAAATTTTCCCTTACAGGGTGATTTATTTAGGACATATGCCTTACAACCAAATATATTGAAATGACTTGCAGTCGGGCGTTTTCCGGTCCATATTTTATGAGGTGTTTCCCCTTTCAAACATCTTGTTGGACATCGATTCCTCACGTAATTCGCCATGTTTATCGCCTCTCCCCAAAAACAGTTAGGTAGCTTGGATTGTATCAAATTACATCTTGCCATTTCAACTAAAGTTCTGTTTTTTCGTTCGGCAACTCCATTTTGTTCTGGAGTATTGGGTACTGTGAGTCTTCTTTGAATTCCATTCACTACCAAGAAAGTTTCGAATGATTTATTGCAATATTCTCCTCCATTGTCACATTGTAGCATTTTTATTTTCTTCTCAGTATGATTTTCGACGAACATTTTGTATCGTTTGAAGGCATCAAATACTTCGTTCTTATTTTTCAAAAGGTATACTTCACACCATCTGGATTTATCGTCTATGAAAGTAACGAAATATCTTGCACCGCCCAGTGATTTGATTCTCATCGGTCCGCATACATCCGAATGTACGATTTCCAACAATTCACTAGTTCTTTCTTCGTTTCTTACAGGAAATGAGGTTTGTGCTTGCTTGCCTTTGATACAGATACTACATTGGGGTAATTTTTGATTCTTTGAGAATTTAACACCAAGAACAGTTTGATTTTCAACTATGTTTTTCAATGTTCTTTCGTTCAGGTGCCCAAATTTGTAATGCCATTCTACTATTGTTGATTTTGGCATTTCTTCAGTACTGCTTGCATTCGCCTCTTCTGGATTTTGTCTCAGGAAATATAGATCACCAATTCTGTCTGCTAAAGCCACTATGTCATTATGTTCATTCAGAATCATTGCTCCATTCTTACTGAAAAGAACTTCGTTACCATTGTTGGTTATCTTCGATACTGACATCAAATTTGTTCTTAGATCTGGCACGTGCAATGCATTTCTCAGTAACAGAGCTTTTTCTTTCTCTCCATCATTACTAACCAGTTTTATTTCTCCAATTCCTTTTATTTCCGTACATCCATTGTTCGCTAGATTCAATGATTTTGAAATATCTTCAAGGCATGTGAAATTATCTTTATTTGCTGTCATATGTGATGTACATCCGCTGTCTAAACACCAATCGCTTCCATTATTATTGCCAATGTTCAGTACAATTTCTTCTTCGATTTGGTCTTCATCTGCCTGACTAGCAATGTATTTATTGATTTTTCTTCTACAATTTGCGAATGTGTGTCCCACAGTATGACATCTATGACATTTGTATTTGAAATCACTTTTCACAGGTTCTTTTTCTCTTGAGGTATCCTTCTTGAAATAGTTCTTCTTTCCAGCGTACATAGCTCCTGATATACTTTCGTTGTTTTTGTCTTTCCTTGCTTCATATTCTTCGATTATCTTTATTTTGAGAGCGTCGGGTTTCGGTAATTCATCCCTGGATTCGATTGCGCATCTGAAATTTTCATATTCTTCTGGCAAACTATAAAGAAGCATGATAGCCAACAACTCTTCATTGATGTGAAGATCCATCTCTTGTAGTTTATCGACAATATCAAAAAACTGTGATATATGGCTTTTAACATCTCCATTTTCTCTCAACTTATTCAGAGTTAACTGCTTCAGCAATGTTGCTTTCCTAGCAGGGCCTTTTGATTGGTATATGGTTTCTAATTTCTGCCAAATTTCACGAGAGGTCTTACAATTTTTTATTTGTTTCAGCTCCATGGGGCTTATCGAAAGAATGAGATCAGATTTTGCTTTCTTATCCAGTATTTCCCATTTTCTGATATTTTCTTGAGATTCTTCATTTCCCACTATCAATAATGGTTTGGATATTGATCCATCGACGTATCCCCATAGATCGTTTTTCGTTAAAATTGCTTCCACTTGTAGTTTCCAAGTGTCATAATTTTCGTTTGTCAAAACTTCAATTTTCACTAAATTTCCACTCATAGTTACTTCTATATTCGATTCGGTTATTCTGAGCCCATAACCTATTGTAACTTCTTGTAAAACTCGGTGAGAATATGAATTTGAAAATTTCCGTGTTAATTATTTATTTCATTAAATAACAACTGAACTAAAAAACATTTCCATCTCCATGACATAACATAAGAACTCATACATGTTGAAAACATCATCAATCTTTGATCTTCTCAACATTTCTCGGGATGGAGTTGTATGGAATTGGCATACCTAAGTATTCCTTTCATGTGTCTATAAACTATCGACTAGCTCTACTGCGTAATGATTCAAGTAAAACTGTTTCAATTTCGACATCATATTTTGTACAAAAAACCCTCAGATACAAATTTTGAATATATCATAATTACAAAATTCATCTGCCATATTGAATCCGCCATCTTGAATTTCTTTATTTTGACTAAGGAATCATAATTTCCGATGCCGAAAATCCCCTGATATAAGGTTTGAATAGAATCGGATCATAATTACAAAACTCGTGTGTCACATTGGATCCGCCATCATAAATTTCCGAATTTTGATGGTAAAATCATGATTTCTGATCCAGAAAACCTCAGATATACAATATTTTTGAATTGGATCTTAATTACAAAACTCGTCAGCCATATTGGTTCCACCATCTTGAATTTCCAAATTTTGATGACACAATCATAATCTCCGACCTCGAAAACCCCCAGATACCAATTATGAATACAGTCGGACCATAATTACAAAACTCGTCTGCCATATTGGCTCCGCCATCTTGTATTCTCAAATTCTGACAGAAAAATCATTATCTCCGTTGATCCCCGAAAACCCATAGATACCTATACCAGTTTTGAATAGAATCTGATCATAATTATTACAAAATACACTAGTGTATAATCAAGGATGGAATAAGATACTCTTCGGATTTTTTTATGTTCATTTCGTTCAGTCGTGACTTCGGCGACAGGTCGGAACGGGTTCGGACGGACGGATCGGGACGGAAATTCAATGTTTTTTGTTTTTCCTCACCCAACAAAGTGCTGAACGCGCCTAAAGTTTGAAAAATTACAATAATGTCATCAAGTATGTATTACCCCAGAAATACATCGGAAGGCAATTTTGGACCACCGTGTATATTATAAATATCATTATCATTCCATACCAATTCCATATATTCCATTCATATACAAACAAATAAGTATATGAGCCACACTAGTGTTTCTCCATTCACCCCTGTAGCGAACGTTATCACTGAAATATGAACGATTCATAATAATAATTAACCCTCGTAAAATCTCCTAAATACCCGATACCCGAAACAGAAGAGGCGGCCGACGCCGACGCTCATTAGCGCATCGCTTCGAACCTCAAAGTCAAAGAGCTTCCGCCTAGCCGCCTTGCGCCCGAGAAAATGACCTTGAAGGCGATTGCCGATCTTTTCATCTATGCGTTCGCGCTCCGACAACACATCGTCTCACTATGTATAGAAATTGTTATTATATTTATTGTGTGTTTATGTGTCGCCTTTTTTATTTGCATCGAATCCTCACGAAATATACATGTATATTCTCATAGATGCTAATATAAAATTCAATTCTACTCCTTCACCCACCAGAGACAATAAAGATCAGATAATTATAATGTCGCGCAATATCAGTATATACCATGCAATTTGCAAAAAAATATCGCAAGTCTAAGACCTATTACCAGCTATGGCAACAATGGTATGTATTTTACAGAGACAACGAAGGAATCTGCATATTTCGGAAGGGTTCTGCAAAATTTTTACCCTATGAAACACAAAAGTAGGGCAATTATGGTTGCATACATCAAGTAACACCTGGAGCACTAGCGACATCTGACAGATCAGAAACGCGAAATTTGTCGCTTTACATGTACCTTAAAAACCGAGCACTCAATTATTTACCGAATAACATTGACTTTTGGCTCCCTCTTCATCCTACAATGCCAACATTTACCGAAATAATTTATTTAGCAGGAAAATGTATAACTGTCGGCAAATATTTCCACACCAAACTCAGGCATACTTTTGTTTTGTATACTCTCCAAATAACCGTTTTTGGCTCTCTCTTCTGCGATTTTCCTTGCTCACGTATATGCCCATCGTCCCACATCCAAAGATTTCAGTGTACAGAGTACATATTTAATTTAGCCAAGTACATGGAGAAGTCTACTTTGTTATTTGTATACTTTTCCTGTCCTACGAGGTTGGAAAATTGGGAATGTACATTTATTCGACAAAAAAGTAGGAATCAATTTCAGCTGCTAATTTATGATGATTCCTTATTTTTTATTAGAGCTTCACCTGTATGTACAGTATGTATGTAACCTTCTCCTTAGGCCTCAATCAAATCACATAATTAGACAGATGTTTGATTACTTCAAAAGAATGATAAGGATGCCTGCAAAAAGATACCTGCAAGGCATGTGTCATTACTGTTGAAAAATAGGTGGTGTATTAACGATTATACACGGGAAATATATTAGATTTTAGCTCACAGTTTTTCAATTTTTCAACACAACCTGGAGCTAAAATTGAAAACTTTTTTCCCTTGTACGTACCTATAAATGAATAACTATTGCACCTCCACAATCAGTATTTTGTATAGGTTGTGTATTTATCAACACGCACTTTCATTATTATATATTCTCTGTATACTTTTTTTGTTTGGCTATCTATAAAAGCGTGTTTTTTTCAGATTTTTGAACTTCTGAATTAATGTATGCAAAACATTATCTTACATATACACATATATACAAATACAGCCCTTGAATTATCGAAGCGTTTCAATAATAAATCTGCAATGTCTTCATATATTTTGTACTGCTTGTATCATCAAAACATGATTCTTTTCATGTCACAATATACCGGGTAACAAATGATCTCCCACATTGGAACGCACAATAATTTCCGAAATCGGGCTCTATTTGTCCCTCGTGTCCTTTGTTGAAGACCGTGTAGGTGTTATGTTGAATGTTGACTTTACAATTTCTACGGCGGAATTTCAAAGAATTCACGACACATTTGTACCGGAAATGTATAGACAAGTCGTTTAAAAAGGTGACGTAAATGCTATATTGTCATTATACAATATAATATTAACCTTTATTTGCGGAGCAAGGCATAGGTCATTCTTTGGCTTGTCCATTCAGTTCAGTCATAAAAAAACTATAGAATACATATTTGTCATATTATCATTAGATATGGGAAAGTCCTGATTCGGATCCTATATTCAGATAGTGTTACTAAACATGTACAAATCCTATACAATTATTAGGCATCGGAAAATATTGCTCAACACTGATGCATATATGAAATATTGATGGAAAAGGGCAAATAAAATATTGGGAATAGGCATATTAGATGTACAGTATAAGTATATTGTCTGTATACCCAGACAGAAATGAATGAAAATGGTGGATAACGAGAGAAAAACAACTACTTTCCAGGCTTTATGCCACGCAGAACATTGGTTTACATCCACGCGAAATCTATACAATAATTCGTATAGGTAGACGAATGAAATTGTAACTGTTTCCTTCCTAAACGCCGAACTGCACCTAAGTGGTTCAGGAACGCGTGACTACCTGAAGACCAGTTTCGAGCTTTTGGCTCTCATCAGTGCAGGGCTGTCCCAGATAGCATTCTTGACCGCTAACTAGTGCGAACCTGACCCAACACAAGGCGTTCGACGTCCGCGAAATGAACGCGAACTCCGAACGCCACACCTGGCAAGGAAAGGAACACTCCAAAACAAGATCCCATTTCAGGTGAAATGGGAGTGTCTGGTTGCCAGACTGACGTATTTCCAACTAGAAAAATGCCAAATAAACAAAATGGAATGCAGTGGTCGCGAACGTCGAACGCCTCGTGGGGTATGAATGCTGAGATGCGTCTACGTTGGGTCAGGTTCGCACCAGATAGCGGTCAAGAATGCTATCTGGGACAGCCCTGCACTAATGAGTGCCAAAAGCTCGAAACCGGTCTGCGCAGGTAGTCACGCGTTGCTGAACCACTTAGGCGCAGCTAGACGTTTAGGAAGGAAACACTTGCGATGGTTGCTCCAAAAAAATCATAAATAATAATTCATCAGGCCCATATATATATCAAATTGGATGAAGAATACCTTTTAGAATTTCAAAATTAGCGGTTCGCGCAAAGCATGTATATATACAGTTGTACAGTTGTGTACAGGTCGAGAAAATTTTTTTCCTGATTGCCCTAAAAATTACAAAAAAATTATGGACACTAATTCAGACCCATAAAGGAAGAATCCGATATCAGATTCAACAGAGAACCCTTCTTTTCAGATTAACCGATTAGCGGTTATCGCAATGATGCAGTATTGTCTCATAATACAAGTCGAAGAATATATTTTTTCTTGATTGCCCTAAAACTTCCAAAAAATTCATAGACATTAATTCAGACCCGCATAAAGGGAGTATTCGATGTCAGATTGAACTATAAGAACTCCCCTTCTAAATTTTCTAAATTAGCGGTTCTCCCAATACATCAGTACAGTGGTACAGGTCGAAACATAGATTTTCTCCTGGTTGCCCTAAAAATCCCAAAAAACCTCATAGGAAGAACCCGATGTCAGATTCAACAGAGAACTCTCTATGAATCTAAAATTAATCTAGACCTTACTACTACTTTCAAGATATACTTGATACTTGGTGAAATTATGGAGCTGTTTTTTTCTCATTTATGATTTTGGTCCAGTTGATTTCATTAAAGATCCACTGAAAATTGTTCAAATATGTAACACAACAGTTGCACTTCTTTTCAGTATATATTTTATGTGTTGTAGGTATAGGTACTTATTATAACTTGTTCTTTTCGTTTAGTGAGAAGTCGTTAATGATAACAGTTCTTTGACATCCATATCCTAATTGAGACTCTTCGCTCGTCATGATTACATATAGCTGCGACAATATATGTATAGTTTGCGTTTCTTATATATATCTCATGTCTTCGTGCAGATGTTAATCATCCTCTAGAACTTTTTTCAACACGTAGCTATTTACCATTTCATTGCACTTTGAGCATTGTGGCTATTTCGTAGTTGAAATCACAAATATTGCTGATTGGATTTCGTTGGGCCAGGTTACGCTTTGCCGGCGGTCTTCGGACAGCTAAATTTCAATGCAAAGAAAACACAAGCATGCCTTTTCTCTAGGAAAGCCGATCTCACTGTGCCCAACATAAGCCTGTCAGGAGTAACCATACCTTTGAAGACATCCATTTTGATGCTTGGTATTACTATCAGCATTAACCTTGTGAAAATCACGTGAGATCAATTGCTAAAACTTGGTTTTCTGTTTCGGGCGAGGACCTATTTCACTTCCACTCAGCTGCTTATGATCTCTAAGGCACAGATCCGACCTGTCCTGGAATACTGTTCCCATTTTTGGAGTGCAGCAACCAAACGTACCCTGAAACTGTTGGATTCTGTCCAAAAAAGGGCAATTCGTCTCGTGGGTGATGCCTGGCTCACAAACTCACTTACTTCTCTGTAACACCGTAAAAAAGTTGGCGATCTGGCTCTATTTCATAGATATTTTCATGGATGATGCTCTTCTGAAATATCAACAATTGTTCCTTCCTTGGCAGTCCCCACGAGATTAATTCGTCGAGTTGAGGCTTCGAACCCCTTCGTGGTCACTTTGGAGACCTGCAGAACATCTCTTTCCAAAGACTTGTTTATCCAACAAACAGCGAGGCTCTGGAACACATTGCCAAGGAAGGCGTTTCCTGAGTCATATAACCTCCAGAAATTGAAGAAGAACACCAATTCCTACCCTTTTTCAATTGGATCTCACGATGTTCTCTGAACATTACTGGATTACAAAAATACTTGGTATTCTTCATTTTAATCGATATCTTGTACCATTCTAAAGAAAATCGCATTCCCAACGTTTCAGAGTTGATTATAGTACATTCATAGGTACACCTCAGGGAATAAAGTGGTATTTCAAACCCTATATATATAGACAAAACGTTTATATAATTTGTCGGTCCTGGAATGAGACTTCTTTTCATTAGGTCAATCATCGTCATCACTGTGGACAAAGAACATATACAAACCAAATTTCAAAAAAATGTATATAGGGTGGTTCATACGTTATGATTAATTGAAAAAATGAGGGAAATCAATAAATCACCCTGATGTATCTTGGTTATAAAGAATGATAGACCCATGAAATATAGATTATTTAGAAGTAACTCGGTGTCCTCCATCTATAACCTTGAATCACCCTGTATCATAATCGGAACTTTACTCTTGAAATGAGGTTTTTGTCTAAATTACCAACAACAGATGCTAATATAGGGATACCTATGTTGAAACCTGGGACACTATAGATATACATTTTTGATATTTGTATATGTATTATGTGAACTTGTCTTTCTCTTGTTGGATTTTCCAATAATCACGTGACCAATAACGGCATGTTCTAACATGGATCGATGTGGATATCAAATTGGCTAGAGGTCTCTGTCGAACCGTAATATTCCTCGTTGGTCATCATGTTTGCCTAGGTCGCCAATCACATTGTCACAAGGTACTTAATTAGGTAATACATCACCGTATGGGTGTGGGGTTAGGTAGAATAGATGGGTGTTTGTGATGTGCTTGTATATGTGCCCATAAGTCACGGACGTTGTTCGACAAACCGAAGCGTAATACACTATACTGCAAACTGCAATCTGTGAAGTACAATCGCTTATACAAATATGAAAATAAATTTCGAGTGCGTTTTGGAGTATAAGATATTGGTAGCCGGTCAGGCACTTTCTGGGATGGGAGTAAACCTTTTTTGAAAAAGGTTACCTGATAGATTTGAAATGGAACAAGAATATATATAGTTGAAAGATGGAATTTAAAAGATAATCATTTGAATCCTAAAATACGTAATTTCACAGTTATATAGGTATCATTTAAGTTCCATCCCTTCTTCATTTGCCATCTTTGTCATGCTTACTCGTTTACCACAATGAGTCGTCTCACACCTTTTTCCATTAGAATCGTTATTCGTCTACGGATACCTGATATAAGGTCATATTATTAGCCCTCAGTAGCTCGTGAACCCTTCTTACATCAGGGTGATAATTTCAATGACATATTTGTCTATATACCCTCCAAGTATAGGATTTGTTGAGGAACTACAGGAAGTTGAACTGCATCAAGGCGTTATAGTGTTTTCACGATAAATCATTGGATAAATCGGTAATGTATCGGAATTTCTTCATAATTTGGATACAATTTAGGATTTTAAAACTACCTCAAGCAAATGCTTGGATTTACACAGTTATATCGGTGATAGATTGCGTATACAGTATGTCCAAGATAAGGATGTCTTCGTATCCATATCTTAGACATTAATAAAATCATCCAAATAAGAATCGGCAACTGTGACCTACCTATACTTCTGACCTACGAGAAAGTTCTGATTTGGTTGGTTCCGAATGATCTGTTTCATATCAATTCTGCTTGCTTTCTGGGCTATTCAGCCACATAAAACTTACAGTATAGAAAATTCCCCATAATTCTGGAACACCCAAAAATCGGTCCACATACTATCTCGAAAAATCTCAACGTGTAAGGAATATCCCCACGAGTCATTATACTGATTACAACAAAATTCCGAAATGACAGTTCCTACAATTGACAGGCTGGACAGGACATCAGGACTTAAACGGCTGATGGTGTGTTGCCATGGTAATGTGTTTAAGAAATTGTGTTGCCATGGTAACGTGTTTAATTTCTTGAATAAATCACAGATCATCAATCCGTGATTAATCGATCATTTAGCATGGTACAAATTATTATCCGTGCGCTAATTTTTTTTAATGTTCTGGTTCCCACGAAAAGGGATATCCTGTAATGTTCAGAGAACATCGTGAGAACCAAGAGAAATAAGGTATAGGAATTGGTGTTCTTCTTGAATTTCTGGAGGTTATATGTCTCGGGGAACACCTCCCTTGATGGCATTGTGTTCCAGAGCCTCGCTGTTCATTGGATGAACGAGTCTTTGGAAAGAGATGTTCTGCAGGTCTCCAATATGACCACGAAGGGGTGCGAAGCCTCAATTCGACGGGTTAATCTCGCGGGGACTGCCAAGGGAGGAACAATTGTTGATATTTCAGAAGAGCATCGTCCATGAAAATATCTATAAAAAAGAGCCAGATCGCCAACTTCTACGGTGTTCCAGAGAAGTGAGTGAATTGTGAGCGATGCATCACCCACTAGACGAATTGCCCTTTTTTGGACAGAATTCAACAGTTTCAAGGTATGTTTGGGTGCTGCACTCCAAATATGCATGAAAACAGTATTCCAGGACAGGTCGGATCTGTGCCTTATAGATCATAAGCAGCTGACTGGAAGTGAAATAGCTCCTGGCCCAAAACAGAAAACCAAGTTTTTGGGATGCACTTTTGGCAATTGATCTCACGTGATTATCCCAAGTAAGGTTATTGCTGATAGTATAATACCAAGCATCGAAATGGATGTCTTCAAAGGTATGGTTACTCCTGACAAGCTTATGTTGGGCACAGTGAGATCGGCTTCTCTAGGTTTTGTTTGCATTGAAATCTATCAAGTTATTGGATCCCCATTCGAGAATTGTTGCCAAATCTATATTCATGTTGTCAACATTTCTCCCTCGTTCGTTTCTGATTAGCCTGGCTGGAGCCCTGGAAGAGAAAGCGGTATGGAGCGTACTATCATCCGCGAAGCTGTGTACTGGACATGAAGTTGCTTCCAACAAATCGTTGATATGGAGTAGAAATAGTGTTGGTGCTAGAATTGATCATTGCGGAACACCAGCATTTATGATAAGAGAGTCAGATGAAACTCCATTTTAGTTATGTGAGTAGAAAAAAAAACGTATAGTGCGAATTTCCTGTTGGATTTAAGTTTCCTGTTCCTGTGAGTACAAATTAAATGTGTTTTTTATCATTCTTGCCCACCTCTTTTTATCGACTTTTTCCACGAACCGGTATATGGACAGAACAAACACGCATGAACATGCATAGCTTTATGGTCCCATGATTTTATCGGACCACTCTCTGATTGGTTGTTTACACAGGAGGGAGGACCGTCGGCGAACCCCAGATCTATTCAGGAGTCATACGATATGACCGCGACGTTGCCATATCTAATTTTTTTCAGTAGTTTCTGGTATAGGTAAGTAATATAGGTATAAGTATTATAGAATATACGTATTATGTATACACGTCTAGCAGGAATAATTAAGAAATAGAGAAACGATTCATGAGCGTTGTTGCCTTATGTGTGGCACGTGTGGCAAACGATAATCCATTTGGTCGGGCGTGGTAAGGCAGCAAAATGGACTCGCTCGATGGGGGTGATAACACGATACGCGATATGTCAAATGGTTTCTCTATAGGAAAATTATTCTTGCCACACTTGTACATATCAAAAATTTGAACTTAGCGAAAATTAGATTCATATAATTGGTATATTGTATATTTTACCTATATAGGTATAGAACATTGCATTTTTGTATTCTTGAATAATATATCAGCTTTGGCGATATGACATTAGGTATGTAGGAAATGAACTACTTAAAATCAACCATCCAGGTTATTTTATAACAAAAATGATGAATTCTATAAGGAACAAAAAATATTTATAGGTCTAAACTGTGTAATATAAAATAATTGTATGAAATATGCGTATGGAATTCCCTTACTTTAGGTATCTTGAACTGCCTTGATCATGTTTTTGTTTTGTCAACGCCTATAAGTATATTGGTACTATGTTTGAAAGGAGTTTTCTTGATTGTTTCCTGCAGTGGAATCATCTTCTGAAATATTTGCTCCCAATTTCAGGAAACCATATTGCAGTTAAATTTTTATTTTCGTCCAAAAGATTTTGTCGAAACCAATCATTTTAATCATCAGTTTTTTCGTTATATGAATGATTTCACAAATCTTATATCTGATATGACATAACTGATTTGGAAGTTTCTTTTTTGCCAAAATTATTTTGAATTTGATTCATGCATCCATCATTCAAACTTCCAACAAATTCTAGGTATCGTATAAAGTCTATCCAAATCATACACCGCGCGGTGTCAGCACTGTCGCGGCGGATTCCAAGATCCTTTTGAAGTTTGTGCACGTGCGGACATTCCTTGCTCGTTGCGCTCCAATTGACTTTGGATAAATTTTACCTATAGTATTTGGTAGTTATATTGTTATTCATTTCAGCATAGGTATATCTATCAAGTATGTATACATACCTATACCTTGCAATCACGGAACAATTATACTTACTTACTATACCTATACACCCATAAATAATTAATTTTGATAATTTCCTGAGAATTCATGTTCATAAGCCTATTATAGGAAATACATAATATTCAAAGATAAATCGAATGTGATGTTGGGCAACACTGTCGGAATGCATCATCGCTTTGTCGAATGGTGGGGGCACTTTAAACCGCCTAGATTATTCTGTAATTCGATTCTGCCTACATAATACATCTATCATTATAAAACCATAAAAATATGGAATGTGTATGGAGTTGATATATGTGTAGTTTACATTGAAGTATTCTCAAGAATTTATAATCTCCAAAAGTCTGAGCATCTACCCACCTCTTCTTGTCTAGCCAACAAACTAATACCTCATCAACTAGTTTCCGATTGATAGACTTATAGGAATAATTAGTTCGAAAAATTTTATTATGACAAGCTCCTTCGGATTAAAATATGAATACAATTCATAAACAATTCGAAGCGCTGCATTGAATAATTTAGTGGATTTTTTTTTCACTTTTCAGTATTGAATAACTAGTCCATCAATGATGGACACTGAATAATCAGAAATAAGTGAAACTGATGGCATTTTTCCTTTGGAATTTCGAAAAAAACATTGATGATGGCTAAAAATAGTTCGAAACACATTCAAACCACCTTGTATAATACATGTTTGAATTCAGAATGAAGAAAGCTTTCAGAATCTGTAAAAGAATTATCAGGGCCGAATTTAAAAAACAAAAGTTGATGATGGTTCTACGATTACGAAACGTTGCATAGAAAAATCGGTATCACCACGTTAAACGTCATCAAAAGTTGCTATGAAAAAGTATTTTCAGTTTTGGTGTATCCCTAATAATAACGGAGAAAAAAAATAAAATAGAGATTCCAAAAATTCACTTTTTTCGATATAACTGAAAAACTAAAAAAAAATTGAAAATTTTCGAAGGCTGTTGGTATGAGCCTCCGAATGCGCAACTTTTTCCCCATTTAACCGATTTCGTATCTCCTACCGTTTCCGAGATCCCCATGCTGTGCAACCTTATCTTGGACAGACTGGTATAGGTATATGATTATTTTGTCGAAATTCGGAAATCCGGGCAAAATTTGAAAAATCGGGATGGTGGATCCAATATGGTGGAAGTGTTTTGTAATTTTAATCCGATTCTATTCAAAATTTTTAAGTGGCAGTTTTCAAGATCGGATATTATAATGATTCCTTCGTCAAATATAGGAAATTCAAGATGACGGAAATCTATTCAAGATTATCATCTGATGCGGTTTTGGGAGTCGGAGATTAAGTATGATTATTGAAATTCAAGTGGGCTAAAAAGGAGTATAAAATAAATGGTAGTTTGAAAAACTATAAAGAAACACGCTTTCATAGATATCCAAAATAAACAGGAACAGAAAATAAAGTAATAATAGTGTGTTGTCTCGAATCGACTCATTCAAATCCGAAATTCACTCGTCGATAGTTGCTCTTTAGTTTTCATGACCGGCTGTGTATTAGTCTCGTTGAAAGGGAAGTCTACCCCCGTTGTTTGTTTAAAAGATCCACCGACAACGGGGGCCGTTCATATTATATGCCCGAACATCAGCGCCCCCTATCTTGATTGCACCACCACCACTAGCTAGTACAGCCGGGTATTTATAGTGACGATATACCTACTTCTCTCGATCGCTAGATCTCAATTTGGAAACTGTGTGAATTCGGTTTTGGTTTGCAACAGTTTCACATGTGAAAGAAGGGTGAAGATTATAAAACTTGCAGGGTTTATAAGGCTTTCAACGAGGCTTTCAAATTTTTTTTGTAAATTATGCGTGTATATCTACAGTACATATTTTTTTTGTTAATTTTCCAAATTTGTTGTGCTTACCTTTACCGATATGTACAGGGTGGGCCACCAGTAACGCCTCGGTCTCTAGAAGGCTAACCACTTATCTTCTTGGAATTCTTCCTCTCTAGGAAGTTGCATGTCAACATAGGCTACCATTTAAAATTATTTCTAAACATACAGGGTGCCCCCAAATACCATAAAACACTGAAGTTAAACTTTTTTTTTATCGAACACCCTATATATTATTTCATTTTGAGATTCTCCCCTGATAAGCTGATTTCAACGACCCATCATACTTGGGGTCTAGCAGTTATAATTACTGAAATATAGGTGTGAAAAATCGAGATTTTCCAAGTTCAAGAATTTTTTGTGTCGACAACTATTCATAATTGGTCAAAACGGCTCACATGTCCCTATCTCAACTTTTGATCAACTATCGACTGACATTAATTGAAACAAATACAGGGTGGTGCAGAATACAGAATCTTGATCACCCGGTATATGTCCCAATTAAATATCAGTAGATAGTTAATCAAAAGTTGAGATAGGGACATGTAAGCCGTTTTGACCAATTATGAATAGTTTCGACACAAAAAATTCTTGAACTTGGAAAATCTCGATTTTTCACACCCTATATTTCAGTAATTATAACTGCTAGACCCCAAGTATGATGGGTCGTTGAAATCAGCTTATCACGGAGAATCTCAAAATGAAATAATATATAGGGTGTTCGATAAAAAAAAGTTAACTTCAGTGTTTTATGGTATTTGGGGGCACCCTGTATGTTTCGAAATAATTTTAAAATGGTAGCCTATGTTGACATGCAACTTCCTAGAGAGGAAGAATTCCAAGAAGATAAGTGGTTAGCGTTCTAGAGACCGAGGCGTTACTGGTGGCCCACCCTGTATAGCTACACTATTATACAGGCTGTTCGCTAAAAGGAGGTCAATCCATCAACCATATATTCCTTGAACAAAAACAATATGAGTTTCTAATTTCCATTTTTCCTTTAAGCCCTCCATATTCGATATACAGGGTGTCAAAGTTGGAAATTGAAAACTGTTTTTTTTAATTACTCGCGTATTTAATCAAACAATAACCAGTACTTTTCGAATTATCTCAAGAACAAATGGTTTTATCGAAATTGTACAAGAGACAAAAAATACTCAAAAATGATCGAACATTCTAAGGAAAATAGATAGGAAGTCATTAGCGCACCTACAAAAAAATATGGGGGCAAGTGTGTACTTGACCCCCAGTATTTTGAATATTTGACAGTTATTTTTTGTTCTGTTTTCCTCACACGATGTAACTCTCTGTGCTGAAGTGATGTACCGATTTTGAGATTGACATCATTTCAAATACGCGAGTATTTAAAGAAGAACAGTTTTAGATTTCCAACTTTGACACCCTGTATATATATATGGAGGGCTCAAACGAGAAATGGTATTTAGAAACTCATATTGTTTTTGTTCAAGGAATATATGGTTGATGGATTGACCTCCTTTTAACGGACACCCTGTATAACCCCAGTGTCGACACTGATGGTTGTGGAATCTGGCGAAAGCTGAATCGATCCAACTGACCATTCCCATATCCAGCCTCACATTTATAACAAACACGCATCTTCATCATCATAGCAGTCGACAGGCGATATGTCATTGTTTCCCCTCATTCCCCTCTATAGGACAATGGATCAATGGTCAGCATTGCTGGACGAAGGTTATCAACTACAATAGAGCCCTTTGGTCGATTAATCTGGTGGACTTGGATATCGACACGTTCCTAAATATACAAGAAAACCAGGGATTCGTTTATCTATTTATTAGTTTCGTGTAATACTATAGAAAAATCAATAATTCATTGCCAATAGTTCGATTTGAAGAGGTAGGGAACAAAATAAAATGGAATATTCTCCAGATATCTCATGAATATGAAAGAAATAAGTACATTGAGAATTCGCACACTGTAGAAAATTCCTCTGAGTGAATGCATATGTGGTTGTGATTGAATTTACTGATTGACATTTTTGAGTGAATTCTCAACTCAAACTAGATATTTCATCAAGTTCTCATATCAATGAGAAGTTTATAAAAAATTTGATTGAATCGGTTCAGGAATTATACCATTTTACACAGTCGAGTGTCGTTACCACCGAGGGTGCAATTTCAACTCAATCGGGCGTGGACCGAAATTGACTCATTATTGCGTGGACCTTGAGTGAAATTTCACTCATTTTTTTTTCAGTGCGTTATCTTTGTTATAAATAGGTATAATAACTCTTTATCGGTTTATTCAACACTTTCATACCCAATCAGGGGGTTCGAACTTGAACGATGGAAACTTGTGATTTTTATAGACCTCTAATCGCAGATTCGTGATAGAGTCTCAATTCAGAATTTCTTTCCACGCCCTGTATGATGAATGTCAATTTATCATACACCCAAAAGAGAAAAACTACTTTCCTGGCTATATGCCACGACGAACATTGAATTATATCTATATTGAACACCACACGATAAGAATCTGAAAATAAAATCTTCTGTTGAGAAGTTGAGAATATGCATTATCCTTCCGAAATGAGATAGAGATGGAAATTGTATATATCATTAATAATGGCTGAAATAATAACTGATGGACTTCAGGTTACTGTGGAGGGTTTGATATCCGAAATGAGTTCATTCGGATAAAGTCATATAACCTATTTGTGCAGAGAGATAATATTCCATATCACTATGATACGAATGTTTTTTGGCATTTCGATCTCATCATGATCAGAGTTTATACAAGTATACTTCTCCTATACATTTCAATATTCATTTCAAATCTGGATATACATTATAAGAAAACTCTATTCAACACCAAAATTGTACTACATTAGTATTGGAAATTTGATATATAATATAATTCGTAATACATTATGTCGAATCTGAATTTGGAATCATACTGTTCATATACTCATTATAATTATTTGAACTCAAACTGTAAAAAGTTTCTTCTGCCTAATTTACAGGTGCAATATTTGTGAATGAGAACAAGAGAACTTTCTTTCCTACAGATCTCCTAATTTACAGTTGCAACTGTAAATTGGGCAGAGAACCTTTTTTTCTTTCAAAACACCTCCTAATTTACAGTTGAAACTGTGAGAGAATTTTTTTTTCTCAAAACAACTCCTAATATACAGTTGTAACTTGTAAATTAGGAGTTATTGAAAAAAAATATTCGTGAAAAAATAAGATTCGATGCCTATTTCAATAAACAAATGGTTCATTATTGTCCATTCCAATGATCTCATCAATATAATCAAGTCATCCCATTATTTCTTATATCTCATATGACATTTTCTGAAATCTTGATAGGAAATGTTTTGCAATTTGTTTTCTGCAACTAATTATGTTTATCATTAGTTTGTCGGTATTTAGGGGTCATAACTCATCCAGCAGACGCTGAGCAATAAAGCAATTAGGTTGAGGACAGTAAACAACTGCTTTTTCTCTGGAAATAAAAATACCTACAATTTGGGTATACAATGAACACTAATAATTTGATGGAACGCGAATGTCTTCTCATTTCTAGCAATAAACTTTCGTCCATTGACAAATCTCACACGGATCCACGCCGGGCAGAAAAGTTGCTATAACATATTCATCAATATTCCTGTGCAGTAAGTTTTAAATAATCGTAGCTTACTATCTCTGGAGATTATTAAGATCATGAGATCATTTATTCAAAATTATAACTTGAAAGATGATTTGAATTAGGTATTAGAATCAATCAATCAACTCATATGATAATATTATTGAACCCTTCTCACAATGATTTGCTCAAAAATCTAAAATGTATGTAAATCTCTTACTATACGCATCGAATTTTTTCATATCTGCTGATAAGAGAAACTGCTTCGAATGCATGTATATAACCCCCTTTTTTCACTGATTCACTTATCAACTTATCTTATCAAAGCAATGAGTATAATACAAGCTTTTCATATCTCTAGTTGTATACTGGCCCGTCAGTTATTTAGATAAATCATAATAACTTCAGGAATTATACTATTGAGAATGCTTATATACCTTTTTAGCTGACTCTTCTTATATATAGACTCTGTGATCACATGCATAATAAGAAAATCAATAGAAATATCAGGTTTATAATCTCTCAGGATAGATATGACTTCCAGTTGATGTGAAGGAAAATTGAACAGTTTTTCCTTGAGCTGACCTTCAAAACTATGGGAGACGATAGATCATCGAATAAAAAACTTCGAAATTGATATTTTACACGAATGTAATTCATTAAAAGCAATGCCAATGGTGCGGCATTCGAGATATAACATATACTTACTTTATTATCACATTTGGAAATCAATTCGGCACTCGAATTCAACAGCTGATGGATTGGTGAACATCACAAAATAAGAGGTAATAGTTGGTCATAGTATCAAGTACTCTCTCTGTGGTGTCTCTCTATATATAGTCGTGGTAAATTTTACCAAGATGCTGCCTTTTGATTGATTTTAATTTTTCGTATTTTGTTCCACCACGATGCCTAATAACAAATAGTTAGCTTGTTTCAACGTATCCATAAAGTAGGTATATTCCACTGCGACGAAAGTTAGTTTGTCCACATTCTTCAGCGGCCAGTCGTGACAAAAAATTCACTGATAATAACAAGAAATATCTAAAAGTACGAAAATATTGAGAAAAGACAGAGATCTCTACTGTCGACACCAGTGGCGGTTTTTCATTAGGCACAATTATGCAATTATGTCTGGAACCTAGTAGCTAACTAAATTTCCGAATTGTTTTTCGTTCAGAGTTGGCAATGAAAAGTGTCAATGGACTGGGCCCTATAGGGCGGGCAAAACTTGCAGGTGCCTAGGGCGCCATCAAGACTGCAAATCCGCCACTGCATTTCTTAACGTTTTTCGTGGTATTATTATATAAGACCTATTTGTCATATCTCATATCTGGTCTGAATTAGAACGACAATGCAACCGGAATCAAGACAGAAAAAGTTTGACAGACGTCGTACATGAGGTTCAGCACCCTAAAAGCAGAGATAAGCCCTGAATAAAACCAAGGAATTTGTCCTGCTCCATGCACATCCCCAATTTATTGCATTCGTTTAGTCCATCCAGAACGATACTAATTTGACTAATAACACAACAATAGCGCTAATAGTTTGTTGGTAGCGAATAAAGCGTAGGGGCGTAAATCCACCCCTTACAAGATAAAGATTCAATCTGTCGCCCTGTGTATTTATGTGTATCGCGTATCCCTATTCTGGTCGTGGTAACTCGGAACGTCGCGTGTGATTTGCACATATGGCCCATACAAATGGACCTAATGCTGAACGATAAATTGAGTTGTAGGGACAGACAGTGTGTGGTCGCGGTGATTTTTGCTCATATCAAAAAAATAAGCGATTAAATCGCATGACAAGATCGGGATAGATGTCAAATTATCGAGAACACTATAAATTGGACTCGGAAAACTCAGTTGACGAGTATGCACAGTGCAAATATCGTTTACCGGGCAGGCTTTGGATGGATTGAAACTTACAATAATATCATTGCTGATGTTACTCCAATCTGTCGTACTCAGATATGACAAGAACCTCGATTTACTCGAAAAAAATTTTAGTTTTTTGTTCCATCTTTAACTGCTGAGAAAGTAGCGAACCGCTGGTCTGAACTCTGATTTCTCTTCAAATTCGTGTTCACCGTACCCCATTTACCCCAGGTACCAAGTTTCAGCCTCCTAGCTCGATTTTTAATTTTCAGGAAAAATTCCTGAAAATTGAAAAAATTGCAAAAACTCATGAAAATTGCAGAAATTGCAGAAATAGCAATTAGAAGAATTTCTGAAAATTGCAAGAATTCCTGAAAATTGCAAATATATCGCAAATATTCCTGAAAATTGTGAAAATTGCAAAAATCGCAAAAATTTCTGAAAATTGCAAAAATCGCAAAAATGCCTGAAAATTGCAAAAATTCCTGAAAATTGCAAAAATTCCTGAAAATTGCAAAAATACAGAAATTGCACAAATTCCTGAAAATTGGAAAAATTCCTGAGAATTGCAAAAATTGCGAAAATTCCTGAAATTTGCAAAAACTCCAAAAACTCATGAAAATTGCAAAAATTTCTGGAAATTGGGAAATTGCAAAAATTCCTGAAAATTGCAAAAATTGCAAAAACTCATGAGGATTGCAGAAATTGCAGAAATAGCAAAAATTGCAAAAATTCCTGAAAATTAGAAGAATTTCTGAAAATTGCAAAAATTCCTGAAAATTGCAAATATCGCAAATATTCCTGAAAATTGTGAAAATTGCAAAAATCGCAAAAATTTCTGAAAATTGCAAAAATCGCAAAAATGCCTGAAAATTCCCAAAATTGCCAAAATTCCTGAAAATTGCAAAAGTTCCTGAAAATTACAAAAATTCCTGAAAATTGCAAAAATTGCAAAAATTCCTGAAAATGGCAAAAATTGCAGAAATTGCAAAAATTGCCAAAATTCCTGAAAATTGCAAAAGTTCCTGAAAATTACAAAAATTCCTGAAAATTGCAAAAATTGCAAAAATTCCTGAAAATGGCAAAAATTGCAGAAATTGCAAAAATCGCAAAATTTCAGGAATTTTTACAATTTTTGCAATTTAGGAATTTTTGTAATTTTCACATCTTCAGGATTTTTTGCGATTTTTGCAATTTCCAGGAGTTTTTGCAATTTTTGCAATCATCAGGCATTTTTGCGATTTTTGCAATTTTCAGGAATTTTTGCAATTTTTGCAATTTTTTTAATTTTCAGGAATTTTTGCAATTTTTGCAATTTTTAGGAATCTTTGCAATTTTTGCAATTTTCAGGCTTTTTGGCGACTTTTGCATTTTTCAGGCATTTTTGCGGTTCTTGCAATTTTCAGGAATTTAGGAATTTTTACAATTTTCCGGGATTTTTGCAATTTTTGCATTTTTCAGGAATTTTTGCCATTTTCAGGAATTTTTACAACTTTCAGGAATTTTTGCAATTTTCAGGAATTTTTGCAATTTCAGGAATTCTTGCGATTTCTGCAATTTTCAGGCATTTTTGATATTTTTGCAATATTCAGGAATTTTAGCGATTTTTGCAATTTTCACAATTTTCTGGAATATTTGCGATTTTTGCAATTTTCAGGAATTTTTGCAATTTTCAGAAATTTTTTTAATTTCCAGGAATTTTTGCAATTTTCAGGAACTTTTGCAAATTTCAGGCATTTTTGCGGTTTTTGCAATTTTCTGGAATTTAGGAATTTTTACAATTTTCCGGGATTTTTGCAATTTCTGCATTTTTCAAGAATTTTTACAATTTTCAGGAATTTTTTGCAATTTCTGTAATTTTTGCAATTTTCAGGAATTTTTTTAATTTTTGCAATTTTTGTAATTTTCAGAAATTTTTGCAATTTTCAGGAATTTTCGCAATTTTCAGGAATTTATGCAATTTTCAGGCAATTTTGCGATTTTTGCAATTTTCAGGAATTTTTGCGATTTTTGCAATTTTCACAATTTTCAGGAATATTTGCGATTTTTGCA
Organism: Phaedon cochleariae; assembly: GCA_918026855.4. Lineage (NCBI taxonomy): Eukaryota > Metazoa > Arthropoda > Insecta > Coleoptera > Chrysomelidae > Phaedon > Phaedon cochleariae. Next base: position 57,327,249 of record OU896710.1, read on the forward strand.
ATTTTCAGGAATTTTTGCGATTTTTTTAGAAATTTCTCTAATTTTCAGGAATTTTTGCGATTTTTGCATTTTTTGCGATTTTTGCAATTTTCAGGAATTTTTGCAATTTTCAGTAATTTTTGCAATTTTTGCGATTTTCATAATTTTTGCAATTTTTGCAATTTTCAGGCATTTTTGCGATTTTTCCAATTTTCAGGAATTTTTGCAATTTTTGCAATTTCAGGAATTTTTGCGATTTTTGCAATTTTCAGGAATTTTTGCAATTTTCAGGAAATTTTGCAATTTTTGCAATTTTCAGGAATTTTGCAATTTTTGCAATTTTCAGGCATTTTTGCGATTTTTGCAATTTTCAGGAATTTTTGCAATTTTTGCAATTTTCAGGAATTTTTGCGATTTTTGCAATTTTCAGGAATTTTTGCGATTTTTGCAATTTTCAGGAATTTTTGCAATTTTCAGGAATTTTTGCAATTTTCAGGCATTTTTGCGATTTCTGCAATTTTCAGGAATTTTTGCAATTTTTGCAATTTTCAGGAATTCTTGCGATTTTTGCAATTTTCAGGAATTTTTGCAATTTTCAGTAATTTTTGCAAATTTTTGCGATTTTCAGAATTTTTGCAATTTTTGCAATTTTCAGCCATTTTTGCGATTTTTCCCATTTTCAGGAATTTTTGCAATTTTTGCAATTTTCAGTAATTTTTGCGATTTTTGCAATTTTCTGGAATTTTTGCAATTTTCAGGAAATTTTGCAATTTTTGCCATTTTTGCAATTTTCAGGAATTCTTGCAATTTCTGCAATTTCCCAGGCATTTTTGCGATTTTTGCAATATTCAGGAATTTTAGCGATTTCTGCAATGATTTCACAATTTTCTGGAATATTTGCGATTTTTGCAATTTTCAGAAATTTTTCTAATTTTCAGGAATTTTTTCAATTTTTGCTATTTCTGCAATTTTCAGGAATTTTTGCAATTGTTGCAATTTTCAGGAATTTTTGCGATTCTTGAAATTTTCAGGAATTTTTGCAATTTTTGCAATTTTCAGGAATTTTTGCGATTTTTGCAATTTTCAGGAATTTTTTGCAATTTTTGCAATTTTCAGGCATTTTTGCGATTTTTGCAATTTTCAGGAATTTTTGCAATTTTTGCAATTTTCAGGAATTTTTGCGATTTTTGCAATTTTCAGGAATTTTTGCAATTTTCAGGAATTTTTGCAATTTTCAGGCATTTTTGCGATTTTTGCAATTTTCAGGAATTTTTGCAATTTTCAGGAATTTTTGCAATTTTTGCGATTTTCAGAATTTTTGCAATTTTTGCAATTTTCAGCCATTTTTGCGATTTTTCCCATTTTCAGGAATTTTTGCAATTTTTGCAATTTTCAGTAATTTTTGCGATTTTTGCAATTTTCTGGAATTTTTGCAATTTTCAGGAATTTTGCAATTTTTGCCATTTTTGCAATTTTCAGGAATTTTTGCAATTTTCAGGAATTCTTGCAATTTCTGCAATTTCCAGGCATTTTTGCGATTTTTGCAATATTCAGGAATTTTAGCGATTTCTGCAATTTTCACAATTTTCTGGAATATTTGCGATTTTTGCAATTTTCAGAAATTTTTCTAATTTTCAGGAATTTTTTCAATTTTTGCTATTTCTGCAATTTTCAGGAATTTTTGCAATTGTTGCAATTTTCAGGAATTTTTGCAATTTTCAGTCATTTTTGCGGTTTTCGCAATTTTCTGGAATTTTTGCGATTTTTTTCAATTTTCAGGAAATTTTGCAATTTTCAGGAATTTTTGCAATTTTTGCAATTTTCAGGAATTTTTGCGATTCTTGAAATTTTCAGGAATTTTTGCAATTTTTGCAATTTTGAGGAATTTTTGCGATTTTTGCAATTTTCAGGAATTTTTGCAATTTTTGCAATTTTCAGGCATTTTTGCGATTTTTGCAATTTTCAGGCATTTTTGCGATTTTTGCAATTTTCAGGAATTTTTGCGATTTTTGCAATTTTCAGGAATTTTTGCGATTTTTGCAATTTTCAGGTATTTTTGCGATTTTTGCAATTTTCAGGAATTTTTGCGATTTTTGCAATTTTCAGGAATTTTTGCGATTTTTGCAATTTTCAGGAATTTTTGCGATTTTTGCAATTTTCAGGAATTTTTGCAATTTTCAGGAATTTTTGCAATTTTCAGGAATTCTTGCGATTTTTGCAATTTTCAGGAATTTTTGCAATTTTCAGTAATTTTTGCAATTTTTGCGATTTTCAGAATTTTTGCAATTTTTGCAATTTTCAGCCATTTTTGCGATTTTTCCCATTTTCAGGAATTTTTGCAATTTTCAGTAATTTTTGCGATTTTTGCAATTTTCTGGAATTTTTGCAATTTTCAGGAAATTTTGCAATTTTTGCCATTTTTGCAATTTTCAGGAATTTTTGCAATTTTCAGGAATTCTTGCAATTTCTGCAATTTCCAGGCATTTTTGCGATTTTTGCAATATTCAGGAATTTTAGCGATTTCTGCAATTTTCACAATTTTCTGGAATATTTGCGATTTTTGCAATTTTCAGAAATTTTTCTAATTTTCAGGAATTTTTTCAATTTTTGCTATTTCTGCAATTTTCAGGAATTTTTTGCAATTGTTGCAATTTTCAGGAATTTTTGCAATTTTCAGTCATTTTTGCGGTTTTCGCAATTTTCTGGAATTTTTGCGATTTTTTTCAATTTTCAGGAAATTTTGCAATTTTCAGGAATTTTTGCAATTTTTGCAATTTTCAGGAATTTTTGCGATTCTTGAAATTTTCAGGAATTTTTGCAATTTTTGCAATTTTGAGGAATTTTTGCGATTTTTGCAATTTTCAGGAATTTTTGCAATTTTTGCAATTTTCAGGCATTTTTGCGATTTTTGCAATTTTCAGGAATTTTTGCAATTTTTGCAATTTTCAGGAATTTTTGCGATTTTTGCAATTTTCAGGAATTTTTGCGATTTTTGCAATTTTCAGGAAATTTTGCAATTTTCAGGAATTTTTGCGATTTTTGCAATTTTCAGGAATTTTTGCGATTTTTGAAATTTTCAGGAATTTTTGCAATTTTTACAATTTTCAGGAATTTTTGCAATTTTCAGGCATTTTTGCGATTTTTGCAATTTTCAGGAATTTTTGCGATTTTTGCAATTTTCAGGAATTTTTGCAATTTTCAGTAATTTTTGCAATTTTTGCGATTTTCAGAATTTTTTTCAATTTTTGCAATTTTCAGGCATTTTTGCGATTTTTGCAATTTTCAGGCATTTTTGCGATTTTTCCAATTTTCAGGAATTTTTGCAATTTTTGCAATTTTCAGGAATTTTTGCGATTTTTGCAATCTTCAGGAATTTTTGCAATTTCTGCAATTTTCAGGAATTTTTGCGATTTTTGCAATTTTCAGGAATTTTTGCAATTTTCAGTAATTTTTGCAATTTTTGCGATTTTTCCAATTTTCAGGAATTTTTGCAATTTTTGCAATTTTCAGGAATTTTTGCGATTTTTGCAATTTTCAGGAATTTTTGCAATTTTCAGGAAATTTTGCAATTTTTGCCATTTTTGCAATTTTCAGGAATTTTTGCAATTTTTGCAATTTTCAGGCATTTTTGCGATTTTTGCAATTTTCAGGAATTTTCGCAATTTTTGCAATTTTCAGGAATTTTTGCGATTTTTGCAATTTTCAGGAATTTTTGCGATTTTTGCAATTTTCAGGAATTTTTGCAATTTTCAGGCATTTTTGCGATTTTTGCAATTTTCAGGAATTTTTGCAATTTTTGCAATTTTCAGGAATTCTTGCGATTTTTGCAATTTTCAGGAATTTTTGCAATTTTCAGTAATTTTTGCAATTTTTGCGATTTTCAGAATTTTTGCAATTTTTGCAATTTTCAGGCATTTTTGCGATTTTTCCCATTTTCAGGAATTTTTGCAATTTTTGCAATTTTCAGTAATTTTTGCGATTTTTGCAATTTTCAGGAATTTTTGCAATTTTCAGGAAATTTTGCAATTTTTGCCATTTTTGCAATTTTCAGGAATTTTTGCAATTTTTGCAATTTTCAGGCATTTTTGCGATTTTTGCAATTTTCAGGAATTTTCAGGAATTTTTGCAATTTTTGCAATTTTTGCAATTTTTGCAATTTTCAGGAATTTTTGCGATTCTTGCAATTTTCAGGAATTTTTGCGATTTTTGCAATTTTCAGGAATTCTTGCAATTTTCAGGAATTCTTGCAATTTCTGCAATTTCCAGGCATTTTTGCGATTTTTGCAATATTCAGGAATTTTAGCGATTTCTGCAATTTTCACAATTTTCTGGAATATTTGCGATTTTTGCAATTTTCAGAAATTTTTCTAATTTTCAGGAATTTTTTCAATTTTTGCTATTTCTGCAATTTTCAGGAATTTTTGCAATTGTTGCAATTTTCAGGAATTTTTGCAATTTTCAGTCATTTTTGCGGTTTTCGCAATTTTCTGGAATTTTTGCGATTTTTGCAATTTTCAGGAAATTTTGCAATTTTCAGGAATTTTTGCAATTTTTGCAATTTTCAGGAATTTTTGCGATTCTTGAAATTTTCAGGAATTTTTGCAATTTTTGCAATTTTCAGGAATTTTTGCAATTTTTGCAATTTTCAGGCATTTTTGCGATTTTTGCAATTTTCAGGAATTTTTGCAATTTTTGCAATTTTCAGGAATTTTTGCGATTTTTGCAATTTTCAGGAATTTTTGCAATTTTTGCAATTTTCAGGAAATTTTGCAATTTTCAGGAATTTTTGCGATTTTTGCAATTTTCAGGAATTTTTGCGATTTTTGAAATTTTCAGGAATTTTTGCAATTTTTACAATTTTCAGGAATTTTTGCGATTTTTGCAATTTTCAGGAATTTTTGCAATTTTCAGGCATTTTTGCGATTTTTGCAATTTTCAGGAATTTTTGCGATTTTTGCAATTTTCAGGAATTTTTGCAATTTTCAGTAATTTTTGCAATTTTTGCGATTTTCAGAATTTTTTTCAATTTTTGCAATTTTCAGGCATTTTTGCGATTTTTCCAATTTTCAGGAATTTTTGCAATTTTTGCAATTTTCAGGAATTTTTGCGATTTTTGCAATCTTCAGGAATTTTTGCAATTTTTGCAATTTTCAGGAATTTTTGCGATTTTTGCAATTTTCAGGAATTTTTGCAATTTTCAGTAATTTTTGCAATTTTTGCGATTTTTCCAATTTTCAGGAATTTTTGCAATTTTTGCAATTTTCAGGAATTTTTGCGATTTTTGCAATTTTCAGGAATTTTTGCAATTTTCAGGAAATTTTGTAATTTTTGCCATTTTTGCAATTTTCAGGAATTTTTGCAATTTTTGCAATTTTCAGGCATTTTTGCGATTTTTGCAATTTTCAGGAATTTTCGCAATTTTTGCAATTTTCAGGAATTTTTGCGATTTTTGCAATTTTCAGGAATTTTTGCGATTTTTGCAATTTTCAGGAATTTTTGCAATTTTCAGGCATTTTTGCGATTTTCGCAATTTTCAGGAATTTTTGCAATTTTTGCAATTTTCAGGAATTCTTGCGATTTTTGCAATTTTCAGGAATTCTTGCGATTTTTGCAATTTTCAGGAATTTTTGCAATTTTCAGTAATTTTTGCAATTTTTGCGATTTTCAGAATTTTTGCAATTTTTGCCATTTTCAGGAATTTTTGCAATTTTTGCAATTTTCAGTAATTTTTGCGATTTTTGCAATTTTCAGGAATTTTTGCAATTTTCAGGAAATTTTGCAATTTTTGCCATTTTTGCAATTTTCAGGAATTTTTGCAATTTTTGCAATTTTCAGGCATTTTTGCGATTTTTGCAATTTTCAGGAATTTTTGCAATTTTTGCAATTTTCAGGAATTTTTGCGATTTTTGCAATTTTCAGGAATTCTTGCAATTTTCAGGCATTTTTGCGATTTTTGAAATTTTCAGGAATTTTTGCAATTTTTGCAATTTTCAGGAATTCTTGCGATTTTTGCAATTTTCAGGAATTTTTGCAATTTTCAGTAATTTTTGCAATTTTTGCGATTTTCAGAATTTTTGCAATTTTCAGGCATTTTTGCGATTTTTCCAATTTTCAGGAATTTTTGCAATTTTTGCAATTTTCAGTAATTTTTGCGATTTTTGCAATTTTCAGGAATTCTTGCAATCTTCAGGAAATTTTGCAGTTTTTGCCATTTTTGCAATTTTCAGGCATTTTTGCAATTTTTGCAATTTTCAGGCATTTTTGCGATTTTTGCAATTTTCAGGAATTTTTGCAATTTTTGCAATTTTCAGGAATTTTTGCGATTTTTGCAATTCTCAGGATTTTTGCGATTTTTGCAATTTTCAGGAATTTTTGCGATTTTTGCAATTTTCAGGAATTTTTGCGATTTTTGAAATTTTCAGGAATTTTTGCGATTTTTGCAATTTTCAGGAAATTTTGCAATTTTCAGGAATTTTTGCAATTTTTGCAATTTTCAGGAATTTTTGCAATTTTCAGGAATTTTTGCAATTTTCAGGAATTTTTGCAATTTTCAGGAATTTATGAAACTTTTGCAATTTTCAGGCAATTTTGCGATTCTTGCAATTTTCAGGAATTTTTGCGATTTTTGCAATTTTCACAATTTTCAGGAATATTTGCGATTTTTGCAATATTCAGGAATTTATGAAACTTTTGCAATTTTCAGGCAATTTTGCGATTCTTGCAATTTTCAGGAATTTTTGCGATTTTTGCAATTTTCACAATTTTCAGGAATATTTGCGATTTTTTCAATTTTCAGGAATTTTTGCAATTTTTTCAGAAATTTTTTTAATTTTCTGGAATTTTTGCGATTCTTGCAATTTCTGCAATTTTTGCAATTTTCAGGAATTTTTGCAATTTTTGCAATTTTCAGGAATTTTTGCAATTTTTGCAATTTTCAGGAATTTTTGCAATATTCGCAATCTTTTGAAATTTTTGCTATTTCTGCAATTTCTGCAATTTTCAGGAATTATTGCGATTTTTGCAATTTTTACAGTTTTCAGGAATTTTTGCGATTTTTGCAATTTTCAGGAATTTTTGCGATTTTCGCAATTTTCACAATTTTCAGGAATATTTGCGATTTTTGCAATTTTCAGGAATTTTTGCAATTTTCAGAAATTTTTGTTGATTTTCAGGAATTTTTGCAATTTTTGCTATTTCTGCAATTTTCATGAGTTCTTGCAATTTTTGCAATTTTCAGGAATTTTTGAAATTTTCAGGCATCTTTGCAATTTCTGCAATTTTTGCAGTTTTCAGGAATTTTTGCAATTTTCAGGCATTTTTGCGATTTTTGCAATTTCTGCAATTTTTGCAATTTTCAGGAATTTTTGCAATTTTTCCGATTTTCAGGAATTTTTAAAATTTTTGCAACCTTCAGGAATTTTTGCAATTTTCAGGAATTTCTAATGAATGAATTCACTATTCATTCAACCATTCATAGTATCCATATTGTAGAAGTGCATATTTCGTGTGAGGGCGCTCGTATCAGTGCAGAAAAATGATCCAAAATTGCGTCTGCAGAGGTCCAGCAAAAATCACTTTTGATGGTGATATTTTGAATGGATCTTTGCGAATTTTTTTTGACAACAAAGATAAATGTAAAAGTGAGGCATCTCTCGAAGTACTTGTCCAAAAAAAACCTAGTGAGAAAAACAATAGTGAATCTGTTCAATTTTCTGGAATTTTTTTCGATTTTTTTTTTCAAAATTTTGATACAGTACTCCGAGAGATGCCTAGATCCAACCTTCTAGTAACGGAACCGTGAAAAAAAATCTTAAATTTATTCAGCGAGCTTCGAGTATTTTGATTTCTGCCGTTCCTTGTTTCCCCAATGATCGCTCATAGGGTTAAACCCCTCTTAAGGGAGGATGTGTACCTAAAGAAGATATGAGTATGAACATTAGTATGAACATTAGTTCAGAAATTGAGCTCTGCTTCAAGGTCTTGTCTTGTTTTGGAGGAAACATTCCGATTCCTTAGCTCTTCGGTGTTATTTTTCCAATTGTAGCAGATCAGATACATTAAAAAAAACCAGAAGGTCCGTTTGAAGTTCGAACGGATATTGTAGATATTTAGATTTTCCGTAGTATTCAGATGAATATCCTTTTCACATTATAAGTATAATGTAAGGTTCAGTCAAGAGTCAAGAGGATGTTATTTTCAACAAAATATCGTTTTATGGCTGAGAAATATTGCGTCACCCAGAAAGGTTCGTTTGCGATAAGACCAGATTATAGGCCCCGTTTGCCCGTTATCTCGGCTCTTGGTGTACAGCACCGGCAAAATAAAATATTCATATACTTACCTACCACGACTACCAGATGTAACTACCATTCAAATATCTATTTTTCCAAGGTACATACTTTGCTCCCCTTCCAAAGTATGTAAGTCAATTTGTATGCAGCCATTATTTTTATATCATCTTAAGAACCTATTTTCCTGTGAGAAAATATATGATTTTGATATATGATATTTTTGTATCATCTCAATCTATTTTTCTGTGAGGAAATTAAAGTGAAAAATTGATTGGTTTGAAATTTTAATTTTTCGAGGTATTATCAATCGATTTGTCCAAATATCTCCTCTTCCAATGTACGTTGCTTCTCTCCCAAGGTATGTAGTCAATGTCTATACCACCATTATTTTTGTATCATCTCAACCTATCTTCCTGTGAGAAAATTGAAGTGAGAAATTGATTGGTTTGAAATTTGATTTTTTGAAAATTTTCAAAATTATTTTCAGTTTTTGAGTTATATCGAAAAAAGTGAATTTTTGAAATATCTATTTAATTTTTTTTCTCCGTTATTATAAGAGATACAGCAAAACTGAGAATACTTTTTCATAGCAACTTTTGATGACGTCCAACGTGGTGATACTTATTTTTTTATGCGACGTTTCGTATTCGTGGCACCATCATCAACTTTTGTTTTTCAAATGCGGTCCTGATAATTTTTTCACAGGTTCTGAAAGGTTTTTTATTTTGAATTCAACCATGTATTATACAAGGTGGTTTATGTGTGTTTCGACCTACTTTTAGCCATCATCAATGTTTTTCCGAAATTCCAAAGGGAAAATGTCATCAGTTCCACTTATTTTGAAGGAAATCAACCCACTAATACCTCATCAACTGGTTTCAATCAACAACCCATTTCATTTTGCGGAAACAAAAATTCCATCCATACAAATTCAGAATATGTCAAGCGCTAAAACCAAGCGATGACGAAAGGCGCAGGACATTCTGTGAGTGGTATACCAGGATATGTCAAAATTTTGCAGATTTCCCTCGAACAATCATCTGGACTGAAGAAAGCATGGTCACTAATCATGGTATCTTCGATAGAAAAAATTCACATTATTGTTTACGAGAAAATGAACATTTATACATTACAGTGAGACACCAACACCGTTTCGGCTTTAATATATGGGTTGCAATTTGGTACACGAATTATTGGTCCTTCTATTTACTATGAAACACAGACTTCCGAACGTTATAGAAATTTGCTTGGGAATCATCTTGAGGAAGCTCTGGATGATTTACCGATTACGGAAGTTCAGAACTGTTAGTTTCAACAAGATGGCGCGCCGGTACATAATTCCAGAGAAGTCCGTGCGTTTTTATTCAGAAAAATGGATTGGTACTCATTCTACAGACCCTTGGCCGGCGCGGTCACCTGATTTGACACAGCTGGATTTTTTCTTAGGGAATATATCAAACTTTGTATACGCAAATAACTTTGATGATGAAGAAGAACTAAGGGACAGTGTCCTCGAAGCATTCAATAGAATAACCACAGAAATGCTTAGCAATGTCTTAGAAACAACTGTGAGAAGAGGATATCTTTGTTCAGAAAATAATGGTTATCATTTTGAACATTTGTTATGAATGTCTCTGTAGGTATTGTCGAAGTTAAGTTGTTAAAGTAATTCGTGTAAGAATTCATCAACAATTTTAAGCCCTGCATTGATCGAATGATGTAGTGAAATATTTTTTATTCACTTTTCAGTAGGTATTGAATAACTAATCCATCAAGTTGACACTGTATGATCAGAAATGAGTGGAACTGATGGCTTTTTTCCTTTGGGAGTTCGAAAAAACATTGATGATGGATAGAAATAGGTCGAAACACATTCGAATCACCTTTGTATAATACAAGCTCGAATTCAGAATGAAAAAACCTTTCAGAATCTGTGAAAAAATTATCAGGACCGTATTTGAAAAACAAAAGTTGATGATGGTTCTACGGATACGAAACGTCGCATGAAAAAATCGGCATCACCACGTTAAACTTCATCAAAAGTTGCTATGAAAAAGTATTCTCAGGTGTGTAATATACTATTTCCTGTATCTGTATGTCTATTCAACTTTATATGCATCAGAGGGCACCATTATAATTATATAAAGCGGTATTTTAATCCCGTAAACCACAATATTCTGTAGGAAATTATTTCCTGAACAAAGGACAGTAAGTAGATAGGACCTTATATAGGTATACCTATATCCTATATTATATACCAGTCGCATGATTTTAATGACCTATTAGACCCCGGACTCCGGACTGTTGCATGACTTGGACCGTTCCGAGCATATTTAACCCCAATGCATTATGTGAAAATCTCTGAATAATTGATCGCCTAATTCGACAAAAACTACGTGTTTCGTAAGCTTTCCGACTAAGGGGTGGAATTTTCCTTCTTCGTGAATTTTTCATTAGCCACCATATGGGGCGGTTTGCTTGAAAATCTTGATAAAAGCAGACATAATATTCGTGTTAAATGAGTAGGTGGGGCGCGAGTCAAGTGCTTGTACAATTTTTTTCATTTTAGACATTTCAGATGTTATCGCATTTTCAACGTTAATATTCTATTTTCAGTTCCAAGGCCGATAATTTTCAAGCTAGAAACATAAAATAGTATTAATTCCTAATGAAAAACATGGAATGGTCAATTCCAATTAATCCACGGAACTTAGGATGTTCATACCGAATAATTTTTTTCTAATAAGGTATAAGTGTGGTTTCAGATATACAAGGTGAATCTGGAAGTGAGGATTTTTTCTTCAACAGGATATAATAATATATCTCACCAAAATAAGTTGTTTGTCAAGAAATTGCTCCTATAAAATATTTAAGATAACGGAGTGGTTTGAAGAAGACTCCAACTATAAAACATTTTGTTAACATTTTCTCAAAAGAAACGTAAAAAAGCCGTTATTAGTCTAGTCTACAATTGTATTATATTTCATCAGAAACAATAATCAAAAACCTCTTTTATATTTTCAGCATAAACATTCCAGTTTTCTCCATCACTTTGGAGATGACCGATAACAGGGCAATTTTTAGGTTATAGTTGTTGGGCAGGCTTTGTTTCTTTTTTGGAGATTAGTTGGACTTGGTACTCATAAAAACGCTGAAAAAAATTCATCGATCAATATTGATTGAACTTCTCGCGCATTGATTCGTAACACGCTGTATACGTGACCACATTCATTATGATGGCAATGTATGCGTAATAATGACGTTCACGTAAGGTACTAACGTCAATATACTGGGTTGACTTTCTTTGTTTCAAGGTTTCCTTCGTCTTCCTGTTGTATCTCGTAATTTGTCTTTGTCTCTGGGCGGGTATTTATTTTACACACTTTAATACATTTTCTTGTGAATTACACGCCGCTAAAACGTTGGATGTAGATCGTTTTATTTTCATTTGTTGGTTTAGCTTTGTTTGAACTATAATAACCGTCTTGTTTGCATTCCGCTATCCTCAAAGTAATAATAATTGAGCGCTACGAGCTCCGCGAGACTTTTTTGTGTCGGCCACATCAAAAATTAAATATCCAAGAAGAAAAAAATATCTGCTCAGGTCTTCTTTGAAATATAAGTATAATGATTATATAATTACAAACCTCTCAGAATGATATTTCCGTTGATATCTAGTTGTTTTCGTTTATGGAGTGTTATTCTGACTTTTATAATTCAATTTGTGGCCTAATGATTGCAATGAATGGGCTGTATAAATATGAATTTAATTAATTTTATTGTTTCATACATCATGCAAAACTTCCACGGGGCATATCAACTACTGTAGGTATAAATATAATGGCTGATTGTGCACACCTACTTAACTAGGAATGAAATATTGAAAGTTAAATAAAAATATTTGAGCAGAAAAAATATTTACAATTAATTATTTCGAACGTGTGTGCGTGTGTGTATATGTTAAAGAATCAAATTATGTTTGCAGATAAAATAAAACTCTTCAAATTGCATTGTAAACTTTTAGGTTCAACAATGAGTGTGAGTACACCGTTCGGGATGTAATGTTTATTCTATTATGCGAGAAAAGCCGTGTTATAGTCAATTATTTTTCTGTAAATATTATGAGGGCAGTTTATAAATAAATGGAAAATAGTTGAAACAATAATTGCTCAATTTTCATATACATACATTATACATTGGAGACGGCGCTCGACTATGCTGTATAGTAATCAGTACATCGAAATTATTATTATTATAACCGGATTATAAAAAAAAACACTGGAACACGTCAGCTACATTTCCGAGGGAGACATCGTAAATTATTTTCCGCGCTGCGGCGTTGTCGCTCCTATCGAAAAGAAGCAACAACTTTGCTATTTCCTCCAAACAACAAATCCCCTAGAAGAATAACATAACTTTCATTTTTTATATCTGTTTATGAATTTAGTTCAACACATGCATTTATTTATTAGTCGAATGAGATATAATAACAATTCTGAAGAATCAATCCATGGTGATTTATAAATATTCTGGTAATCTTATATCGACTGCTTCAGAGTTTGTCAATATGGGAATTTTCAATAATGTTTGGTTTGCAACACCGCTTCTTGGTATTTCACAGTCCGTGACAGTCGACAGCGATAAATATTTTTTCTACTACTGCTATGAAGAGTAGCGCATTTCTCATAGCTTTCTTAGTTTCAAAACCATGTATTGCCCATACTGTGAAAAATATTATTTCTCACGGAACTTTGCCAATACACCACATACATTTCCATGGAGAATCAACAAAAATCGATCAAAACTTGGCTGCCGTTTAGCTTTGAATAGTTGTCCCAACTGTCAGAAGAAGTTTTTTAAATTCTCTAGGGTAGTTCTCATTAGTGATTTTGATGGAAATCGCATTTTCCATCAAATATTGTTCCAAATATTCATAATAAATGATATGATGTATATAACGAGATGTGACGATTTTGATAAATACACCGCCAGAGACAGAGATAATGGAAGAAGCTGCTAAAGTTGGATTTGTTTCCGGAAATTTCAAGAAAAAAGTATGAATTGGCATATTGGTACGAAAAATTTATGGAATCTAAAAAATCAAGAAATAAAATCTTTTGGAAAGTGTACTTTATTTTTTGAAATACTTTGAGGAACTGGGAAAGGCGTCTACTCATTGGTCACAATATTGAATGTGGCATAGTGCCACATTATAAAATGAATACCAATAAGTTACAATACTCGGATTATTTGAATAAGTGCAGTTGTAGAAAAAGTATAGTGTGCAACATGTGGGGAGAAGCACTTTTCCCACTTGTTGCACAATATACTATTGTATTGTTTACGTTTCGTTTGGAAGGATTTTTTTCATTCTCTGAAGTAGTGATCTGTTTTCTGTGGCTAATGTGAGTTGATAACACAATATTGTTGACTTTTTACAATGGTGAGACGTTGTGAGATGTGTGAAAGACAATTTAAACCTATTGTGATCAAAACACGTCATTCCATAGGTAGGCAGCCAGTGTCGTATCATAAGAAATGTCGATATCCTTTGTTTGAAATCTAGATAAAGATCCTAGAACACTTGTATCAAAATCATAGGCAAATTGACATCAGTTTCATTGAATTTTTCCAAAATATTTTTGTAATTTGGAGAATGCGGCTGTAATTGACTGACATGCGATTTGAGTCCTCCTCTTGGCATTGAGGGTCTCCGTTTTTCGATACGAGGTCGGTTGAATTAGGGCAAATATGTGCATTTTCATGCTGAACATTCATCTACAAGAAAATTTGATGTGCTATTTTTAGTTTTTGAATTATTGGAAGAAAACGAAAATTTATAATTTTTTCAAGCAGAAACCAAAAGACCTAACCGTTTCTGACTGGGACATTCTCATAACAAAACTCGCCCCTGTGCGTATATGCCACACGGCCCACACCATATTTTCATCACATCACATTCATTCATGTTGATTAATAGGTATGAGATTCGAATAAACCATCAAGAAAACGAATTGTAAGTATAATATCTATCCAAAGTAATTTTGTTGAGCGTATACAATCGAGGAAGTAGAAGTATGGAGAACAGTTTCGCCCGAAGTAGTTTTGGTTCCGACTTTCCGAATAGGAAAATGGAGAAGACGACATAGAGGCAGAAATCTGTCGGAATTGGAATATTCTAATATTGGCGGCTATGTTTGCACAGGGAGCGCACCGAAATATTAAAACTCGAAAGTCGGATCAGCCTCGGGCTCTTTCCGGAAGAGAAGACCGTCTAGGGAAATGTATACAAGGTGTCCAACGAACTTCTCACTGTCATACAGTCGCGTTTGAAAGCGAGAAAGTGATCAAAGCGCTATTTCGAACACTCGATTGGCTCAAAACTTCGATACGAATCTTTGGTTTTCTCTCTAACATACATTCACCGGCACAAAATTCCGCCATCCTGAAATTTTGTCCAAGTTTGATGTTTTATAACTTATTTATTTTTTATCCGATTTTCATCATTTTGTTATCAGTTTGTAGATCCATTCATTATGTTTTTCTTCAATTATTTTATAAAGTATCATTTCTCGATTAGGCTACATTTTACAGGAGGAAATCAAAATGTTGTTTTTTGTCGTAATTTCAAAACACCATGTAGGGAAACTGAGGTGGATAATTTTGTTTACATACTGTTTTTTGTAATCTCTGATGTATTCTAAACATTTATTTTTTGATTCATTCCATTATCTCATTTGTGCTGAGAGCTGCAATTTTTTGTGCACCTTTACCAAAATCTCTTCGAGAAGTTAAAGTGAGAGCATGGGGTATAATTGTATGTTATTCTTTATTAGTGATTCGTATGGTACCTTCAGTGAGATAGGTTCCAGTACAATGAAAAATGAAGTGAAACAAGGTTATTGAAAAGTGAATTCTATAAACAGTTAAATTATATACAAGTTTATATTGGCATATACCCTTTCAGTCTCTATATTTGAAGTAGGAGAAGTCTTTTGAAATGAACTCAGTGATTTGATACAGTGGATGCAATCGAGATACTCATTTAAACCATGAACTATGACAATTGAATTGAAATGTGCAAAAATAATAATATGAGAAAATTCCTTATTTTGAATATATTCTATATTTGTATATTGGTGCAGTGAATTTTTTTCTTTATGCAAATAAATGAGCTGCATATTTATTTACTTATACTTATCATCCAAATTTGCCACTGGAAATTATTCAGTCATCTTCTGATTTTTAGGGAAATCGTAAAATAATACTTTCATCTTATACAGTGTGACTCACTTTTAACTGAAACACCCCTGTATCTAACATAATCGTTGGGTAAAGATCTTGAAATTTGCTGGAGCGAGAGATATACCAAAAATGCACTCTTTGACCAAGTGGGGTCATCTTCAGTGATATACACTGCTCGCCAACAGCCATGGAACCACCTCAATTTCCGGAAAATGATATTAGGAGCCAAAATAGGTCGAGAATCACTCCAGATTCGGAATCAGGACGCCCAATTCCCTGACTATTCATATTCTCCTCGGAAAATTTTCAGTTCTGAAAAATCAAATCGTGTCGCACTTTTTACGGAAGCACTTCCGTATCTTACGTTATTGACTTCATCTTTGGACTTTCCCTTCCTCTTGCAAATTTCAGAACCCTACCTCAATAATTACGTGAGATACGGGGGTGCTTCCATGAGAAGTGAGACAACATTTGATTTTTCTGTGATTTAGTGAATCGGGCGTCCTGATTCCGAATCCGAAGTGATTTCATACCTATTTTGACTCCTAATATCATCTTCCGGAAATTAGGGGTGGTTCCATGGTTGTTGGCGAGCAGTGTATATCACTTAAGATTACCCCACTTGATCATAAAGTGCATTTTTGCGTATATCTCTCGCTCCAGCAGATTTCAGGATACTTAATCAATCAATCAATAATATACTTAATTGTCCAAGAATAATTTCTTGTTGACAAAGTGAGGAAGTACATAGTATACCTATACTTGAGGAAACCATGATATAAAATATATTATGAATTTCGTTTTCACACTCAAAATAAATAAATGAATAATGAGATATGTCACAATAAAATAGTAGAAAACAATAACAATGTATAAGTGAACAAAATAACACTAAGGTAAATTAAATAATAACAGAACAATGTATGCATGAACAGAACAAGGTAGACATGCATATATGATAATAAAAGTATAAGACTAGAATCGGGAGTTACCTCGTACTCTTAGTTAGTAGACCTATCATCAAAAAATTCCTGAAGATTATAATATGATTTACTTATTAGATGTTCCTTTACTGCTTGCCTGAAGGTCAGAGGTAAATGGTTATACATGTTCTTACCGTTGTCATAGATCCGTTGTAAATTATCGAATGCTTTGTGAGATTGGAAACGATTACGTAAGATACAGGGGTATTTCCATTAGAAGGGGGTCACACTGTACAATATACCTTCGAGAAACGCCATACTGGTGTGCATTTACATTTCACAACAAATTTGCACGCCTAACTGTTTAATGGTTCACTTATATACTAGTCGTAAGATATAAAGATTATGAATTCTGTGGGTTGTGCTCAGAGCCGTGTGGTCCTATACAGGGGGATCGGGATCACCCTGTATATTACGTGGATCGATTCGTAAACAAATCGACCAGCAGCCCAAGCACAGACAACGGAAAACAACGTGGCGCGATTCTCTTTCACCCTGCGTCAGGGGGTGCAAAATAAAGCGTCGACAGCCGCCTAATAAAATAACAATCGAACGTGAGCGATACAAATTTGGTCGGTGGATTAATATAAATGTCACAGGGCTCCGAACTGATCCTTGTTGACCACCGTCGAAAATGTCTTTGTGCATCGCTGTTTCCACCCCCATCACGAAGAATAGGGGAGAGTGGGCTGCATGTTGGATGAAATAAAAACAATTCATAATCATAATAATCTCTGAACATTCATTTCTGATTGTTTGATATGTACATCACTCTAAGAAAAACTGGAACACCAGCTGACACCAGCTAACACCGAATGATTTCCTTAGAGGTCCTGCATATTTCAGTGTTAATTCACACCTATTTGTAGAGCACCGGTGTTTGGTGCTATCTCTGTACATTTCCAGGTGAGATTTGTGATTTCGAAATGGATGTAAAGTAATACCAGTCTGGTGTGTTATGTGCGATATTTTCTGATAAAGTTCGCACTGGTCTGGTGTGAATCACAATACTATTGATCATGAAAAACATCAGTATATTTAAAGTTACACCAGAATGAGTTTACGAAATCATCATCAAATGATCAAATCTACAATGAATACGGTGTTTATTTACACCAGATCATTGAATTCTTAACCGGAATTGTGTCAATTCTAATTGAGGACAGTTCTTCATCTGACACGAATCTTCAGAATTCTGACACATTTAGGTATGTTCAATCAATTTGTAATTCATTATAGTGTGAAATATTTTTGTTGAGATATACAGGGCATCTCAAAATTGCTGGGACACAGAGCTACCACAGGTAATACGGGTCAAAATAAGTTGATTGGACCCAACTTCTTTTTATTGAAAAATATACAGAGTTTTCATAAATAAACATATTTTCAAAAGATCTACAATTTCTTTCGGGATTCTTCGATTACTGAAAGAAGAGTTATACTCTAAAATGCACTTTCGTCGAATATCATCCAATTTGTTTCACTCATTTTTGAACAGCGATCAGCGAACGAAAATGTGTTTATTTATGAAAACTTCAAACTCACCTCACGGACAAACGGTACATTCTTTTATATAAACAAGTTAGGTCCAATCAACTCATTTTGACCTGTATTACCTGTGGTAGCTCTGTGTCCCATCGATTTTGGTGTTGTGTCGAAACATCGAGACAATTGTTTCTGATTTTGACTCCTCAATAAACTTTTCTGAGCATTTGAATTTTATTTTTATACACTTCATGATAGAAACAATCATGCACTTTACACTGGAAGAGCAACATGATCCGTGCTTATTGAAAGCACAGTGAAGAGAGACAGTGCTGAATATTGCTCAACGTTTACTACGAACGAATGACTGTGGAACTCTGGAGTCTGGAGTCAGTCTGGAGTGTGGAAGTGATAGGAGCACGTACACAAAGAAGATGCGCAAGGTTGCCAAGCATCACGATATGAAATAACTAAGTATATGTACCAAGTTTCATGATAATTTAATGAACATAGGCAGTAGGTACTTAAATGAAATTGTCCTCATAAGTTCTTGGAAATACTTCCGTTGGCAAAGAATACCGAAGCTTCGTCGTTCCATTGACAAACGTGTTTTGGAAAGGAGTTGTTTGACATAATTCTAGATTGACGACAAAACGATGATGTGCTGACTCAGCCTGTCGAGTACGTTTGACGAATGGTGGACCAAAATGCATGTAAGCTCTGCAGTATGATACAGAATGTTGCAGTCATTAATTAGAGAGCATCATATCGATATTGAATTCATCAACTTCTAATCATTATCTTACACCACGATGTTCAAAGTGTTATATATGAAATAGGTTTAAGTAATATAAAATAGACGAGGTGGCAACAGTGTATGGCGACAAATTTGTTCCGATGTTTTTCTGATATTAGTGGTGTTGATTTACAACTATTCCAGTGTCATTTATTCCAGTGATATCAGAAAATACACTGGTTTGGTTATCAATCTCATTACTAGGTGAATATCTTGAAGAGGAATTATTTGTGTGAATATGGATACTTCATAAAATTGATAGCCACATGAAAAATTTGATAGTTGATCACTTTCATGATATGAATTCTGAAAAATTACACCTACTAATGATAATTTTTCAGAATATATCAACTTTGTGATTCATGAATAGAATGATTTGATGTTTACAGTTTGAATTCAAATAATGAGTATGAAAAGTGTGATTCCGAATTCAGATTTGCCATAATGTTTCACGATTTACACCGTCGAACCCCACGATATCAAATTCCCAATACTTATGATAGGATAGTACAATTTTGGTGTTGAATAGGGTTAGTGTTAATTCTAACAGTCTGGAATTGAAAAAGACACCAACAGTTTTCTTAGAGTGAAGGTAAGATATCATGAATGCTTGAGCAAGGTGATTAATTATAATAAAAATATGAGTATTCTTTCAATATTCGTGTAGTAGGACAAATCGAATATGAATATCACATATCCATATTTTCGAATTGTTACTAATTGTTCCTATTTAAATTCCATGTAGCATCGGGAGGCCTTCCTGTATATCAATATATCATACTCATCGAGTAATCAAGTATTATGGAAAGAACTGAGATGCTCATAATTCCTCTGGTGTGCCCACTCTTCATTTGTTTCGTCAGACTAGCTCTCGATATGGACAATAGGCGAGTAGATTAATAATGCCAAATCCCCTGGTAATTTTCAAACGGCCAGAAATTTACCGCCAATATAAAATGACGTCACGATTTCCTAAGTAGGGGCAGACCATATAGCACAGTTGCCATGTGTTGAAATACGATTGGGAACTTCAGAAATATTAATTATTTGATGATTCATAAATTATCAATTGAGTATTGGTAATATTCCTAATTAGCAATAAAAATCAATGGTCTCAAAATGGTCTCTTATGATTTGTGGCTAATTGCTTATAATAAGTTTGTTTGACTCGCAAATTTTGCTTTCGCTCGGCTTCGCTAGACCATTGTTGTTCTATATATGACAACCTATATAGGTAGTTAGTAGGCAAGAGCTATAATAGTGTCTGTCTATTGAAAAGAAAAATGAAGAAACGTTGTACCTTAGAGACATACGTGAACTAAGTAAACTATGTTATTAATTTTTTATTCCTAGCCGAAAAGTTTTACATGTTCCTGTCAAGTTTGTGAATGAAAATCTGTCATGTTGAAACCTGAGGATGAAACATCATCACGAAAGATATTATCAAGTATGAAAATCATTTACCTATACTTGAATGGAAGCAGGAAGATGTTTATGCAATGCTGTATTAGCATGATTTATGAAAATATTTTACCTTGATGGTATCCAATGAATATTGCATAAACCCATGCCTCAGAATTTGAGGCTCAAATTCACAACAGAAGGGATTGGGCAAACCATGTCTTACAAAGTTTTCAGACGACGTTGCAAAATAACACAATCGCACTCACAAACCAATCAACAAACTATAATAGAACAACCAATACTAGAAGAAATGATTAGGTATATGTAATTGCAATTTCCAAGAATTCGAATTCAAAGTTCAACACATCCACAAAGACGAAGTTATAAGTTAATGATAACTGTCAGAAAATAATTCTACGACTACATCTCAATCTCGATCTCAATCTCATGAAAGAATCTTCATTTTCATCGCCTTCCTATCAAATATCACGTCAATGGTGGAAAGTACGTCTGTGGTTGTGTACATATTGTAGAAAATTAGAAGAAAAGAATTTTAACCTAATATTGTCTATTTTGACATAAACAAATGAGTTCTTTCCACATATTCTCTTCCCCAGCGCCACTAGACAGGCAGACATATTTTTATTGAATGAACAGACAATAGTGTACCTCCTCGCGTACTAGGTCGCCTACTAGGTTTACATCTTGAACTGTGGTTTACATTCAGATCGACAACGGCTAGACTAGACGCTCCGCCTGGCAAATGCAAAATTCGCTTGTCAAACAAAGTGTCACTTTCCATCCTAATAAAACAATCTACTATATTAGTAAGTAGCGTAACATGGGAATACCAACGGATGGCATAATTCCAAAATATAGCTTTGAAAAAACTTTCAAAATAAGTATAAGGGACAGAGAGGCATGGAAGAAAGGACCTCCTGTCAATGCAGACATTGCTGTCTATACGGACTGCTCCAAAAAGAGGAAGGATCAGGAGCTGGTATTTATGGGGCCAAGCCAAAGACAAGAATCTCACTGAGCTTAGATAAATACGCGACGGTGTTTCAGGCACAAATTATTGCAATAGATCATTGCGAGAAATAATTGATAAGGCAAGAAGGCAAAAGCATTGCAATCTATTCAGATAGCCAGGCGGCAATCAAAGCAGTCAACTCTATGCAAGTTAACTCAAAACTAGTATGGGACTGCTTAGAAACCCTAAATCAACTAGGCAGTCAGAACAGACAGACTCTAGCCGTTATTATCGAGATTAGCATGGGTACCAGCACATACAGGGTACGAGGGCAATGAAGAGGCAGACTCACTTGCCCGAGCAGGAGCAAACAAAGATCTGAATGGCCCAGAACCCTTCTGTGGTATTGCGAAAGCTATACAAAAAACCAGTATCAAATCATGGATGCAAACCAACTCGGAACAACTCGCTAGGAATAAGACAGGCAAAAGAGTTTATTAAAAAACCATCGCCAACATTCACAGAATATCTACTGAGCCAGAAACGAAGTTCAACTAGAATACTAGTGGGACTTCTCACAGGGCATTGTAGGCTCAACAAACACATGCGCACGATAGGTCTGACTGAAAAACTGCTGTGCAGGTTCTGTCAAGACTAAGGTTCCTTACGCTGGGTGAGGAAAAAACACGAAGCCCAAAGATACACAGGGGATCTTAAAGCTAGCCTATGGAGTATCATATATAGAGAAGTCGGGACTAGCCGAAGAACTCTAATCGATTTTGAGGGCAGACACAATACTGAGAAGGTTGCGGTGTGGAGGCAGATAGCCCGAACAATTCTAAATCTAATCTAATCTAAATCTAAGTAGCGTAACAACGCGACAGCTATAGTTTCTTATAGGTTTCACTCGTTCCACTGTTGATTTTTTTCATCGATATTTACCATCAGGTATTTGTTACGCATGTTTTATTTGAGAATTCGAAATACTCGCAAAGGAATAAGTATAATGAAAATACCGATGAATTCGATGAAAGACTCATGCACACACCCTCCAATACACGACATCAATAATTATTCAAATCCTGCAGAGCAACTGTCAGTAGGCACAGCAGGAACCGACCCCTAAACGCTGGTGGTTGTTTCTCCGTCTCAGTAAACGGGGTGATCATCCGATGGATATAATTTGTATTGGCCAGATTTGCGCCCGGGGCAGTGTAATGAACACACAATTGTCGGCTTAAGTTTGATTGCGCCCCCAGGGCGACGCTGTCGACGGGGCTTACGCCCCCCCGTATACGAACGTGCTCTAAGGGGATGAACGGACTTATGCTATATTAAACGGCGGGCTCGCATTATGGGCTTGTAAGTTTTCGGAGCTTTTTGTATGGGAGGGTGAGAATTGCATTGTAGCCGAGTGTGCTCATTTGAAATCAATCTTGGCAAGACAAAATTGTTGAAAATAGCTGTTGGTACAGGGTGTTGCCTAATCATTGGCGACTCTTGATGTATCTTCATGAAAAAAAGTTCCTATAAAGATTTGTCGAAAAATGCTCAATATTTCCGCAATCTCTTATCAAAAAGAATAGAAAATGAAAAGTAGTTGAAAAAACTAGACACGCATGTTTTTATAGATAGCCAAAAGAAAATAAAATAAAAAAAGTGTGTAGGTATATAGATAAATACACAACATTAAAAATAGTAGCATCTCCGTTATCCGTATATTCGATGTTGTGTATTCAACATTTCATTTTCTATTTTTCTTTAGTCTGGCTATCTACAGTGTGTCCCACTTACCATGCTCACCATGGGTATCTTTTTAACGGTGAGAGATACGAGGTCGGTTAAATGACACCAAATGTGGAGTTTGTCAAGGCCAACTATAATATGAAAAAATATTTAGATAAAATCTATACGCAAAAAACAGATTTTGATCATTTTCATGTCTCCTCCGTAACTTCTTTATTTATGAAAATATTCAAATAAAAATTTCACATTCTCATGGCAGTTTTCCGAAGTGATTTCGAAAAAAATATGAAATTTATACCAACTCTTCTAGAATTTGAGATATCAGCACCAACTTTAGTTCTTCAAATGTAGGTCATAGCTCACTATGACTTAGTTACGAATACCTTTCTTTCCTCTTTCAGATGATGTGTTGCAGTAATAGTTTTGTGTTGATAACAACGGAGTTATCGTCATTTATACAAAAACAAAAAATTATTTGGAAGCCGCCATCTTGAATTTATAAATTTCAACAAGAAAATCATGATCTCCGACCTCAAAAACCCCCACTTACCAATTTTGAATGGAATCGGACAAAATCTTGTCCGCCATCTTGGAGCAGCCATTTTTTTTAATTTCAACAAAAATTCCATAACTCCGATTAACTTGAAATTTGGCAGGTGTTCATAATTTCGGTGACAATACATTATGGAATTTTTGTTGAAATTAAAAAAAAATGGCTGCTTCAAGATGGCGGAAAAGATTTGGTCCGATTCCATTCAAAATTGGTAAGTAGGGGTTTTTGAGGTCGTAGATCATGATTTTCTTGTTAAAATTTATAAATTCAAGATGGCGGCTTCCAAATAATTTTTTGTTTTTGTATAAATGACGATAACTCCGTTGTTATCAACACAAAACTATTACTGCAACACATCATCTGAAAGAGGAAGAAAAGGTATTCGTAACTAAGTCATAGTGAGCTATGACCTACATTTGAAAAACTAAAGTTGGTGCTGATATCTCAAATTCTAGAAAAGTTGGTATAAATTTCATATTTTTTTCGAAATCACTTCGGAAAACTGCCATGAGAATGTGAAATTCTTATTTGAATATTTTCATAAATAAAGAAGTTACGGAGGAGACATGAAAATGATCAAAATCTGTTTTTTGCTTATAGATTTTATCAAAATATTTTTTCACATTATAGTTGGCCTTGGCAAACTCCACATTTGGTGTCATTTAACCGACCTCGTATCTCTCACCGTTAAAAAGATACCCATGGTGAGCATGGTAAGTGGGACACACTGTATTAAAGCGTGTTTTTTTAGTCTTTCTATATTTTTGTAAGTACCTCATTTTGACGTATGAAAATCATAATCTCAAAAACCCTAGGTGAAATTCTTCAATGGAATCGGATCACAATTATAAAACTCGTTCGACATATCGAAACCGGCATCTTGATTTACGAAATTTTGACGAAAGAGTAAAAATCTTCGACCCCGAAAACCCCCAGATATCAATTTTGAATATAGAATCGAATCATGATAACAAAACTCGTTCGCCCACATTATATCCGTCATCTAAATTTCGACGAAATAACCATGATCTCCGACCACGAAAACCCGTAGATACCAATTTTGAATAGAATTGGATCTTAATTATAAAACTTGTCAGGCATATTGGATCCGCCATCTGGAATTCTTGAATGTTGACGAAAGAATCATAATCTCCGACCCTGAAAACCACCAGACACCAATTTTGAATTGAATCGGATCATAATTACAAAAACTCGTCCGCCATATATTGGATCCGCCATCTTGAATTTACCAATTTTTACAAAAGAATTATATAGTAGGAGGAGGAAGTATTTCCAAGAATTCATATTCTCCAAAAGTTTTAAAAAAATCCAACTCCTATACCCCCTCTCCCTATATCCTCGTAACTTGTCCACCATTTTGTAGCCGCCATTTTGTTTTTTGTTTAAAAAAAAATTTCTTGATGCATTGCCACGAGAATTAGTTACCTACCGAGAATTTAATTTCAATCGTTTGGACAAAATCGAGTCCAAAGAAGTCGGTTACATATACATACATATACAGGTGAAGCTAATAGTTGGAGAGCTGGCTTCAGGAAGTAAAAGCATTGTAGTTCATCGAACGGCACCTGTGCCAATCACTATCCTGAGCAAAATGATAAAAAATTGCACTTTCCCCATTTCTTGCTGATAGTTGATGGTTCTATACGAATACGAAACGTCATATAGATATGATGGATAAATCAATATCACCACGTTAATTAATCTCATCAAGAGTGGCTATGGAAGAGTATTCTCAGATTTGCTGTAGGTATCTCCATCAATAATAACGTTAAAAAAATTGAACTATACCAGAATATGTGTATCTATACTACCCGTTTTGTCTAATGAAAAAAATCCAATGACTTTCAGGCCGAATCCAATTTTAATCTAAAGTACACAAAGTCCGTTATACCTCTCGATTGTAATTCTCATTTTCTCCCGCCGGATTGAGAAACTAAATCATTCCGGTTCGTTAGATCCGAAAAAATTAACAACTTTTTTACATTTCATTAGCAATCTCAACAGACTAAATACTTTCCGTTATTCAGCAAATCACTTCAATCAACCGAAATTACTCATTTTTCCGCGAATAATTTTGTTTTAATTGTTCTCCCGAACTTTTAATTATATTTATTTGGAATCCACGGTCGCTAATTCCCATTTTAATTGTTCTAACTCGATTTGGAATATTTTCGCAACATCGATCGAAATCATTTCAGCAGAATTATTAAATAACAAAAGTATACCATATACTCGGAACGTATATCAACATTTTGATTTTGATCATCGATTTTCAAAGTGGAGGAAAAGAAAAACTGATAAGTCTACATATTATCACGAAAACAACTGGACGTGGGTGGCTATATATAGATATAGACGCATC
This sequence comes from Phaedon cochleariae, assembly GCA_918026855.4. Classification (NCBI taxonomy): domain Eukaryota; kingdom Metazoa; phylum Arthropoda; class Insecta; order Coleoptera; family Chrysomelidae; genus Phaedon; species Phaedon cochleariae. Next base: position 57,353,087 of record OU896710.1, read on the forward strand.
ATAGCGAAGGCTGATGAAGATAATCTCAAAATAACATAAGAAATCTGGAAAAGCAACAGAAAATATAAAATAACGAATATCATCAGGATAGTATTTCATCAGAATCGTATTCTGACGGAACGGAATTCAACGAAACCTTATTGAATAGGAACGAATTCATCACAATCGTATTTTGTGGCGAGAATAACCTGCCAGGATCATGTTTCGTCTGAACGGTAATCTATCATTACCGTAAATCATCATGATATTAAATATTCAGAACTGTAATTTGTCGAAATTGTATTTGGTCAGAACTGTATCATGCCAACACAATGAAAAATCATAATCGTATTTCTTCTCAACAATAACCTGTAGGAATCGCATTCTAATGATGCTGATGTTTTACTGTAGCGACGAATTACGGCTCAGATAAATTACTGATTCGATGAAACACGTTCATATACAATGAGGTTTTGACGAAATACGATTCTGATGATTTACTGTTGCTATCAAGTAAGGTTCTGTTGGATTACCATTTCTATATAATACTCGAATCTGATAGAAAACCCTCTAGGCTACAGAATAAGATTATGATGAATTACCGTCATAATGGAATTAGGTTCTGATAAATTACTGTTTTGATCGAACACGGTTCTTATTCAATACCATTCTGATGAAGGATTACTTTTGACGACTCACGTTTTGTTATTATACATTCCTACAAATTACCTACGGATTTATGATATGCATCGCGATGAAACACGTGATGCCAACGGAATATACCATATCAATTACGTTTCCTACAACTTATCATTCTGATGAAAAATTTTCCTATAGATTATATTTTGGTATTTTATATTCTTACGTTTTAGGTGTTCCCAGACGGGCTAATATGCGGTTTAGACGAATATTATAGGAATTCCTTTTCGTGCACTCCAAGAGATAAGAAAAAAGTTTTGGAAGAAAATCATAGTTATGATGACAAGTTCGAAATTTTACTCGTAATGAATTTTGACACTTTTTTATAAAATCGTTTAATCGAGAGAAAAAAGAAGTGACAAAAGCATTCATCCACTGTGGTCGTCAAATGAATTCAATAAGTTCGACATATCCACCTGGCGCGCTGTCACGGCCTTCTTTCTCTTAGCACAAAAAACACTTGATCATCTGCCAACAGACGAAAACATAGCGTGCTCTGACGCGGATAACAAGTGAATTCGCGAGGGTTATGAGAGAGGAGCGCCCTCTTTTGTTCTCCGCTCCGTTATTGAACGCAACGCCACCGCGATATAATAAACCGTTCCGATCGTTTTTTGTTTGAAGCCTACTCGAGGGATTAGGTATATACGCCGAAAGCGAGCCATTCTCTTTTTTTGAGACATAAGTGGCATCATCGATGGACTGGATCGAAGATTAGAGGCCGATATTAATAATATTCAGGATTGTTAATAATGGGATGAAAAATACCTACTTCCTTTTTCAATTTTTTTTTCCTCTCATCTAAGCCTATGAACGGAGAAAAATAATCACTAATCCTAGGTGAATATTTAATAGTGGCAAGTAAAAATGTGTATACTATTTGGGACGAGGAAACAAGTTGATAACCACAAGAATATTTGTGTTCTTGAATATGTACACCTACCACTGTTAATCTGTTTCATTGAATTTTAGATTGATAACCGTTGGTGAACACAGCACTCGTCATTATTGACTTATTCACTTGTCATTAGTGCCTCAATCATGCACTTGTCATTAGTGACAAATTTACTTATTATTAGTTACTTATTCATTTGCGATTAGTGACTTATTCACTTGTTATTAGTGACTTGTTCACTTGTCATTCGTGGCCTAATCACATGTCATTAGTGACTTATTTACTCGTCATCAGTGACTTATTCACTTGTCATGAGTTACTCATTTACCTGTCGGTAACTAGGTACTATAAAAAATTACATATTGTTCTCTGAAAAATGATTAGGTACCTTGGTAAAGAGACAAAAACTAGTGTATTTAAAGAATGTATTGTACAGCTATGATAATAAAGAAATCAATCATAAGAAGTTAAGGCTGCGACAACAAAAAATGAGACATTATTTGTTTGTAATTTTGATTTTTTCAAGTATTTTCAATAGTTTTCCCAAATTGTAAAACTCCCGAGGTGTCAATGTTTATACATACATTACTTTTTTGCGTGTTCCTTGATATACCAAGGATCTCTCGCCGCAGATTTTCAATTGAGAAAGTTGCCTCACAATATTTCCCATGGGATTCCAGGTCAGTATATACAAGGCGAACCAGAAAAAGCTGTAAATTAGTTCCCCTCAATTCAAAAATCAACTTGTTCCAGTTTTATCCCAAATTTCGGTTTCAGAACCTAAACATTTCTGTGAAAAGTTGCCATTGGCTCACCCTTTATATAAGTAGGTATAGTACCTATCTGGTATTATAAATGGTACGTAATATGAGATCTCTCTGATTTTGACACATCATAATCAGTTACAAGAAACGAACACTCTAAACTATACTCATGTAATATTTCTTCATAATTGATGAACGGCCCGAGACTACCATTAACTTTCAGGATTTCGACAATAAAATATGCTAATTGGATACTTAGGTAGTTATCATGAATATTCATGTGCATGTGCATGGACCTCGTATATTATTTTCGTGTATGGGTTTTCATTTTGTAAATGCGATATGAAATGATGCTGCCACAGAAAACGAAGACCACCTTATTATAAATGTCCTCAATAAGCTGTCATAATATATACAGAATGTTCCATACTTTCGTCTTTTTATCTATATAGGAAACATTCAAATTCAAGATGAAATGTCATATTCATCAGCCCACTCGTTTCATTCGATTCATATATAGCAGCATGAGAAATTTTAAACAAATTATCATTACGTTGGCCATTTGTAACCTATACGTGAAATCATCTGAAATTACAGATACTTTGGAAAGTGGCTATATAGATTTCGATTTTCATAGCCAACTTTTGAATTTTCGATGATTTTAAATAACACACCTAGAGCACGCGTATTCAGTTATTCGAGTTTTTGATGAGAACGATGAGGTTTTTCAAGAAATTACTAGACTGAGAAAAGTTTTAGAATTGAATTGCCCACACAACACAGCAAAGATTTTTGAAATTCATCAAGGGTTAACAAAATTCTGTTGAATATTAATGGTGCGCCACCCGGTATACTCCCGTTACAAATTTCAATTAAGCTCTAGTTACTGTCGAGTAACGACCTAAATACATCCACGAACTGTACCAAATTTGGTTGCTTTAAGTTCAAGAATAACGGAGATATTGATTTTTTTCAAAATTTATAACTTCACCCTCAAAGCCTATAACTCCTTAGGGAAGCAACTCAGTATAGAGGTAAGTTGCGTTAAATTGCCATATTTTGGGACCCCCCCTGCTCTATGTCGGTTCTTATGTGAATCACCCTGTATAATCAAGGGTTATATACACCAGATTTTTCAAGTATAGATACGCCTTTTGACAATAGTTTTTATGTATGATGAATTTGAATATTCGAAAGTATTAAAGTAAGGATTCATATAGCGTTATGGGTAAAATGAGAATTTGGTATAATTATAATCATGAGTAGGAGTGAATTGTTCGTGTCAAAAAATCATCTCTGTTTATGCCCATTATTGGCTAATTTGCTCAAAAATAATCGTGAATGTGTTTCCTGAACGGAACAAGAGTAGAGAAGTGGCATGAATGAACAAAAAACAAATAAACATTGTTTAATAGTAAATATTGTGTCGGCAAACATTTACAAAAAGATGAATCAAATATACTTGATGTCTATGATATAATTATTTGTGCATGATTGGCAACGTTTTGAACAAATTTGTATAGACATCAGGCTCGTTATTATAAGTATTAAATCAATTAATTAGTTTATAGATTAGAGAGATCGCGATTGTTTCTTTCATTGCCTACCTCAACGAGTTGTGCAAACAAGAATGTCAATAAAACGTCACTATAATATAACGAAAAATAATACTCACTTTATTTATACCTATGCTCAAGCATTGTCGATTCTACTTGTAGGTACTGATGACAAGCTAATAATATCAATGTGAAAAACTAATATTTAGATTCTATAGCTTCTCTTTGTTTGCGATCAATCAAACAATCAGTTTTTATATGAGGATTGATACGAATATACAGGTATTCTTGAAATGGGGAATCCTATTTTGAACGTGGTAGACTCGATTTCAAATAAATAGTTTATAAAAAACTACACTGTAGAAAATTCCTTTGAGTGAATGCATATGTGGTTGTGAGTGAATTTACTGATTGAAATTTTTTTGTGAATTCTCAAACTAGATATTTCATCAAGTTTTCCTATCAATGAGAATGTTTATAACAAATTTGATGGAATTGGCTCATTAATTTCCATTTTACACAGTCAAGTAGGGTGGAATTTCAACTCAATCGGGCGTGGACCGAAATTGACTCATTATTGCGTGGACATTGAGTGAAATTTCACTCAATTTTTCTTTTCAGTGTAAAGAAACACACTTTTGTGTTGAATAGGGAATAAGGATCGTGTTATACACCATTGCGAAGAGAATTCAATTCTGAAACTAGCAGTGAAAGGTTTTTTGAATTCCAACAAGTCGTTCTCGAGATATTCGAGTTCGAATGGTATGTTTTCAAATTGTGAGTAAATGAATGTAAATTATGGATTATTGAACAGGTTATCACAAAAGATGTTCAAAATGACCTCCATTGACTTCTAGACAGTGGTAGAGTCTATTTGAAAATTCCTCTTGTAAGTTTGAGAATGTTTCTCTCGATATTGCCCGGCATTCAGTTCTTATTCTTCTCTTCAAATCATCGAGGTCAGTAAGTTCCGTTTTATAAATTACCGATTTTGAATAACCCCATAGGAAGAAATCATTGGGTACCAAATCCGGCAGACGTGCTGTCCATTCTATTGGTCCTCACTTACTTACTTTGAAAGTATTTGAATACTTACTGTGAACTATTCAAGTACTTTTGTATTTGTTATTCAAATACTCTCTGGCCTTTGAAAATATTTAATATTTGAATATTTTCAATATCCGCAAGTATTTGATACTTAATATTTAAATACTTTTCTCAGAGTATTTGCCCAGCTCGGACAGCAACGTTGTCAAATCTCCACTTTTAATGACAAATTCTCTCTCATCCCAATCCCTGTGCGAAACACTTTCTCGAACCCGCTTCCAATTTGGTCTCGCGTACGTCCCGACCACTCGACAGGCGTTCCCCAAGGAGCCTATCGGGGGGCGCGGCGTTGCGCCAATGTTTTGATTTTTATGGGAGAGTTACCTCGCAGAGGGAGCCACGCATTCGTCGAAAGATAATTGAAAAGTTTTTGTTGGCCGTCGAGATTAGCGGAAACGTGGCCACATTTCATTTATTTTAATGAGCTGCATATTCGCCCGGAGGATTCGTTTATTGGGCCGTGATTGAGGAGCCATCATCATATTGCGTATACACCAGTAGGAATGAATTGTTATAAATGTATAAAAATGAAAACTTAAAAAAAACGATATTTCAGTTTAAAATCAAGTTCCCCTTTCTAGAAATGAAAATCCATCTGAAGGCAGAGGTATTTCCTATACCAAAATAATACTGATAATAATATAATATATGATACTAATGATAATAATAATAATAATAATACATCTAATTTTTCCTTCATGGTTCTAAATAAGTCTATGAACTTCTTTGGGATTTTCATAGCAATCAGAAAAAAAATGTTCCAACCTGATGGTATGACCCTACTATACTGAAAGAGTTTTACCGAATCTGACATCGAATTCTTCATTTATTGGTCTGATGAATTGGGATCTTAGAAGTTTTTGGGAATTATAGGGCAATCAGGAAAACATTTTTTTTCTTTGACGAGAAAAAAGATACTACAGGCACGAATTCAATACTATACCCGATAGATGCCGTGCCATATTATGTATGCAATACAACGTGAAGTGAGAATATTTTACCTGCATTTACAGATCAGATTCAATTTTCAAGGATGTTCGAATTGTAGTTTCAATACAAATACAACCACAGAGTGACCAATTCGTGTATTCTATTGAACCGATGAATTCATTTGGGCCAGGTGTCTGCCCTAATAGCAAATACCGCGCCAGTGCCAGGTATAGAGATAAAAAAGAAGTGGAAAATGTTGGGTTAGTGAGCATCTTAATAATAATAGCGATTATTAATATTTCTCCATATTCCACTGTGTTTGGCTCAGTAATCAAATAGAGGTGTATAATATCGTTGTGTGAGACAAAAAAGTATTACTGGCCGTGATTATTCAAAAACAAGTTATCCAATCAATCAGATCTCAAGAATAACAAATGAAATACAGATCAAGCGAGTTTGTGAATCAATCATAACAATGTTGTTTATTCCTGATGACCTAGTACATCCTTTTTAGTTCCTAGGTGCTAAAGTTCAACATTAGCTATACTAGGAACTAGAAGTTTTGCCTAGCAACATTCCTATGTTTGTGTCAGTGATAGAATCGACAATTCAAGAGCTGATTTTGGTATTAGTAATATATAACTTCTGTGTCGGTTGCAGAAAATTTTTTTTCATATAATATACTGCATTGCGTGATCCTTTGATTTTGAAAATCTAGAGGAAAAATTCTTTACTAAATTTGACATCGAATTCTTACTAAATATTTTGTTTGGGATTTCATATCAAATATACTGCTGATGATTTATAATTAAAATGTGTATCAGAGAGTGAGTTCACTTCATTTCTACAAATAGTTGGTCGCCCCAATAATGATGATGATAAGGTGTAATAAAGACATGAACAGCTGGTGTCGAAACACCTCAATATGGAAAGGCACGTGACCTACCCCTATAATAGGGCACGTCGATCAAACGTGGCTCAATAATTCAATATATCCAACCGCCTGTTTGGCCGGAACGTAACTACGTCATCATTATAGGTTTAATTTCATGTGTGGTGTGCATATTCGAAGTTTTTCACGAAAAATCCAATGCGTAGATAAATAGCAGATCGAATTATTTTCATCATTTTAAGTTGAAAAATACCTACAGTATGATGCAAATGTATGGAATAAATTAATTATTCCTGAAATAGGCGACATTTGAAAAAATTACAAATAAAACATGTGAGTTTTGATTTTTGAAGCCTCATCTCATGACGCATTCATATGAGAGATGTTACGTCACTGGTGTTGGAGTAATGACGTAATGGACGATTTTTTCAAATACAAACAGGGGTCATGTGACACCTCGTTTGAAAGGTCTACTGATCGTCTATCCAACAGTCAAAATTGTGCATTGCAAGAATATTGAAATCAAAATGGATTATCATTTTGTTAACTGAATCTTGCAGAGGTCTGCAACTGAGAATTGAACATCGAAGGGTCGTCTAGTTGAAAAAATACATCAATAAAAAAAGTTCTGAACTCTAGTTCTTGGATTTTTTTCGGGAGTCGTCATGTTTTGAAATGAATTTATTCCATACATTTGCATCATACCGTATATACGAAATATTTTTTCATGCAAACCAAATCAAAATGATTGTAGGTAGATATAGATATGCGGAAAAATTTGAAAAACACTGCTTCAATCCATTTTTGGTCTTTCGAAATTTGTAAGGAAATGTTGTAAATTCGATAATGCAGGGTGTTGTTTGGGTCACACAACATTTCGTTGAGTTTTTGTTAATGCGAAATTTTTGCTGACCATATAACTATAGAAAATTGACTTTCTTGTGGTTTTCCGATGTATGTATACGAATAAGAAATTTCGTTGTTAATATATCATCAATTTGGATAAATGTTGAAGAACTCCAAGATAGATAGAGAGATAGATAGAAAATTCAATCCATTAGGTAAATGAGCTTAATAACATATAGTTATTGGACAGGTCAAAGGCTAAAACAAATTAAAATTAAATATAACAAATAATACACTAAACACCAGGCACACAAATTCATCACATTATATACAAGACTATTTAAAAATAGGATCATCTATAACCTCACTTCTGAAATCATTCAAAGTAATCATAAAATTCAGCTATTGTTTATGGGCTTATTTCTGAAAGTAACTTACATAACATTTTCTTGAAGCAATGAACTGCGAGTTGATATTTTTCAAGGCATATGTTTAATCTCAGTCCCAGAATTTTATATGATTTCATACTAAGTGTGAGGTGTGTATTAGGGATATGAAAATCATTTCTTGTTCTCGTATTATATTCGTGAAAGGAAGGTTTCTTGTAAAATTCCTATGAACATAAACTAAGAGTTCCAGAATGAAATGTCCAACCAGTTGTGAAATTTCAAGTTTTTTTAAAAGGCTGCGACATGATAATATAGATGATACTCCTGCAATCGATCTGATGATCCTTTTTTGAGAAATAAATACGTCCTGTACTCCTTTTGAGTTACCCCATAACATTATTCCATATGATAATCTAGACTAAATCTGACCAAATTGATATTATTTCAGACCTCGATTATTCAAAAGATTTCTGCGAACCCTCTGATTTGGTAACATTTTGAATTCATTGATTTGCTCAGTTTACTGCAGTCGTGAAAACTAAAAGAGATATTGTTGTTCATTGTTATACCTGAAAAAATTGTGAAAAATCAAACTGGTAGTTTTTGTGGGATTCAGAAACAAAGAGTTATTACTTAACCAAGTACATAAGATAGACTTTGTTCGGTTTATTTTATCTTGGATTTCTGCCTCATTTTATCTAGTGAATAATAATGTGACATCATCTGCATACATGCATGTGAAAGCTTCTGAAATAGTTGATGGTAATTCGTTGATATACAATAAAAACAATATTGGACCTATGATTGATCCTTGAGGAACCCCAACATCGTTATGCAGAGTATTCGAAAAATATGAAGATCTGGTATTTTCATCAAAATAGTAGATTTTTACATTTTGGTTTCGATCTCCCAAATACAACTGAAACCATTGATGTGGTTTTCGAACTCGAGAATATTTCCGCAGAATCCATTGGATGCAGTACTTTGGGTATATATACTTGGCGTACTTTACGTTCGTCTAAAATCAATAGGGAATTCCGCAACCAAGTTAAATTGAATTTCAAAAGCTTTTAAACTGTTTTGTGAGCTCGAACACACAATGGAGTTGGCACTGTGAAAGCGCAGGTATATCACCCTCATCTCACGGATTCAGTCTAAAGAGAGTCCTCGATTATAGACTGACGGGCAAAAAGTATGCAGAAAAGGAAAACTGTTTTTATCATGTATGTCGGCGTCAAACAGTGAAATTCGTCATTCTCTGGAATGCCTAGTCATTTCACGTATTGTCGGCAAACAGCGTAACTCTAAATTTCGTACACCGTTTGTTACTGAGGTTGTTCAGAAGCAGGAATCTCTTCTGTTCTCTCAAGTAATTTTCTGAAAAATATACTTCCTAGGAAGAAGGTTCATTTAGGCGGAAAAATAGTCTACCTTTTTTCGCATATGCAGGAAGGATATTTTCCTTCCTCAAACTGTGGTAACGGCTGAAAATGGAAGTTATTGTTACGCTGTTTGCCGACAATACGTGAAATGACTATAGGCATTTCAGGGAATGACGGATTTCACTTATTGACGCCGACATAATTATACAGTTGTCAGAAAGGACCACGCACACATTATATGGGAAAATGTCTTCCGGTGAAAATGGCTAGATTTTTGATATGTTGTAGCTGTAGTCATTCTAAATAATAGACTCCCATTGGCCCAACTCGATCGTATGACCAGATTCGGCGCTAGAGGGTGAAACATCATGAATTTTGTGTATTTTTGAGTATTCGAAGCTTAATGAAGAATATGAAAATCTCGTGATATTCATTCACCCTACCAAAATTCATTGAAGATAGATATGTTTCAAGGTTACAGAAAGAGTTTAGTAGCCTTTTTACAAGATGGTCAACAATAAACTGATTTTCATATGAGAAAGCTGATTTATTGAGTTCATCATTGGCCATCGATCAGAGTAAACGTTGATCGAAGAAAAGAAAATGATAATCATTGATACAGAGTGATCTCAATAACAGAAGTTGCCAATATACTCATTTAGATGATTTAATCATGGCATAGTCCTGAATATGTCTTCTGATGCCATTGTCTGAATTCTTTCCGACGAAATACAATGAGAAGTTTTACGAACAATCTTCATTACTCTATGTTCACTTCATGTTATGGCCATATGCAAAAAATACAAGGGCTCTTCTTCACTAAGAAGAGATCCATCTTGCATGAAAATCCACTTCGTGACAAGATGATTCAATGTTTTGTTATGATTTTTGTTATTAGGTGTATGTGTGAATGTGTGTATACAAGTTGTCAATTTGAAAACTATCAATGCTAATATCTGGTGAAATTCTAACGTTGGCATTCGGATTTTCTGAAAATTAGTTTATTGTTGATCACCTTGTGAAAAGGCTACTACATCCCTTCTGTAACAAATCCATCTTTAATGAATTTTGGTAGGGTGAATGCCTATATATCACGATATTTTCATATTCTTCATTAAGCTTCTAAGACTCAAAAATACACAAAATTCATGATGTTTTCCCTCTAGCGCCCAATATATCAAAAATACAGCCATTTTCACCGAAAGACATTTTCCCATATAATGTGTGCGTGGTCCTTTCTCGATAAAAGTTGGTGGATACCAAAAACTAAAAGTTGTAATAGACCGTTCAAATTCGAGACACATAATTGTAAAAAATTGTAATTTATACCTACACGGAAAAACAGGAATTGTTGAATCAGGCAAAATTTAATTGAATGCAGCTAATATAAGTGTCATATAATATGCACGACAAAATATAATCTCGAAATGAGCAAATCTATATCTTGTTTCGGAGGAAATTTGAAGTTTGAATCAAGTAAACTTGTCTTGCATCATGAACTCCGGATCTCATTCAATCAAACAAACCCATGAACTCTTCATGAAGACATATTGAATTGGATCGAACAATCATTTTGTTTGATTCTAAATAAGAAGATATTGATTCAATGAAATATTTAGTTGATTCAATGAAACATTTGGTTGATTCCATGAAATATTTTGATGGTTAAATGAAATATTCCGTTGATTCAAGTATTTTCATTGGACTAATTGTTATGTTGAACCAAATTCAGTATTGATTCAAGATCTTCCTAAAATTTCACATCAATAGATTAAACTAAACTGGGAAACTATAGTCAGCTTCTATATATAGCACAGAATTCCAGTCTTTATACTTCTCTTTAGCTGATGCTGACGAAATAAGTATTGCTAACCATCTTAATTTCGATTTTTCCAGATGATATTTCAAACACGAAGAATCAGGCTCAATTTCGATTTATCCAGCTGATATTTCAAACTCGAAGAATCAGGCTTCACGTATATTCTACATTCGAGACGAAAAGATCGCCATCTAGTGGCGAAAATTTAACTTTTTGTTGAATGAACAAAATATTTCATTGGTATTACATCTTTCGTGGTTCTATTCAAGCAAAAAATGATCCGTTCACTACATCGCAATAAGAAAACTTGTATGTTGTTTCGAAGATATATTTTTATCAAAATGATCATTATTTCATCAAATCAAATCAATCAATCAAATCGCACTAAAATTCAAAAATCAATTTAGAATTGATTGGTTTTCATTAGTGCGCGTTCTTATGGCATACGGGGCCCTTAATTTTTAATGAAAACCCGTTTTTTCTCAACTTATATTTATTAACAATACCGATATTATGATGATAGACATCGGCATCCATTTTAAAAACATTTAATGTTAGTCAATTTTTGGCATTTATAACAATATGTATATTTTCACATTTCTTTGCATATAGTAACTTCTGAAATACGGCTGAATATGGACTTTTATAATGTCCCTTTGATTGATTCACATCATTAATTAAGTAGTGGATATGACTTCGAGCTTTCCTTCTTCCTTTTGAAAAATTCCACCCCATTTTGAGCAAATAACATGGACTTCTACCAGAGATTCAAATGATTATAGTTGAATCAACATCGACCTTATTTCGGATCCACATAGTTTGCTTTTGAGATAATCATATAATATCTTGTTGATGGAATTGATATTATACTGTTGATTCAATTAAACTACATTCTTGATTTGAACAAGCTGCTTCCATGAAATAATCATGTATCTGTTTGATTCAACAAAAAATTGATCATGTGAAAACTTCACAAACGATAAGATTTCCATGCACAAAATTAGTATAGCTTCGTCGATACGTACCAGTATATAGTAAGTGCACATATTCGGCACATCGATATGATAAAGGAATATTCCCATGATATCAGATTTTTTCTAATTGTTTCAAAAAACGAAAAATGTCAACCCAAAAACTGAACGAAACACGGGAAAAAATCAAGGACGCCACTTTAAAACAGTTTAAATGATTGAACTCCGAGTGATTGCTACAGTGTAGAACTTGTGGTGGAAAAAAGGGTCTCACCCCAAATCTTAGTTTGATCCCTATATATTTTTTATTTGTATATATATATACCATTCGATAGTGTATACGTCGGGCTTTCTAAGAGATTGAAACACTTACACTTATTTCAATGCTACCCTGTATATTGATTGAAATATATTGCTGGTCAAAAAATGTATTACCGCATTCGGGTCCTTACCCCTCAGCTGAAACCTCGGGGTATATATATTTTTCTGCAACCGACACAAAAGTCGTCCATTTTGATACCAAAATTAGCCCTTAAATTGACGTTTCTATTACTGACACAAAAATAGTTATGTTGCTAGGCAACATATTTAGTTCCTAGGAGCTAAAGTTGAATTTTAGTTCCTAGGAGCTAAAGTTGAACTTTAGCTCCTAGGAACTAAAAAGGATCTACTGGACGTCTTCAAGAATAAACAACATTGTGACGGTTGGTTATTTGGGTTGAGACGCATACCTGATTTGTTTCCGATTTCAGCAGATTTGGCATTTCATACCCATGCTGATGGAGATATAAATACACCTTATTATAGTTTAGTATTGGAATTATAAACATCTCAGTTAAGTATTTTTGTTTTGATCAGGGAAGCCTTCAAGATTCAAATTCTTGCTTGATCTGTATTTCATTCGTTATTCTCGGGATGGATAACTTGTTTTTGAATAATCACGGCAAACAATAGTTTTTTTTGTCTCGAACAATGATATATATTGTTTAGCTTCATTTGATTATCACAAACACAGTATGTAGTATGGAGAGGAATAAACAATCACTATTATCATCGTTGATATGCTCACTAACCTAACATTTTCCACGTCCTGTTCCTATAGCTGGCACTGGCGCGGTATTTGCCATTAGAGCACCTGGTCCATACACAAATATGTCACTCTCTGTGGTTGTATTTATATTGAAACCACAATTCGAACATCCTAGAAAACCTGACCTGCTGTTAATGCAGGTAGAATAATATTCTCACCACATGGATTATTTGTCAATATTTGTTGCATTGCATACATATGGCACGGCATTGGTGGTGAAACTTCACAAATTTATTTGAGTTAATTGTTTCGGTTGCAGAAAAAATAGCATGTTTCATTCGGATCACAAGTGACTTTGTTCGACTCGCAAATTTTGCTTTCGCTCGGCTCCGCTAAACGCTCCGCCTCGCAAATGCAAAATTCGCTTGTCAAACAAAGTGTCACTTTTGATCCTAATAAAACAATCTACTATTAATCTTGGTGCTTGCGTGATAATATGATATTCTTTATTATCTTGGTGTAAAAATAACTAATTTACGTGTGATAAAAAAAATAGAGAAAAAAATATTGAAGACATTTCAACGGTATAAAATACGGCACTGAGCATCATCAGCATCTGATGCTGGAAACGGAAATTTCGGGGTGGCGTTTCGAGGAAAAACTCGGATAAGCTCCAGCCGGAGTCCGTGGGACACGCGCCGGTGTTTTCCAAATCCACGTGCCGAGCACAGAGCCCTTTTGTGCGGACGTGATTTTCACGACCCAGTCGCCCCCATTCGCCAGCGATGCCCTTAATTGAAATCGTATTCGGGCACAATCGCCAGAACCGGGACTTTCATGTTTGAGCCGTTTGAGCCGTTTTTGCGTTTCCCTCCCCCCTCAAGGTTAAACCGAATTTCTTCCTGTTGTGGAGGCCTGTGATAATGGGACTGCTCCAGCAGAATTGCCCTTTTAGTACTATTGTACTTTTCTAGTACATTTCATACACATTTAGTATACGTCAATAAGTATTACAATTAACACTAATCTATTACAAAACAAGAGCCAGATAGCCCCATGGGATAGCCCAAGCTAAAGGGCTTTGACGCTGGGTTGATAGTTGCGTAATACTTGGTAACAATGTCGTGACAAAATTGCACATCGAAACTTTCGAAATGGGCGAACCGATGCCAGATTTATTTAACATTTCTAGTAGTGATTTGTTGTGATCAGCTGATCTCTGCGAATTATTATGATGGCCCATGTATCAATGTTTGCTGGGTAATATTTCCTTGCGAAGCTAAAGGGTTAGGTATGGAATTATTATACCAGCGAGCAATCTGGCTTACCCTTTATTTCTCCATTTTTCGTAATTCGTGGAAAATCGCTAAAAACTTTGCAAAAACGAAATTTGAGATTCTTTCCCTCTACAAAAATATTGATCAGCAAGTAGAGACATATTGTGATCATTTCACAACAACAAGAAGATGAATTACGTCAAAGACATATTACAAAAAAATTTTGAATATCCTCGAGAAAACCGTTTCTTGCATCAAACATAAAATTAAACGAATTAAGCAAAATATTCATTTATTGTGAGATAAAATCGATCGAAAACAAGATTCCAGGAAATCTATCAGATTTGGACCTGGGATATCAGATGAATCGGAAGGCACATATTCACTACCATAGAGTCCGCAAATGGAATCATCTCGCTACTTGAAAAATCACTGTTCATGACGACGTTTATCTGTTTATGTTGTCTTCCTACTAATCAGGTACCTATACTGAAAAATGCGCTAATTGTAAACTAACGTACCTGCAGTAACCACATGCAGCACGCTTCAAACCGAGAAACAGAGGTGATTTTTTTTTCATGTACTGGTTCCCACGAAAAGGGATATCATGTAATGTTCAGAGCACATCGTGAGAACCAAGGAAGATAAGGTAGATATTGGTGTTCATCTTAAATATCTGTAGGTTATATGCCTCGGGGAACACCTCCTTTGGCAATGTGTTCCAGAGCCTCGCTGTTCGTTGGATGAACAAGTCTTTGGAAAGAGATGTCCTGCAGGTCTCCAAAGTGACCACGAAGGGGTGCTAAGCCTCAACACGACGGGTTAATCTCGCGGGGACTGCCAAGGGAGGAACGATTGTTGATATTTCAGAAGAGCATCATTCATGAAAATACCTATGAATTAGAGCCAGATTGCCAACTTTTCTACGGTGCGTGTTCCAGAGAAGTGAGTGAGCTTGTGAACGAGGCATCACTCACGAGACGAATTGCCCCTTTTGGACAGAATCCAACAGTTTCAGGGTATGTTCGGGTGCTGCACTCCAAATATGGGAACAGTATTTCAGGACAGGTCGGATCTGTGCCTCATAGATCATAAGCAGCTGACTGGAAGTGAAATAGCTCCTGGCCCGAAACAGAAAAGCAAGTTTTTGGGATGCACTTTCAGCAATTGATCTCACATGATTTTCCCAAGAGAGGTTATTGCTGAAAGTAATACCATAAGCATCGGAATGTGGACGTCTTCAAAGGTATAGTTACTCCTGACAAGCTTATGTTAGGCACAGTGAGATCGGCTTTTCTAGAGAAAAGGCATGCTTGTGTTTTGTTTGCATTGAAATCTACCAAGTAATTGGATCCCCATTCGAGAATTGTTGCCAAGTCCATATTCATGTTGTCAACATTTCTCCCTCATTCGTTACTGATTTGACTGGCTGGTATTGGAGCCCTGGAAGGTATGGAAGGTACTATCATCGTGAATCTGTGTACTCGACACGAAGTTGCTTCCAACAAATCGTTGATATGGAGTAGAATGAGTGTTGGTGCTAGAATTGCGGAATACCAGCATATATGATAAGATAGTCAGATGAAACTCCGTCGACCATTACATGGAGAGACCTGTTCGAGAAAAAACTAGCTAGCAGATAACATAGCTGGGGAGGCAAGCCATAAGATGCAAGCTTGGCGAGGAGTCTGTGGTGATAGACTCGATCGAATGCCTTGGGGATATCAAGTGCATAGGATGCATTGGAAACCCTATTTTGGGAAAAAGGTGGAGCTGACCGGTTTTTGCACCGGGTGTTTCAATTTGACTTGACATATCGGAGGTCACTTGTTGATTCATCTGAGCTGGACATCGAAAAATAGCTCAAGGCTCGCTCCATGATGCAAAACGCGGTGCCCGTCATACTAGGAACGCCCTGTATGTCGTCGACGGTGTTTGCTCTGGGCAAACATCGGTCGGGATGGCGGAGAGATGCTGTAATTTATTGAGTACACCGCACATACCTGGCCTTATCGCTGCATGTAGGTATAGATAACAGTGCGAGGACCGGCCGCCATCTTGGACAAACACCGAGAGAGACTGGTTTATGGTCGCAGAGGCAGCAGAAGAGGATGTATGCCGACTGCATGGCATGGCTCGATATTATTATTGCTCTCGCCTTGAGAAATTTTCCAGGAAACGATTATGGATCGTATATTATTTCGCTTGGCGGGTTTTCCACTACCCATAAAAGGCAGTTTATCATGAGCTATATATATCTACCTACCTATGATTACCTGTGTAAGTTTCTTCATTGCTCTTAGTCATTTTGGTCCCCGCTATCAGTATACATGTGCAAAAAATTATAATTTTATCAAAATACCTACATTCATTAAACGATTATGAATTCTATCATATTATAAACAACGACATTCTTTGCAAATTATCATACATATCCCAGGTATAGCTGATCTGAAATTCTATGATTCAAACGGTGCATTTTTATATATAATCTCTAGTAAATATTTCTCAATTTTCGAATCGATCCCTCTGTGAACAAAACTATCGTGATGATTTGATATTCATTGATGTATGTAATCTTTATGCACTTCAGGGATTCCAATAGTACCATTATTCCCTATTTTCAGGAAAAAAGTGCTACTTTAAATCCCTGAAAATGCAGGGTTTTCTGACCGAAACTATATACATACAATTGTGCACTTCCTTCGCCGTACTGATGAGAGCCTAAAATAGTATATAAACCTCGAGATCAAAGTGTTTTTAAATCGCTCGACAAATTATAGCTATCCTGTTGGTCAGACTATAAACTTTTTGTCTAGGTATTTTGCTCATTGAAAATTGCGTGCCTTCTTATAAGGAATACAACGATAGCATATGCTTTGGTATTTTTTTATTATTATAACGGAAACAGCAATATTAAATGAAGTATGAATTTCAACTGAAACAGCTTTTATGCGAATCAAAAAATGAACTCAAAATCACAGCAAGTGTTCAAAATTATTATGACATGAGAAGCATCGGCTTCTTGAAACAAAAACCATGAGCGGAGGCAATATTTCATTTTTATAAGGATAATTGAGTAACTTGAAACAAGTCACAAAATCTTGATATTTTTGATATCAATAAAAAAAATACCAAGTATAACGCTATCGTTGTATTCCAAATTGAGTGACACGTAATTTCCAATGACAATATACAGGGAATGCCATTTGAAAATAAAATGTAGGGGGTAGCTGCCAGAGAACTGTCAAATATAATGGATGGTGATTTCAATTTTCCACACATTAGTTGGATTCCCAGTGAATGTAAAACTTTCTTTATTCCAACGAACACTGATAACTCTAACTCTTCATTGATCGATCTCTTAACATTTGGTGAATTTTCACAGCACAATGATATAAAAAACGTAGATGATAGAATATTAGATTTGGTTTTTTGCACTAAAATTCACTTATCAAAATTAGAAAAGAGTGACATTCCCTTAGTATATCCTGATTCTTATCATCCACCCATTGAGTTTTACATTAGTTGTCTCAATATCAAAGTTATTGACAAAACAGATCAAATTTTTTATAATTTCAGAAAAGGTAACTACAACGAGCTCAACAATTTTTTTCTCAATTATGATTGGGACGAGCAGCTCTCTAACTTATCAGTTGATCAAGGAATTTCTGTATTCTACAATATTTTACAGGAAGGTACCATTCTGCATGTTCCTAAAGTAACCATAAAAAATAAAAAATTTCCTGTATACTTTTCTATCGATACAATAAAATGTATAAAACAAAAAAATCAGATGCACAAAAAGTGGAAAAAATATAATAATCAATACTATTATGAAGAATTCAAACTTCTGAGACGCAGAAGTAAAAATCTTATATCTAATGACTACAAAATGTACACAAACAATATTCAAAATGAAATTATAACATATCCCAAAAAATTCTGGAAATATATAAATTGTTGCAAAAATGAGGTTGGTATTCCTAATAAAATGTCTTACAACGACACATCCGCTGAAAACGGCAAACAAATATGTGATTTATTCGCTACCTATTTTCGAAGCGTATACGAGCCCCATCAGCAAACCCATCATTTTTCTCCTCAATCCAGCACAAATAATCTACTGAACTCAATAGAATTCACTCCAGAAATGATACTCGCTAAAATTAACTCTTTAGATGTTAACAAGGGAGCCGGAATAGACGGCTATCCCTCATATTTTGTTAGATACTGTGCTCCCAGTTTATGCTTTCCACTCTGTGTTATTTTCAACAAATCCATGCAGTCTGGTACCTTCCCAGATGCCTGGAAAACTGCTCTTTTGGTTCCAATATACAAAAATTCCGGCAATAGAAACTTTGTGAATAATTATCGCGGTATCTCCAAATTATCCATATTCAGCAAATTATTTGAAAGCTTAATTTATGACATTATGTTTCATAGTCTTAAATCATCGATTTTAGAATGCCAACACGGATTTTTCTCCAAACGAGGGATTGAAACAAACTTGGTTATATATTCTGAATACATCTCGAATGCCTTAGACAATCAAGCGCAGGTGGATTCACTGTATACTGATTTCAGCAAAGCGTTCGATAAAGTCGATCACAACCTCCTTATATCGAAACTTTCTGGAATTGGTATACAGGGAAATCTCCTGAGATGGCTCTCGTCATATCTTTATAATCGAAGTCAACTTGTGAACATAAATGGATATAGGTCTGCCTCTTTCGTGGTAACTTCAGGAGTCCCTCAGGGCTCACATCTGGGTCCTTTACTGTTTTCAGTGTTTATTAACGATCTGAACAGCTGTTTCAAAAATTCACAGATACTGTTATATGCTGACGATTTGAAGATATTCAGAAAAGTGCTGACAATTAGGGACTGCTCAAAGATTCAAGAAGATCTAAATAGGTTCACTGAATATTGTAACCGTAACAAAATGAAACTCAATGTCAGCAAATGTGCGAGTATATCTTTCAGTAAAAACATTGTCCCTATAGAATTCCAATATCTACTGAATGATAGTATAGTCAAAAGAACGGACCGAATCAAGGATCTTGGTGTATACTTCGATACAAAAATGACTTTCAACCCACATTTTGAGTACCTACTTAATTCTTGTAATAGAGCTTTGGGATTTTTTTGCAGAACATGCAAGGACTTTGATAATGAGGCAGCTATCAAATCTGTTTATTTTGCTTTTGTTCACAGCAAACTAAATTTCGCCAGTGTAGTATGGAACCCACATTATAATGTTTATAAATTACGATTAGAAAGACTCCAGAATAGATTTGTAAGGTTTCTCCACTTCAAAATAACGAAGGTTTACATAACTGTTGGCATCAGTGAAATTCGTTCTCTTTATAAAATACAGCTTCTTGAACAACGACGAATAATTACGGATTTACTCTTTATGTACAAAATCATAAAAAATTGTTACGATTCTCCTAATTTAGTGTCTATGATTTTTTATCATGTTCCTCAAAGATATACTAGAAATAGACAATTACTTACTAGTCCTAGTTACAACACAAATTTGGGAAAAAATTCTCCAATCACCAGAATGTGTTACTGTTTCAACAAATATTGTAATAATTTAGATATATTCTCCATGACATTTAATTCTTTCAAAATAACTGTAAGACATATTTTCAATTTTTAATCTTATAATGAATACAATTCAGTTTATTCCTGTACCTCTTAGACTACCGAAGGATCTATTGTTATTGTAACTATTAGTGGATGCTTGTATGGGTTTTACCTGTTTGTATCCCGAACTTGAAATAAATAAATAAATAAATAAATATATGTCATTAGGAAGGTACTTCAATGT
The DNA here is from genome assembly GCA_918026855.4 of Phaedon cochleariae. Lineage (NCBI taxonomy): Eukaryota > Metazoa > Arthropoda > Insecta > Coleoptera > Chrysomelidae > Phaedon > Phaedon cochleariae. Next base: position 57,373,462 of record OU896710.1, read on the forward strand.
CATTCAATGAAGTTTTTGAATTTTTCAACTTTCTTGTCGAATAAGCGAGAGATATTGCCTGTATACGGCGATAACTTGGGACGCACCTGGTATATACCTGAAAACATAAAATATTTTGTATGATTTATTTCGCAATTTGGCATTTTTTTCGACTTATTTCAGTGGACTATATTAAATAAATGCATAATAAATTATATATGAGGCAAATTCCATTATAGGCACATTGGAAGATTTTTTACGATGGAAATCCTTGAACCAAACTCACCCAAACATGATTTCGTCATCTTCAGCAAAAAACTCCACATAAGCATGAATGACATTTTAAGTGTAGAATTATCTCGTCTTTCATTTGATATATTCCTCGTAAAATTAATATTTACCGAGAAAAATCAGAAAAAACAATTTTCTACATTTTCAGTGATGTTGCCAATTGTTATGCTTACACTCTATCATATATACAGGGTGTTACATAATTCAATACAAATATTCTAATGACATATTCCTGGGGTCAAAATAAGATTTTTTTTCCTATAAACATGTATCCTAAAATCCACCCCCTCCAAGCTACAGACATCGCAAGATGCGCAAAAAAAATCTTAAATTTTGAATTGTGGCTACAATTATGCATCAAATATTTTGAAAATTCACAGGCACTTTATTTTTAGACGATCTATTCATTTCTTGATTCAAAAACAAGGTAACTCGAATCGAAAGGGGTGGATGAGGGTTGCATACAGATTTGATGGCAAACATTTTCTATTTCCTCCAAAAAAATTTGAATTCGAACATCATCGTTGAATTGGCCACTAAAAAATCATACATTTCAGTCTCTTGCATTTTCTTGAATTAGCTAACCGTTTTAGAGAAAATCGCTAGTAAATGAAAGGGGTGTATTTTCAAATTATTATACTAAAAAAACTTAGTGAGCTATGATTATGTTTGTCTCTGGTAACTAATGATTAATTAATATTTTTTATACCAATCTGACATTGTGGTATGTCATAACCGTCATGTCACAATCGATTCACTTTCCTCAACTTACCATTACACGATCAGAAAACGGTTCAATTACTACAAATGTTTGTAGCTTGGAGGGGGTGGATTTTAGGACACATGTTTATAGGAAAAAAAAAAAGTCTCATTTTGACCCCAGGAATATGTCATTAAAATATTTGTATTGAATTATGTAACACCCTGTATAGGTGAATTTTGCGTAGCCTTCAAGGACACCAGTGTATACACCTGAAAAGACACTTGTTTGAATCATTCCGCAATTTGTCATTTTTTTCGACTAATTTTAGTGGACTTTATTAAATAAAAGCATAAATAATACAAAAATTGTGGCAAACCATAAATCATAGGCACATTTCCCCTGAAGGATTATACCAAATTTGAAGAAGAATAGACCCGTTGGAAATCCTCGAACTAACCCAAACATAATTTCGTCCTCTCGAGTAAAAACCCCCGCATAAGCATGAATGACATTTGTAGTGGCGATACGTGTCTGCGACGTTGTTCGGTTACTTTGATCGAGTGGCCACCCTGTCAGCCACGACAATGGCCGGGCCTCTCTTAATCTAGTGCACTCTGTCGCCGCCACGGCCCACTGCGATACATAATAACGAAAATAACTGCGAAAAGGAACAGCCCCCCCTACACCAACGTCACTCTCGTCACTCTAGCCCAGTTCACTTGTTGCAGATGACATCGAGATTGTCGGAGAAGTGACAAGTGACTGTGTGTCTGTCGTTGGATTTGGCATGAATGCGGTTGCTATATTTTCTGACGTAAAACCGTCGTTATAAGTATCAACATTGTCGATGAATGATGAAGAGGTTTCCACGAATGGGCTTATGTCACAAAAAAAAATTATTTCATAATTCGATAGAACTCACCCAAACTATAGAGTCCCTGTATGTATTTGACACTTTTGCTGTAATAAGAGTACGGACACTATGACAAGCAGTGACAGAAGGCATAACCCTAAAAAATTTGAATTGACATGAACAATTTGGCGGGAACTGATAGTTCATGAACGTACATGACATTAAATTATTTGAAAATTCAGGTTTTCAAAAATTAAAATGTCTAATTGTGGAGTGGAGAACTGCAAAAATGGAAGCGAGTCCTTTCATTTATTCCATTTCCCCCATTTTAACCAACAACAGTTACAGAAATGGAAAGAAAATATGAAGCGGCCTCTATGGAAATTGAATTCAGGTAGCAAGATTTGCGAAGTAAGTACTCAATATTTGAATTTTTCGATTGAATATGATGCATATTCGAAGGAATAATATCATTTATAATTTCAATTTCAACATTATAGGTGCACTTCAAATGTGAAGATTTCATAGTGGAACATACCATCAAATTGAAAGAAAATGCGGAGCCTTCATTCTATCATCAGAGGGATTATCGAAGACATTCTTTATCGAATTCAGGACAATTTTTACAAGGAAAAATTCAAGTAGAATACCAAGATGACATTAAATGTATTTTGGATCACAAACAATAAACTATCGAAGATTCAGAGAGAAGATATGCCGAAATTCAAAATTTATTAATAGTTAATGATGAAAGATACAGAAAAAAAATCAAAGAAAAGTACGAACATTTGAAAAATAGCTTGAAGCAAAGAGATTCTGAAACAAGACTGCAAGTTACGAATATTTTGAATCGACTCAAGACCCAAATTGATAGTTTCGGAATATATTTCAACCAAAATTATAGTCAATTCCAGTATTTTAAAACGCGAATCAATGAAATCGATTACAAATTAAAAGGTATTCTAAGTAAAGTTGCTATTTATGAGCAACATATTTCTCATAGTTCTGAATATAATGGTAATAGATGGATTGCAGAGAGTGTCGAAAAAGCTTTAGTCATAAAATTCATGTGTGGATCATCCGGTTATGAAACATTACTCAAATTTCCATATCAATTTTACCATCGCTACGAACTTTAAATAGGAAAATTTCAAATATTAATTCCGAGTCTGGTATATTGAATGAATTTTTTCATTATCTAAAAATAAAAATCCAAAATCATCCTACATGTGAAAGAGATTGTTGTCTTTATTTACTTGTAATCTTTTGCTGTGTGGAAAAATGGCAACGAGCGACTCTGGACACAAAAACTATTGTATAAGCTCTAACGTGCAGCCATCGTCTTTCAGCTAGGCGCGATGGTTATTAGATTGTGAGCATTTAAATTTTATGTTGCCATATTACCCCACTTTACTCTACCATTATTTGAAATTTTGTATTCTTCTCATAGGATATACTATTCTTGAATTATAATCATCATACTTGTATTTGTCGAATTTTCTGATCGTTCATGCCCTAATGAAGTGTCTTAGTATGTTATGAGAACAAATATATAAGTTTGTTAATTGGTTGAATTGTTCTTCCCATTAATTTACATTCTGCCCACTGGCTACTAAATCCTGACTCTATCTATTAAAAAACTAGTGCATCCTAAAATCAAATAAATTGAAGTACATATACCCTTTGTTAAGTATATCGAGAAATACTTTCAACAAATTGATTTACAAACTATGACCCCTTTTCGCCAGCGAGATGAGACGCCACTTCTTTATGAAAATAAAGACAGAGAAAGATATATGGATGTACCCTTCACCGCGGCAGTAGAGGATATAGAAGATCCGAAGTGCATGGAAAAGCATATCCATGTCTTTGTTCAAAAGTCATTTTGAGAATTTGGGGTCACTGCTTGTCATAGTGTCCGTACTCTTATTACAACAAAACTGACAAATATATACAGGGAATTATACATACAGGGACTCTAACCAAAACTAGCTCACCACCGCAGACCGTTTCTTGCTGTGAGCTCCCTACGTTTTATAAAAAATTATTGAAATCCCCGATTTTTCGGACCTCTGAAAACGAGGCGATGATGTGACGTCAAAACCCTAATACTGAAACAAGACTATTCCAGACAGAGATGAATGATACATGATTTCTGACAGAGTGAATTAGCGCGAGATCACAGTTGAAAGAATTAATATATCAGTTGCCTCAGTCTCCGTCGGGCGTTTGGTATTTTCTTTTAACTATGGCGAGATGGGGTTTCTACGTCATAAGAGGGTCCGTTTTCAGAAGGTACGTCCAAAGTTATGTCCAAAAATAAAACATTCCAGTTAATTTTTCGATCGAATTGTGTCGTCAATCATTATTTATGTATAAAAGGATCATTATAAACATGGTTTGAGTTCAAAGTTCTACTAAGTTGTACACGCCCATTCCATTCGTAAACCTTGTAGTGCACTGGTTTTGCACCAGCATTACGTTAGTTCTCTCCAAAATGTGAATTGGTACATTCCCAATGGAATACGTATAATAATATTCTAATAAAATTATTATCGGAGGTTAAATCGGATAAATTGGTTTGGCTTTGTTAATAACTCCTTCGCATCCTGCATTTCTTTCTCAACGTCAATTAAAAACCAAGTAGATGTTTCATGGCAATAATTTTGAGCACTTTACCTCTCCATCATTGAATTTGCAAAATACTTTCAACAAAATGATGAATTCCGGTAAGTAATCTCCAATATTTTCTTGAAACCTCCAACTTTTCATCACTGTTTGATGATGATGATCAGATAGCCACTAACAATTTGGTTTTCAAACTATTCATGTTCAATGTTCCGTCCAATTATTAGAGCTCGTGTGAGAATTGTTTGCACTGAGCTCTGAACTATGTGTACCAGTTTTCCAATGGAGTTCGCTTATAGTCAGCATAAAATGACAAACACTCTCTTCGAAAAAACTACTGAGATACGGTGCTTTTCTGTAATATCCCCCCCCCCAACGTTTATTTTTGAATAGGTTAACTGAAAAAATTGAAACTGGGAAGATGAAATTGATGCATGAATGCTATATTTTGGAGTGAAATTGACAGATGAGAACTTTTTGAGATTATAAATTCTTGGAAATACTTCAAAATTTAAACTATTAAATTTTGCCCAAAAAAAAAATGTATTATGGTTTGCGGAACCGCATCTCCTGGATCAGAAAATGTGAAAAAATACAGAGTATTCCTCTTTAAAATCGTATATATATGGGGAGATTCAAAATTCGATGCAAATATTTTATAAGGACTCATTGTTGTAGGATCAAAATAATACTTTTTCTTCATGTGAACATGTATCCTAAAATACCACCCAATATCTGCCAATAAAAGTGGGGACCCCCCCGCCCCTGCCATTCTCAGAAGATTTGATCCGTTATTTTAGTAATTTTTCTTTACCTAACTTACAGTGGCTGTAGCTTGAAGAAGACACTTGCAGATGACATGGGGATTGTCGAAGAAGTGACAGCGAGTCTGCCGTTGTAATAAGTAGGTATCAACATTGTCGATAAATAATGATGAAGATAGGTTTCTATATCTGCATAAAATGACAAATACTCACTTCGAAAAAACTACTGAGATGCTTGTACAGTGTTTTTCTTTAATGCCCCCTCCCCGTTCATTTTTTGAACGTGTCACCTGAAAAAATTGAAATTTGGGAAGATTGATGCATGAATACTATATTTTGAAGTGGCATTGACACACACATCTGGAGATTATAAATTCTTGGAAGAACTTCAAAATTTAAACTTTTGAATTTTGCCCCGAAAAAATCTTCACTGTGGTTTGCGGAACCGCATCTCCTGGATCTGAAAATGTGAAAAAATACAGAGTGTTCCATTTTAAAATCGTATATATAGGGTGTTTCGAAATGCGATGTTGATATTTCAAGGACGTATTGTATAAGACTTTTTCTTCATGTGCCTCATTTTGGCCAATAAATGTGAGGAACCTCACCCTCCTTCCCAAAACTGGGTTTTCATAACTTTTGAAGAAAGAATGAAATAAAGTGTTTAAAAGTACATCATCAGAGGCCTGCCAATAATTTGCAGAAGATTTGATCCGTTATTTTAGTCATTTTTTTTGGCATGATAAGGTTGCTTTCTTTTATGTAAAACTGTCGTTATAAGTAGCAACATTGTCGATGAATGAGCATAAAATGACGAATACCCATTTCTAAAAAAATACTGAGATCCTTGCACAGTTTTCTCCCCCCCCCCCGTTTATTGTTTGAACGGGTCAACTGAAAAAATTTAAGCTTTGGAAAATTCTAAACTTTTTAAATTTTGTCCCGAAAAAATTTTTTACTGTGGTTTGCCGAACCGCATCTCCTGTGGATATGAAAATGTGAAAAAATTCGATGAAAATATTTCAAGGACGTTTTGTTGGGATTATGCTCTGATGTTCTCTATATTATAGATTGTCTCTATAAATAATGAAAAAAAAGTTCGTTTAAATATATTCTTGAGTCTGGGGAAAAATAATCTGTCAACTAAACAAGGTATACGCCGCGCTAATGAAAATAACTTTGTCTCTCTACGTGCTATTTCTACAAACCCTATTCAAACTACCTATACTATTTATTTATACGGTATGCCACCTGTACGATGCAAATGAACAGAATAAATATCGTATATTACCTGTTATAGTTCGCCTCGAATGTTTGCCAACGAATACTTATATACGAATGTGGCGGACTAGTTTTAATCTCACAATCAAACATTAGCACAGACAACATTAAATTTACAAAGGGATGAATCGCTGTAAGTGAGCAGATTAACGAAATCTTTGATGTAATCTGTAATCATCTGTAATTGAGAATGCGATAGCACACCGATAATCCGTCTCAATCACTAAATATTTAGGAAAAAAAAACATAATTACATCTGGTATGAAGATTACATCAGAATAGAATGAGTAGTTAGACACAGAAAATAAATATAAAGCATTAGGAGAGTGAAATCACAGTAGTAATTCACATATGTTCGGAATTCAACATTCCTTAATTTTTTCAAATTGACAAAGAAAATAATAAAAATAGGTCTTTATTAGGCAAAAGTTTAGATATACAACAGTAAAACTACAATTTGTATTGAAAACAAAGAAAAAAAAATAGCGGAAAAAAATTCTTGCTTAATGTGAGATATATTATGATATATACACGGAAAAAAAGGAATTGATGAATCAAGCAAGATTTGATTAAATGGAGCAAATAAAAGTGTCATATATGCATGACAATATATAATCTTGAAATGAGTAAATCTATATCTTCTTTCAGAGCGAATTTGAAGTTTGAATCAAGTAAATATGTCTTGCACTCGGTCTTGCATTAACTCTGGATCTTCTTCAATCAAGCACATCCATGAATTGTTCATGAAGATATATTGAATTGGCTCAAACAATCATTTTGTTTGATACACAATAACAAGATATTGATTTAATCAAATATTTAGTTGATTCAACGAAATATTTTGTTGATTCAAAGAAATATTTGGTTGATTCAATGAAATATTTGGTTGATTCAATGAGATATTTGGTGAATTCAATGAAATATTTTGTGGATTCGAGAGAAACTATATATCCATTCGACAAATTGTTTTGTTGAACCAAATTCAATATTCGGGAATTTTCTGAAATTTCACATTAATAGAATAAACAAAACTAGGAAACTAGTCGACTCCTAGCATAGATCCTTAGTCTTTACTTCTCTTTAGCTGATGGAAAACGATTTCGGATTGCTAATCATCCTAAGTTCGATTTATCCAGCTGATATTTCAAACACGAAGAATCAGGCTTCACGTTATATAATGAATTCGAGGCAGGCATAGACGAGGGAAAATGATCGCCAGCTAGAGGCGAAAATTCAACTTGATGTAGAATGAACAAAATATTTCATTGATAGGTATTACATATTTTGTTGCTCTATTCAAGCAAATGATCCGTTACGAAAAGAGTTCATTGCTACATCGGAATAAAAAACTTGTAAGTATGTCGTTTCAAAGATATCTCATCAAAATGATCATTATTTGATCAAATTAACAAAATGTTCATGCATACTTGCATCAACATCGACATTATTTTTGATCGACATAATTTGTTTTTGGGGAAACCATATATATATTTTGTTGATGGAATTGATATAATATATGAAAGAAACTGTTAATTCAATCAGACTACATTCTTGATTCGAACAAGCTGGTTGATTCAACGAAAAACTTCAACAATAATAATTCAAGCATAAATAATTTGTTGATGCAACAAATCCTTTTTTTCCGTGTAGAAGTTACAGCACTGGTCGTTTTTTGTGCATTTCTCTGTATAATGTGATGATTCGATATAACATAATATGACCCACAAACTGCCAAGTGAAAAATCAATACACTTAGTCTGAGGAATTTCCATAAGAGTCAAAATCGATTCTGTTTCAACGCATATGGAAGATGCGACACTAATTGATTTCAATAATTTTCGAGAGTTCGCGAAATCAGCGAAAATTAAACTGTTCAAATTTACTTTACATTTAATTTCGGTTAAATATCGGCTCAAAACTAAAAGTCAACAATGTATTAAGCGCTGTGTACAGAGTTTTAAAAAAATTCGGGCCGCCGGTGGTGAAAGAGCAGTAAAATTCATAATATAAACTTTACTCTCGATCAACAGACCTCTGGGCTTGAGGCGAATTTTTAATAACGGCTGCATTTAAAAACGGATTTGTGATGCGATTATTTCAATATTTGCCCGATGTGAAATTAAATCGTAATTTTGCGCAAATAAGACTTTTTTCTGCAACCGCGACACAAAAGTCGTCCATATTAATTCCAAAAGTAGCTCTTGAATTGACGTTCCTATTACTGACACAAACATAGGTATATTGCTGGCAACACTTTCAGTTCCTAGGAGCTAAAGTTGAACTATGTTACGGTTGATTTTTTTGGGTTCTTTCGCATACCTGATTCGTTTCTGATTTCGGCTAGAGATATACTTATAGGTAAACCATATAGTTAAGTATTTCTGATTTGATCAGGAAAGCCTTAAAGATTCATATTCAATAATCATGGCCAGCAATACCTTCTTGCCTTACACAACGAGCCAAACACAGTGGAATATGGACAGACATGAATAATCGCTATTATTATTGTTGATATGCTCACTAACCTTACATTTTGCACTTTTTTCCAACCTGGCACTGACGCGGTATTTGCTTTTAGGGCTGGCACCTGGCCCAAATGAATGCATCGATATGACGTCAATAGATTACACAAATACACACAAATACAAATTCACAAATTGAATAAACCTGATCTGTAAGTGCAGATAGAATATTCTCACCACATACGGATTATTTGTTGCATTTCATGTACAGTATGATGCGAATGTATGGAATAAATTCATTTCAAAACAAGACGACTCTCGAAAAAAATACAAAAACTAGAATTTAGAACTATTTTAATTATTGATGTATTTTATTAACTATAGACGACCCTTGCATGTTCAATTCTCAGTAGCATATATAAGAACTCTCCAAGATTCATAGTTAATCAAATGATAATCCATTTTGATTTCAATCTTCTTATGCAAAATTTTGACTGTTGGATAGACGATCAGTAGACCTTTCAATCGAGGTGTCACATGACCCCTGTTTGAAAAAATCGTCCATCACGTCATTACTCCAACACCGGTGACGTAACATCTCTTATATGAATATCATGATATCGAGGGTTCAAAAATTTAAGCTCACGTGTTTTTGGATTTTTTTCAAATGTCACCCATTTCTGAAATAATGAATTTATTCCATACATTTGCATCATATTGTATAATAGCACGTAGTCTCTGATTGAGGTCTGCTTGCTTCTATCTATACTCACTCATATTATAATAAGCTGTCAGGTGAGTCACAGTGAAGTGATGGTTACTTTACTTATATTTATTTCAATTAATTTTATCGGTTTTAGAAAAAATAGCAGGTTTCATTCGGATCGAAAGGGACTTTGTTTGACTCGCAAATGTTGCTTTCGCAAATGCAAAATTCGCTTGTTGAACAAAGTATGTCACTTTTGATCCTAACAAAAGAATCTACTATGTCGAGGGCATCGGACCAAAAAAAGTGCAAAAATCTTCCACACAGCACCTCAACAGCTTCTCATGATCTACAAAGCACAGATACGGTCTGTTGTAGAATACTGTTCTCACATAATATATGGGGTTCAGAGCACCCAAACATATGTTGATGCTCTTAGATTCCATCCAGAGAAGAGCCAATCGCCTTTTTTTTTATCGCTTATAGAGCGCACGAAAGGGAATTCCTATAATGTTCGAAGAACATCATGCGTTCCTAGGGAGGATAGGGACAGGAGGTAGGTATTGGAATTTTTTTTGAACTTCTGGAGATTATATGTTGTTGGGAATACTTCCACCGGCAATGAATTCCAGAGCCTAGCCGTTCTATGGATGAAGGAGTCTTGATAAAGTGCTGTTCTTCGAGGTTGACAACGAAAGGATGTGCTGACTGGGCTTGTCTAGTTCGTCTTATTGGTATTGCTAGTGAAGGGATGATAGGGATGGGATGGTTCCAGGAGATACTTATTTTTTTTTTTTTTGTTTTTTTCAGATGACGGTGGTGGAGTATTTTAAAGCACAGTTCTTTTTATATAGAGAATATATACATTGAACTGTATCTATAGCTAGGACCAATGTTAGGAGACATCGTACTGATGTATACATTGGTTAGTCTATATACACTGTATAAGTACATCATAGCTATAATGGAAATGCTGATTTTAATTTTAGAAATCATTGCCATTATTCCGCCGTCCTATGCCGCGTAATTGAGGATTTCAAAATGATTTTCAAATTTCTATTACACAAAAGAACAGACCAACCACTAATGCACTCCTTATTCGCTTCGAGTTTTTTTTTTGTACTCTCTCCCTCTCACCCTCTATCTCTCTTTCTCTTTCGATCTATTGCACGCGCCCGACAAAGATGGCGCTTAGTGCAGAGTGCAATCCTCTTCGCGATGAAAATGTGTTTGCTCTTCTGTCCTATGTACACATCCTTTGTCCGGGACGCAGCACCGATATCGTATTTACCAGACATCTGCTCTAGCTCTGTATAAGCGCGACATAAAAAAAATTTACGGTGATCTACGATCAAATTTTCAATTATTTCGACACTGGGTGTTTTTATTCCGAATTTCAATTACCTTGAACTAGGTATGATGGAAATATGTATAACAAGTGTCATTTTAGTAATGAGTATTTCAACAACTCTCGAATGGGGATCCAATAACTTGGTAGATTTCAATGCAAACAAAACACAAACATGCCTTTTCTTTAGAAAAGCCGATCCCACTGTGCCCAACATAAGCTAGTCAGGAGTAACCATACCTACCTTTGAAGACATCCATTTCGATGCTTGGTATTACTATCAGCAATAACCTTTTTTGGGAAAATCACGTGAGATCAATTGCTAAAAGTGCATCCCAAAAACTTTGGTTTTCTGTTTCGGGCCCAGGAGCTATTTCACTTCCAGTCAGCTGCTCATGATCTATAAGGCACATATCCGACCTGTTCTGGAATACTGTTCCCATATTTGGAGTGCCAGTACCCAAACCCAAACATACCCTGAAACTGTTAAATTCTGTCCAAAAAAGGGCAATTCGTCTCGTGGGTGATGCCTCGCTCACAAACTCACTCACTTCTATCTGGAACACCGTAGAAAAGTTGGCGATAGATATTTTCATGGACGATGCTCTTCTTAAATATCAACCAATGTTCCTCCCTTGGCAGTCCCGGCGAAATTAACCCGACGAGTTGAGGCTTCGCACCCGATTCGCACCCCTTCGTGGTCACTTTGGGGACCTGCAGAACATCTTTTCTTCTCTTTCCAAAGACTCGTTCATCCAGCAAACATGCTCTGGAACACATTGTCAAAGGAGGTGTTCCCCGAGGCATATAACCGCCAGAAATTTGAGAAGAACACCAATTCCTACCTTATTTCTCTTTGTTCTCACGATGTTCACTGAACATTACAGGATATCCCTTTTCGTGGGAACCAGAACATAACTTACAGTAGAACCATTGTTCCAAAAATATTGTTTTGCCTACATCAAGGATCTTATTTTCCTACCGTTCGTTCTTCGATGAAATAGAAGGAATTTTCGAGCAGAAATACTTTGATTGTTTTTTTGAAATGAAAAGTATTCAAATTTGTGACTTCTACCGGGAGAATCTTGAAGAGAGTATAATTCAAAGAGATTTTTTGAGACTTTGTGAGCCTATATCTAGGGACACGTATATACTAAACGATCCTTTGGTGTTATAATTATGTATATCTGATTGTGTAGTCATGGAAGGAACATTTTTATGAATTTCAGTCACAGTATTCCAAATATAAAGTGAAGGGAGGATCATGATATCCAATTTTCTGAATAGTAATCGGCAGGTTTCTCTGTAATTGGCATTACTCAGGATTCTTTTTGCGTTTTTTGTACTGTAAGTGCTGAGTTACGATGAGTTACCCCAGAGAACAATCCTTGGTTCATGTTCTCTGAACATTGCACGATATTCCTTTTCGTGGGAACCAGAACATGGAAAAAAAATTGAGATGCGTTTGAAATAGAGAAAAGTATATTGTTCTGAGTTTATTGATATTGATGAGGTGCCTAAGTTGTCGCATATTGAAGATTGAGCTGGATAATTGAAGGTTCAGGGTTCAGATGCCTGGATATGACTTACCCAGCTTAAAGCTTCTCATACGAAGTGAGACCCAAAAATGTTATATTCCTCTCCCCATGTGGAAATATGTTGGTAGATACTATTAAACTTTGTGATTTGTCACTGTTCAATTTGAGATTGTTATAAACCAGTTTATGGCTTTTTCTTCAATTTCATCAGACAAGAGATTCAATGAATCGTGATTTTCATGAGAATATATTAGTGTCAGGTCGTCTGCAAACATAACGCTATTGTATGGGGATGAAAAAGTGGTTAAATCATTGATATATATTATAAACAGTAAAGGCCCCAGCACAGAACCTTGTGGTACACCAAATCTAACACCTTTGAAATCAGAATAGAATTAAAAAATTGTGTCGGTTCAAAATGTAATTTTTGAATCAGCCACCTCGTCACCTCGATCTCGACCATTTTGTAAACGTCGTTCGAAGGAGAATCCGAGATTTGCTCGATTACTAGTCGGAACAATCGTAGCAGGCGAAGGGACTCTGCTTCTCGATCGCCTGCTGTTCTCCGATGATCCGACGTTCGGATTGGTGCCCCGGGTATTGACGGGCGGCACTGCGCTTGCGCGTCCCCCTCGTCACGAACGCTCGCCTCGCTATCGCTATCTTTCGCTTTGTTTGTCTTGTTGCATATCGCACAGGGGCGGACTCATTCGACCGTTATGTTTAATGTATTACATACATACAAAGTGATACCACGGATTCCTTATTTTTTTATTCAATTCTCAAAAACTGCAAGATTTTTTTTGGTAATAAACCTATTTGTAAGTTTTATTGCATGATTGATCTTGCAATTAGACTAATTGAACGATTAATCTGTCAGTAAAGCTATATAGTTGCGAGTTGCTAATTGGAAAATGTATCTTGCAATTAGAACTTGATTGATATATTCATTTTGCAGTTGTGGCATAAATTTACTGATTCATCTTGCGATTAGTAAAATTACACAATTATTCTGTCAAGTAGACTAATTGAAAGATTGATTTGTCAGTTGATCTAGCTGCTAGCGTTGTCAATTGCAATATTATTCTTGCAATTAGGGCTTAATTTGCAGATTCGTTTTGAAATTATTATAATTGAATGATTATTCAGTCAATTGGATTAATTGCAAGATTGATCTGCCAGTTGGGTTAGGTGCTAGAGTTTTCAATACCTAACTGCAAGATGCTCCTTGCAATTAGAACTCAATTGGCAGATTAATCTTGCAATTAGTATGATTGTACGATCATTATGTCAATTAGACTAATTGTGAGATCGATCTGAGCTTGTTGCTAGGTGTCAATTGTGGCTCAAATTGCAGAATGATCTTACAATTAGTATAATTACGAAATTATTCTCTCCATTAGACTGATTTTGATATCATTCTGTTAGTTAAGTTAGTTGATAGTTGTCAATTACAAGATTCCTCTAACAATTAGGGCGCGATAATTAATACAATAATTATCATGCAATGGGGAAGACCACTGATTTTTTAAAACGACATTATCGTGAACTCTATACTGAAAAACTACCAGTGAATTAATTTTGAATTTTGTCATTCATGCTAAGACGATGGAAAAAATAAATTAGAATATGTCCATTTCAAAACACACAATTCCTGCGCCATTTGAAATTTTGTCAATTCATTGGTGTGACTGGTGCGACGTCTTATTCCCAACACGCCTATTGTCCTTGAACTGACCAATCACACTGCAACACTGCAGAATGACGAGGTATCAGAGAGAGGTAGCTACAGTTCGGGACTAATACGTCACGACTCCACCATCATATTTGGCTGTTTGATATTTCGAATGAAATATGCTGATTTCAAAACGATATAGATTCGATTCCCTTCAACTTTAACTCATAATATTGATTGTACATCAAACGTAAATCATGTTTCGTCGATTGAAAGAGGTTTGAACGGATTTCTTCTCTCAGTGGTCTTCCCCATTAGAACTTGATTGACATATTCATCTTGCAGTTGTGGCTTAAATTTACTGATTCATCTTGCGATTAGTAAAATTACCTACACAATTATTCTGTCAATTAGACTAATTGGAAGATTGATTTGTCAGTTGATCTAGCTGCTAGCGGTCAATTGCAAGATTATTCTTGCAATTAGGGCTTAATTTGCAGATTCGTTTTGCAAATAGTATAATAGCATGATTATTCTGTCAATTAGATTAATAGCAAGACTGATCTGTCAGTTGAACTAGGAGCTAGAATTTTCAATAATTGCAAGATTCTCCTTGCAATTAGAGCTTAATTGGCAGATCAATCTTGCAATTAGCATAATAAGGAATACGCATGATTTTTTGTTTAATCGATTTAATCGAAATTATATTCCTTCTTCCTTATAATAACATTGGATATCATTCATTTATCTCAAATTTGCTTGTGACTCTAAATAATTTCATTTAAATGAGGCTAAATATGAAGTCACAGGAAAACGGGTTAGTGGCCATCACTAATATTATGACGTCATAGTATTAGGCCGCACAGCCATAGACTAGCGCGACAGAATGACAAGATTCAGATTGAAAAAAAAAAGAAGAAGAAGAGGTAGGAGAAGAAAACAGTTTTAAACGCCAGAAATTTGAAATTTGAAAATGGAAAAAAATTATGTTTATACCAAATACTGTTTAGTGACGCAAAGCCTTTCATCAACAAAAGCATCACCAGGAAAGATATTCCTTTCATTGCCAGTGGGATCTAATGATAAAAATAAAAAGAAAAGAAAATAAATTATAGTTGCAAGCCATGAATAGAAATGATTTATCCGAGAAAACCAGAGGATTTGTTGGTGAAGACCATTTCGAAGTGAGTATACGTTCAAGTATGTCCTAGTGAAACCCATTATATATCAATGATTATGTTCCTCATATTATTAGGAGGATAATATAATATGTGATTTCGTTTTCAGCTTGAAGAAGATATGGAAAACTATTCGAGATATGAATTGATAGGTGGTAATATATTTATATTTGAAACAATATGCAAAAAGAAGTCCTGTTTGATCATTCTTATTGTAGATATTTGCTTATTATTCAGTTATTATTATTCAGAATATTGAGATCATATAATTGAGATAGATCATAGAAACTACAAGCTCAGATAATCATAACCTCACTTTCTCTTCTTATATTATTTTCAATCTTTCGGACATGAATGTTTGACATGACAAATAAAAACAGCCACATCCAGTCGGAAATCATCGCTGCAGTTCGGCTGTTGGTCGGAAAGTTGCAAATTTTATGATTTTCAATCAGAAATTATTAAATATTCGGTGCTTAATAATGTTTTTCGGATGTATAATTCGAAATATATACATATGAGTAATGGAACAAAAATATATTCCAGTGTAAAATTTTCACACGCGTATACCCTATTGTACGATAATTATATCAATTTGACTAATTGTAAGATTGATCTGTCAGTTCAGGTAGTTCCTAGGGTTGTCAATTGTAAGGTTCTTCTTGCAATTATGACTTAAATTGCAGAATGATCTTGCAATTAGTATAATTACAAGATTATTCTCTCCATTAGACTGATTTTGATATCATTCTGTCAGCTGAGCTAGTTGATAGTTGTCAATTACAAGATTCCTCTAACAATTCGGGCTTGATAATTGATATAATAATCAAGCAATTACACTAATTGCAAGATTGATCTGTCAGTTGAGTTACTTGATGGTTGCTCATTGCATGATTCATCTTGCAATTAGTATAATTGCACGATTATTCTGCCAATAACACTAATTGGAAGATTGATGTCAGTTGAGCTATAGAGTTGTCAATTGCAAGATTAGATAGTTGAGACAACATTTTAACTTCAATATCTTCCAAAATCGTCTTCTATTGCCCATTTTAGAAAAAGAAACTAAAAAAAAAATCGAATTTGTTTCATTCCATAAGTGGAGTAGGCATAGATCAGTCATATATACATATATCATTTTTTGACTCATGAAATCATCCTGATAATGACTTGATTGATGGACGGTCAGTTGAAAATCTTGGACCATGCATATTGACCGGACTTTTTTATATTCTCATCACATAATGTAGTGCAACGTAGGAAACTGATCTAATCGATAATATCGTAGTTTGCCCTTCCAGTACGGTCCTGTGCGCTCTGGGCAACGACAGATAAAACTCGTAAACGAGACGGCGTAATCTAACTGACTAAATTATCGGCGGCTAAAGCGGAATTATTGAAAATTATCATCTGGAAATTTGCCGGTTAAATTATATTTGGAACTTTGCCGGTTGAATTAGGTAGATAGGTATATTATTTCGACGAATAATCGACTCATTTTAACCTCATCATTGATATAATTCGCGTTTGGTAGCTATGAATAGTACATATACCTATTATTCAACAAGCATATAATGAGGGCTATTATTCACAAAGGTTAAGTTTATGTCACGAGCGTAGCGAGTGGCATAACTAACCTGAGTGAACAATAGCTCACTCATTATATGCTAGTAGAATACTATATTTTGTCCACGGCTACCATTGTTTTTGATATATAAATTTATTTTCAACGACTGTTTCATTATTACTCATTAGACAATAAGAAAACTAGAAATTAAGATACCTGTTATATTAATTATTTGTACACGACTGTTGTACTTCCTCAAGCAAAACAATAATAACGGTGAATAATCATTATTCACTGGTCTAAAGTTCCTTTTATGTTATATCACGTACCCTAGGGACTCTATAGACCAGTGAATTATGGTTATTCACTGCTATTTTTCACTGGTGTGATATGAACATTTTATACAACAGTCGTGAATAAACAGAAAACTTAACTAATTATCAAAGATTTACTGTTCATATATAGACTTAATTCTTTATTTCTATCGTGGATATAGGTACCTATAGGTTGGTATAAAGTGAATTAGACAACTATATAGGTAATAATGGTGAAAATTCTCAATGCCAAAGAATTTTTTTATGGATCTTCGCGACAAATATAATTCAATGTTCGACGTGACAAATAGTCAGGAAAGTAGTTGTTTTCTGTTGAATATTCAGAATGATGTTATGTGCATATACAGGGTGGCCAACTAAGACTCCAGAGTTCGATTTCTCTGTTGTCTCGAGACATACAAAAAAAAATCATGAATCAAAATTGAAGTTATAACCGAGCTTCACATTTCAAAATTTCTATGAAATACACAGGGTGTTCCGTAAGGTCACAGCACATCAAAGCTATATTTTTTTCATCGGAACACCCTATATTTTATTTCATTTTTGGATTCTCCCTAAAGATCTGATTTCAACGACCCATCATACTTAGGGTCTAGCAGTGAGAGTTACTGACATATAGGGTGTGCAAAATCGAGATTTTCCAAGTTCAGGATTTGTTTCTGTCGAAACTGTTCATTATTCGTCAAAACGGTTTACATGTCCCTATCTCAACTTTTCACTCACTATCAATTGGTGTTCAATTGAAATTGATACAAAATGGTCAAAAAATCTAAATTTATAATTCGTTTCAATTAAATATCAATTGATCACCAATTGATAGTGAGTGAAAAGTTGAGATAGGGACATGTAAACCGTTTTGACGAATAATGAACAGTTTCGACAGAAAAAAATCCTGGACTTGGAAAATCTCGATTTTGCACACCCTATATGTCAGTAACTTTCACTGCTAGACCCAAGTATGATACGTCGTTGAAATCAGATCTTCAGGGAGAATTCAAAAATGAAATAAAATATAGGGTGTTCAAATGAAAAAAACATAGCTTTGATGTGCTGTCACCTTACGGAACACCCTGTGTATTTCGAAGAAATTTTGAAATGTGAAGCTCGGTTATCACTTTAATTTGAATGCAAAACTTTTTTCTGTATCTCTCAAGACAACAGAGGTATCGAACTCTGGATTCTCAGTTGGCCACCCTGTACATATTTTTATCTGAAGGAGAATGAAAATTCTCAACTTTAGAAGATCTTTCTTCAAATTCTTGTCGTGTGTGTTCAATATATTATAAGGATAATTCAATGTTCGTCGTGGTATATAGCCAGGAAAGTAGTTGTTTTCTGTTTAATAAACCGAAGAAGAATTGATATTTTCATAACATAGAGAATTCGAATTTCTATAAATGTTTTTCTTTATACAAGGTGTTTTTGAAATAAGTGCACATATTCGCAGCACATCAATATGATACAGTCTGAGGAATATTCCCATGGTATCAGATTTTTGCTACAGTGTAGAACTTTGGGCGAAAAAAGGGATATAACCTCAAATTTTATTTTGATCACTAAATTTTTTTATGAGTGCCATTCAATAGTACACGTCGAGCTTTCTCATAGTGTTTGAAATATTTGCACTTATTTCAATGCCACCCTGTATAAGTATATATATCCATTTTTCATGTTGATAATTTATCTGAGAATATTCGATTTCAATAAATTATTGTTTTTCATTTATTAACGGAAAAACTAGAACTACTTAGTTATTATGATATGGCGAGATATCGAAGAATCATTGCCATCAAAAACAGAGAAAAAATATGTTTGTCAGATATATACTTTACTACGTGAGATTATGTTTGTTAATGTGGTCTTATATATGCCCATATGGATATAGAGTGAATTAAAATGAATATCAGATCTAAATATTCATTTTTATTGAAAAAAAGCAGAGAAATTCATTCGACTTGTACAATAACTTACAGTACCCTTTTCATCAATGCCTTGAGACGTTACTAGAGATATTTCAATCTCCGCAGCAAAACGGATTATGAGATACGTCACTGTTGGCATTTTTAACAAATACATAATAAAAATATTTCTCACGTACTGACGCAACTCCTAGTTATTATTTACATAACCTTTTCATTTCCATGTGAGGGTAATCTTTTTAAAAAAAGGTGTTTTTATGTATGATGTATCTCCTTGTATTGTATAGGACTTCTTATATATAGCATAGGCTGAAGATGGGCATTGCATAATATGTCCGAAACATGTTCCTCATTTGATGTTTTCAAATTAAAAAGTTGTTGAGATGACTTTGTGCTTTTCTCATTGAATACGAACCCTATCACTCCACTTTGAACTGTATATACAATGAACTTCTACCAATAACGTTTAAACATTAATTTACTCAGTATATATAGGTACTTTCGGGTATTTTACGAAAACACTGTATACTTACCTATATTTATAATGAATCATAGATACTTATAATTGGTAATAATATGATGCCTACTCTGATTTAGGTACTTTTTCAATTTCCATGTTGAAAACGCTGGAGCAGATTTGTTCTTCTTCATGGAAAAATTTTCAAACAAGTTGTCGCTGACTATCAATTGAATTTCTCTTGTAGGTTTCTAATTATTATATTTGGAGCCAATCATCTGATATAAGATTCTCACTAAAAGCACAGTTCAGAGAATATAGGTTCAGAGAATATAGGTATACATTCCATAAACTGTGCTAAAATTATGTTGAAATAGGTTTATTATAATATTTAACAAGGAGAGAGACAAGCCAACAATTTTTACATTCTTTGGTTCATTTCATTCCAAAACCAGAAATCGGATATACCTACTCAGAAACAGAAAATGTGTCATTGTCTTCCTATTTTATTGTTTTTAGTATCTTATTTCAGATTTCTTTGTTAGGTATATGGTAGGATTGGTATAGGTACGTAGGTAAATATATAGGAAATAATAGGTGAATTATTTTTGAGAAATAAATATGACACGGAATACGGATACCGAAGAGATGTGAACATTTATTTATGACAAATAGTCAAATTACATATTCATATCATACATTTATGTTCAATATATACAAATTTGGTTCAAACCTAGTTGTACGTAATTAGAATCGTTTCAAATATATATCATTCAGAACTATATTATGAATTCATTTTCAAATATACAAGAATCCAATTGAAAATAATTATGGACTATAGTACTAGATGAACAATGTACATTTACCCTATTCAAAATGATGGCAGCATCACTATTACCAACTTCTTATTATAAGTAGATATAAAGGTATGGTACCTAAGTATAAAGCTATACACCCAAGAAATGTGGCTATATACATCAGATAAAGTATTTACCTATATATTGATGATGATAATGGGACGGAGCCATTTGACATATTATTATCAAACAATATTATATCATTGCAATTTTGAATTGAATTGGACTTCTTTGCCTATTAGTAGAATCCCGAGTAAAATCCTCAGTTCAACATGCATATCAGTTATAAGTATATATGTACTTGTATCAGTTATAAGTATATATGTACTTCACAACATGAATTTCATAAAAATTTATCTTTAGAGGCATGCAATATAGGTAGATATACCGTTTGATAATATAGCATTTGACTCCGATATTCGGCTTTTTTTACAACAGAACATTCATGTCAGTTCAATAATAAAAATAGTAGTAAAAGTTTCTGCTGCCTTCAAACAAAAATTTGAATAGGCTGTATATTTGAAACATCATAAATCATTTATAAGACTTTATACATTATCTAATTACATTTACAGATTTTACATTTTTTACATAATAATATATAAAAAGATTTGATGAAAATAAGTTGTTACAAATCAATAGATAATAATTTTTGTATATACATTTTATATAAACTCAAATCATATAATATATCGATCAATCATTTGCTCACAATAATAAATAAATTCGTATTCAAAAATGCAGATCAAACATTGTGAGATTTCGACAGACAATCGTGAATATAGTCAGATTTTTTCGATAATAATGTTTTATATTAATTTTTTCAATGATTTGCTTCAATTTCAGATATTGCAACGTCTTCGTGAGATACCTACCTATATCTATCAATTATTTCTATAGATGGTTAGAAAGTAGAAAAAAAGTAGGTCCTGATAATCATACAACAGTTAAAGCTGGAAGTTTGTAGGTAAATCAGGATTTCAGATTTTACCAACAAAAAAATTCAACTCTGTGTTTTCATTCGAGATTTATTTATCATTCATAGTATATTGTTTCACTAGGATCAAAATTGTCACAGTTATTTTTGATCCGATTGAAAATTGCTGTCTATATAATTAATGACATATAGGTGCATGCGACTTATATGAGCACGTCAACATTATAGCAGCTATTTCATCACCTGCAACAGCCTGGCTCATTCTTAGTTTCCATCAGGAGTTAAATATCCTCTTCAGCTCCAAGACACTAAAAGTGTTGTCTATAGCAACATACGTTTTGATGATTTAATTGTGTCAGCGAGGAACTTTACCTTCAGGAACTAATTTTGGAAGAGAAATGGGAGACTTTTGAGGCAGTAGCAAAAAAATGTGCCTCACGCGCTTTTGTAAAATACAATTTCTTTCATTTCCTGTTTCTGTATGAAATAGAACTGATTTGAACTGATGGGGCAATTTGACAATGAAAGGGTATGGTGTATAGTCGTTGCTGACTAGTTTTACAAGTCAAAAACAGGTTTATTGGGGAATGTTCTCCTCTCACTTTGCTCCATTCCCCAAGTCCATTCCCCAGTCAAGAACAATAATTAATGATCTATAATGAAAATGATATCATCATCAGAAAACCATGCATGTACCAGTTGACTGTCCGGCGGCAATTTTTAATCAGGTTGATCAGTAGATACTGATTTTATCGGCGACATATTTTAAACCCGGTTTATCTTGAAATTGAATACCTAATTCACTCTTCAAACAGTTTGCCAAAGTTCAAGAACTACGAATAATACTCCAAAAAATATTAAAAACATTGCTGTTGAAGTTGAAGAAATCTTTCTATTGGATTCGATATTACTTTTTATACCTACCTATAGAAAAATCGATTGTAAATTTCGAAATAAATTGTTATTTAAATTGCACAAATACACCATACAATGTTTCGTATAGAAAAAACTATTTACAATTTTACATTATAATAGCACTCATTAAAATTATGAATGCGTTGCTTCCAAGATCCATAATCCGATGAAAAGAAAATACATCCAAAAACCCTATAGTTCTGTTTAGTATTTTTCCAAAGAGTGAGATATACATTTAGGACCAAATCAGATCCTGCAAGCACCGCCACAACATAATAGTGCACAAAACAATAAGAAAAAATATTCGAGACCACCCTTAAGCCAAGGGATACTGTCACAAGGACGTCGTCCCAGTTGAACTATGATACAAGGAAGGACTATTGTAATAATCGTTACCTAAAGACGTATGCGAATGTATGGAATTGGGCAGCGGACTCAACGTATTATACCCAGCGTACTGCATATCAGCGTACATCTTGATATCCGATTTGCTCTCCGTAGGCAAAAGCCTGGTTATGGAAAACGGATGATTCGAGGGGGTGTATCCATTAGGTTCCTGCTTCAGGTGGTGATTCATAGGCGCATGGTGCAGCATATTGTGGTGATCAGTCAACGCCAAATGGCTATTCCTGTTTATCATAGCCGACAGCTCTTCGTGCGTCATGTTCTGGTGGTGATGGTGATGATGTTGCTGCATGTTGTGCAGCTCGTTAGCGTTGAGAATGTTCATCTGGTCCACGTCCAGCTTGCTGGGATGCAGATTGAGCATCGGACCCAAGTTGTCGTTGACTTTGTCCAGGTGGTGGGCTTTAGCTAGGTCGTCGTTGTGCTGCAGCGGCGTTTTCTTACCGCTGCTGCTACTATCAGCGCTGTGCGAGGGGCTTTTATGCGACGACCTCACCACTTCTTTCTTGTCGTCTTTGAAGCGCTTCTGGCGCCGCAAATAGCAACCGTTCTCAAACATGTTGCCGGACTCTGGATGCAGGCTCCAGAAGGAACCTTTACCAGGCTTGTCGGGAGTCCTTGGCACCTTGATGAAGCAATCGTTGAAGCTTAGCGAGTGCCTTATAGAGTTCTGCCACCGTTGCTGGTTCTGTCTGTAAAACGGGAACAAGTCCATTATGAACTGGTAGATTTCGGACAGCGTTAGCATCTTCTGTGGGCTGTTCTGTATAGCCATGGTGATAAGGGAGATGTAGCTGTAAGGTGGCTTGGCATGAGTGTAGGATCTCCTGTAAGGTTTGTCCGATCGAGCTCTTTGTAGGGCGCTGTTTGGAGAGGTATCGCCTCCGCCCAAGTCCCCACGACCTATCGACGCGTTGTAATTGTTGATTGAAGACATTGTGGCGCCCATACAAGCGTTCATGTTCGATATGGGGGAGCCTATGGTTGTGTAACCCAGCTGGGGACCGTCGTTCATGGGCTGGTCCATCCTGGACTGTATCCTGTTCATGGGAGCTATGCTGCCCGACATTCCGGTGTTGAGCATGGTGGATCCGAACATGGTGGGAGCTTGGGGGGAACAGTTCATCTGGGCCATGGCCATGGAGTTCATGGAGTAGGTAGGCGTCATGGGAGACATGGCGTTGGTACTGGTACTCATCGGGTTCACGTCCGGGTACAGTTTCTGGGTTAACATATTGCACTTTACCTTATTGCACTGGTATTGGGGTACACACTCGCGCGCGCGGGGGGTCGTATGTGTTTGCGAAAGGGTCCCACACTGTATCAATTGATTCTAACTCAAACTCTGGGTTTGTTTCATTGTTTACATCACGATCAAATTCACAAACAACTTAACACTTTAGGTATTCCAAAACCTACACTGATTGGAAAAACAAATACCTCTCGCAGCCTGTTTACTTAGATACTACAAGCTAGTCTGAAGTACCCAGAGCGCTGGATAGTCAAATACTGGGTAGCCGGAGGGGGAAATCGCCATAGCAACGGAGCGGCCAATCGGGTGGCTCGCCAGCCTGTTGCCATGGCGACGAAGGTCGCGCTACAGACCGCTATTGGCGGGCCGCTTATCTTTTGTAGCGGCAGGTTGGAGGGGGGTAGTGTGGCGACGCCTTCTTGGATCGGCGCTGCTGTAACGGGCGTCGGTGGAACTAGGGATTTCTCGGATGTGCGAGTGGTGTGGAGTGCATGCAGTAACGAATTCTTGGTAATTAAGTGTATTTTTCTGGGTTAACTGTTCGTATGTGTGGTGCGTTTTTTTTTTCGTGGTACATATTATCGGTTTGGGGTTATGGTCTGTCTGTGTGTTGGGGGCGTGGTGAAGTTGGTAATTTCGATGACCAATTCCGAGGTGCTATCTTCGTTCTGGGAAATGACGATTCAATCTTTGTTCGCCAAATACCTTATCTTACTAATTCGTGTGGATGAAACAATGGATTACAAACTTTGGATTTGGAAAACCCAGCAATTCTGTTAATTGGTCACATATACTATATATAATCTTTAACATCAAAATGTGACGCAAGAATTGGAAATTCAATTAAAAATAACCCATTTGGAGTCATTTCAGATTCACTGATAAGTGGTGATGCTTACATTGGTAAACACACAATGATTTTTTATAAAATCACATACCTTTTTGCTATAGAGGTATAGGTAGGTACATGCTCGTGAGCTTATATAATATATAGGATCGACTATATGTATTATCTGTTTACCGTCGGGGAATCATAATATCTTGCAGGTTCGCGCCAAACCATGCGGCCGCCTGTGTGCAAAATATAATTTGACCCCCCTTATATACCCCCCATTTCAGAAAAAGTGTATACATGGGTGATGGGTATACACATAAATAAAATTAAAATACATGCTAATAACTATATATTTATAGTTCTGTAGCTGATATATCAGAGATAAGGGGGTATATACACACAAAATTGAAAAAATCGCTATTGCTTATCTAATTTTGAAATGAAATATGTAATAGGTATACATGTTAATTTATAGGTATACCGTATCAATAATTTTAAATCATCATTATAATTTGATGTTTGCAAATGAAGAAAATGAGTATTTCCGAAAACTGAAGCTCATCAAATGAAAAGAAGTGTACTGTTTTGAATCAGCATGATATACTATACTCATCTCCATATAACATTTAGAAGATCTTGACAAGTCTTAGACATATAAGTATAAGGATTAACGAATAATAATATGCAAAATCTTCATTCAACCCATCTGATGGAATACAATCCATAAGGTCACTTCTATGGATACAATTGCCAAATTACTGAGTCTCTCTTGTGGCCTTATATAGTCCATAGTTGTTTCTTCTTGGAACCCCCCTCACCCCCCGAAAAAAATCCTGGTACGGCCTTGGTGTGTTTACTTTTAACGTCCCTCCTCTATATATATCTCATCAGCTATAATAAGTCGCTTGATTCGTACCAAATTCAAACCGGTAAGTTTTTCGGAGACAAATTTTCATTTTGGCGCACTGCTTTTTTATTGAAATGAAAAGGGGTCGATTTTTATGAAATCATATTACATATAGGAATTTTTTTGCATCAGGAGAACTAACTTTTCCATATTATTGTTCCTCATGCTTTCGTACCTCCACATGCATACAATCACCTAATTCCTAAATTAACATTATCAGGAGTGGCTCAATATTTTTCATTTTCAGTCTCGAAAGATAGTTCAATAGCTCCGGTAAGTTATAGACAATCATGATTTAAAGAAGAAACAAGATATACTTATAGGTATACTATATTATGTTATGTTGATTTCTCGTTTCCGTCGACTAAATAATTATATTATTTCGCAAAAATGCTGTCTAGATATGTATGCCTGTTTTTTGGAAACCCTTCATATAGGAAACATATGATCATTTAAATAGGTATGGGGGTTTGAAACCATGAAGAGCAATATTATGAGGTTCGTTTTCCTGTAAAAAAGTTCCTTTATTTCAATAAAAATGCACGGAAAATTGTCTAAAATTGATCACACTGATGGTTAGTCATATACTAGTTCAAATTTGGCAAAGATCGCACGACAAATAGCTGGGTTTGTTTGAAATGAGACACGCTGTGCCTACTTATACGATGTTGTAGGTATAAAAAAAATGTCTGAAGCTATGAAAAATGTTCAAAAGATTTACACTTTCATTCACCACATTTATCATCTTTCAGCTATTATTGAACGCGTTAGATGACATTAACATGGTCTAAGTCTATAAGTCATTGGTTATTTCAGTGCTTCAGACCTCGCCGAAATCAAAGTTTGGGTTCGAGTTCTAAACGGTTCTAACCATTCATTTTTTTTCGTAAAAATGTTTCACCTAGGTAGATTGTAGATTGTAGATGGGTCGTATAGTCTAGGAGACCTCTCGATCACTGCGACCTAGAAGATCTATTGTGATTACCCCTATCTAGTTTTGGTCCGCTAACCCTAGACTTCTGATGAAGCCTATACAATTTTCCTGACGGTTGAATTTTCCACCTCAGCAGGGATAGAGATAGATATAGAGATAGACCTGTTCTAGGTGGTTCAGCATTTGGCGGACTAATACTTCACATGAGCAAAGTATGATTGTGTTCCGCGGTTTCGGTCGCATTGTTAAAAGCGGCAAGTGTCAGTCTCCGCCAGGCCCATCTTTTTGAGGTGGTACCTCAGAGGGCCGTGTCCTGTGGGAAAGCCTGTGATAAGCTTTAGCTCTGGTTTGCTGAGGCTGAGTAGCTCTTTGTATCTGTTCTGCGAATGGTTGATGAACCTTTTCGCTTGTCGTTGACCTGGAGTTGCTCTCCAGTAGGAGGACTTTTAAATTTCTTCCCATTTCCTGAGTTCTTCCTCTAGGTGACATTTGCTTATCCCACAAAAAGGCTCAGGACCGAAAAGTGCAGATGCTGCACCTTTTTTTGCAAGGCGATGAGCTGCCTCATTGCCTTTGATTCCTTCATGCCATGGAACCCACATAAGTGTGACTTTGTTATCCTTTCCCAGTTGCATGAGTGTTTCAAAGCAGTCCCATGTGATCTTTGATGTGAAAACGAATGATTTTAGGGCTTTTAGTGCGGCTTGGCTGTCTGAGCAGATATATATGTTGGCACCCCTCAGGTCTTTGCTCAGGTACCTTTGGGCGCAAAGGTTGATGGCATGTATTTCAGCTTGGAAGATAGTGGAGGAGTGACCTAAGGCTCCAAATAGCCTACATCCGGGTCCATATGCACCTAGGTAACCTATAGTAATCATTTGTTTTTTCGTCTTCTTATATATGTATATATATATATATCCTCACTTCATATATCGCTCAACTTTCGGAAACACCCTGTATATAAATACAAAGTTTCGGTAGTGGTTTTATCTATATCAGGGAAACTTTCTAATATTTCTTATCGAATCACAAACAAACTCCAAAATGTTTGGACGGCCTTTGTACCCATTATTTATAGAGCCGAATTTTATAATAAGTTGTTGTCTATTATTCCACTATTTATCATGGGGTACCTATATATAAGTATTGTAAATGTGATGACTCACTTGTTTTGTTGTGTTTTGTATGAGATAGTCCGAAACCGAATGCATGAATGGGCCAAGATTTCACGGTTGATTTACCTGGATGTTTATTATGGGTGTGGGTAGGTTAGAGTGGGTTAGGTCCATCAGATGAGTGCTGACTTTAACCAAAGAATAGTAGGTTAGTCTTTAACCTTTGAAAAACAACTCCTATAAGAGGTCGCTCCTAAAATGATGATTATTTATAAATACCTAATTTCTTACTTGTGCAGATTTTTTTCGACATATCTACCTATACATATAATATACATATACTTCTCACAACCCACACACAGCACCCAAAAATACCCTGAAACTGTTGAATTCTGTCCAAAAAAGGCAATTCGTCCCGTGGGTGATGCCTCGCTCACAAACTCACTCACTTCTCTGAAACACCGTAGGAAAGTTGGCGATCTGGCTCTATTTTATATAGATATTTTCATGGACGACGCTCTTCTGAAATATCAACAATTGTTCCTCCCTTGGCAGTCCCCGCGAGATTAACCCCTCGAGTTGAGGCTTCGCACCCCTTCGTGGTCACTTTGGACTTTTGGAGACCTGCATGCAGAACATCTCTTTCCAAAGACTCGTTTATCCAACGAACAGCGAGGCTCTGGAACACATTGCCAAGAGAGGTGTTCCCCGAGGCATATCACCTCCAGAAATTTAAGGAGAACGCCAATTCCTACCTTATTTCCCTTGGTTCTCACGATGTTCTCTGAACATAAAAAAATTCTGTGTTTTCGCCAGCGTGAAAAATAGTATATACACCTCAGGACAGAATGCTATTTTTCCCTCGTACCTTGGGAAAAATCTTGCATTTCTGTCCCTTGATGTATAATGTACAATTATGACAATATAATCATAACCTCAAATTTGTGACCTTTGGCCTCGGTGCTCGTTTCTTTGGATCAAAATTTCATCCCATTTCGCCAAAAAACCGACGATTTCCGAAGTCGAATTCGATCGCGACTTTATCGAGAAATAGAATAGGAAATGAATTCGACTTCGAGTAGGTACATCATTCGACGATGGTGAAACAGAATCCCCCTACAAATGAGGGTAGCAGAGTCCGTGATTTTTCGTCGATTCGGCAGATTGTCCCGACCGAGTGTTCCGAGAGATACCGAGATACGCTAACTACCGTTTAATAGGCCTGCTTGCAAAGATTCTGCCTGGCTGAATGCCACCGTCCACGCGATGATGTATCGGTGTTCGCGGAGACTATCTCATGAATATGCGAGGCGGAAGTCGGGAGAACGAATGAGGTCCGAAGATAAAGGGTGGGTTCTGGCGAAGATGAGGGGTGATGTGCTTTACCTGATGCTGTACAGGGTGAGTCACCATAAATGTGTCCCCCTTCTAGCGCAGTTATTATTGAACCGATTGCAACATTTTAAATATCATCTGAAATCATATGTGATAGAGTTTTTTTCCGTTACATCAGAAAATACAAGGTGCTCGGAACAAACGATGTTCAGGGTACTATTAGTTTTTTTTTAACTGGAACAACCTATTTTCCATTGTATTTTCAGATTCTCCCCGAAGAGTTGATTTCATCAATATGATTGATCAGAATTCTGAATCTTGAACCACACTGTATATGTTTCAATTAAATGTCAGTAGATAGTAAATCAAAAGTTGAGATAGGGATATTGAAGCCGTTTTGACCAATAATGAATAGTTTCGACACAAAAAAATTCTAAAGTTGAAAAATCACGCTAGACCCCAAGTGTGATACATTGATGGAATCAGCTCTTCAGGGCGAATCTAAACATAAAATGAAATACAGGGTGTTCCATTTGAAAAAATCAAGTAGTAATCTGTAGATCGTTTGTTCTGAGCACCCTGTATTTTCTGATGCAACGGGATAAAATTTCTGAAAAATAATATTAGATGATTTTTCAAATGTTTAAATCGGTTCAAGAATAAGTGTGCTAGAAGGGGATATATTTATGGTGAATCAACCTGTACACTGTACATCAAGCTTACTCGATGTACCGGCTGTCCCTATACAGGGTGTCTCAGGTTTAACTCGTCTAACTTTGACAATCGATAGCAGAAATTGAAATATTAGATACTTACTTCTTTGTTATGTCGTGCATGGAGAAACTTGTTTTTATTATACGGAGTGTCAAAGATCGCATACATTTTTTGTTTTGATTTTTTATCTCAGTTGAAACAAAACCTAGCGATTAGAAATTAGGTGATCACTTTTTTATCGGCAATATGAACAGTCCTTATCAATAGAGGGGTCTCAGCTACACTGGGTGTTATTCTTTTTCGAGCTCTCTTACATGGAACCCATCAGTTTTTTTTTTATTTGCATCTTGTAGTGGATTGAATTTAATGAAAAATCATTATCATTTCTTCACTACACTTCGTGTTTTTCATGTGTGTCAATATCTTTCTCAGTGGTTACTAGTTATTAAATTCTGAAATGAATTGTTCGTGTCCGTGATCTATTCCATTCTAATGATAACTTGATGTAAGATAAACATTCTAGTCAAAAAAGTATTGTAATGATATTCTCCTTGGAGGGGCTTCTGAAACATCAGCAGGAAGGCAGGAGTACAACGATCATCCTGTATCACGCATACCAGATTGCTCTCCTACCTCCCAATGCACTAGCATATTTCCGAACACTCAATATATGCCGCGGTGACAGATAACGTCACAGAAGATTCTGGAATGTTCTGGAAACAATCGATGGAACAATTAGAGAGAGAGGTTTGTTCTAAGAAGCTTCTAGAACAAAAAGAAGGAGACGGAAGATCATTCGAGAAGGTTCTCGAACCAAAGCCTGTCTAGTTATCTCATATATAAACGGCCGAATAACTGGCCGTCGGGGGAGTCGAGCAGCGAGTGTCAGAAAGACAGTTATATACCGCGTGATATAAATCGTTTTACATAAATAGTAGTTATAAGTTCGATATAAATTAGTGTTTCTATAGTTCAAATAAATCAGTTCGAAAATAAATAGTGTCGTGTTCGCTTCTGCACCCGAATAACGTAACAGTATTATGCATAGTACAACATTATTTCATATAACAAGGAAACTAAGAAAGATATCATAACAAATGAAGTGTGGCTAGCAAGGGGAATAAATGAGGATCATTTTTCATCAGCTATAATTCCGTATAATTCACAATTAGCGTCCCACTGGAAAAAAACTGTATTCTATGACAGACAACCATTCAAAAAACATACATACATGATGATTGAGTAATACCTGAAAATTATAATATTCATTCATTTGAGAACTATAATAATTCCGAAAAATACTGTTTTTTAAAGATTATAGACAAGATTCCAGGACGAGCTGCTGTAGGCGAGTCATGGAAGTCTGCGAGTCCAAAAAAACATTTTCCAAGCTGGTTGTGTACACTTTTTTCTTCAACCAACAATGCATAATATCTATTCGTAGAACAAAATTTGTGTCGACATTCAAGGTTCATTTTGTCTCTGTGTAACGCAGGCACTATTCGTGAGCCAGTCCTAACGTATTTGTGCACAAACATAGCATTCAAATATCTTGGCCGTTCACTCCAATTTCCCCAAGAGTACCTACCTATACAGGGTGTCCGCTAAAAGGAGGTCAATCCATTAACCACCTATTCCTTGAACAAAAACAATATGAGTTTCTAAATACCATTTTTCATTTTTGCCCTTCATATTCGATATACAGGGTGTCAAAGTTTGAAATTAAAAACTGTTTTTTTCTAATTACTCGCGTATTTGATAGAATATTAATCTCAAAATTGGTACATTACTTCAGCACAAAGAGTTACATCGTGTGAGGAAAACATAACAGAAAATAACTGTCAAATATTCAAAATACTGAGGGTCAAGTACACAGCACTTACCCCCATATTTTTTTTGTACATGCGCTAATGACTTCCTATCTATTTTCCTTCAAGTGTTCAATCACTTTTGAGTATTTTTTGTTACTCGTAAAATATCGATTAAATCATTTGTTTTTAAGATAATTCGAAAAGTACTGGTTATTGTTTGATGCCTATGCGGCTCACGGTAATCTCATAATGTTCACATACTCATTTATTTCGTCGAAATTGGAAGAGGGCGTATCTTTTTACGTACGAAAAGGTAAATATGGAAATACCAGGTGCTCAGAGCAATTGTACTAAAATAATTTTTGCAAAAAAAAAACTAAAAAAGTGTAAAAATTATTTTAATACATTCGCTCTGAGCACCCGGTATTTCCATATTTACCTTTCCGTACGTAATAAGATACGCCCTCTTCCAATTTCGACGAAATAAATAGGAGTATGTGAACATTATGAGATTACCGTAAGCCGCGAGGCATCAAACAATAACCAGTACTTTTCGAATTATCTTAAAAACAAATAATTTTATCGGAATTTTACAAAAATCAAAAAAAACTCAAAAATGATTGAACACTTGAAGAAAAATAGATAGGAAGTCATTAGCGCACGTACAAAAAAAATATGGGGGTAAGTGTGTACTTGACCCCCCAGTATTTTGAATATTTGACAGTTATTTTCTGTTTTGTTTTCCTCACACGATGTAACTTTTTGTGCTGAAGTAATGTACCAATTTTGAGATTAATATCTTATTAATTACGCGAGTAATTAGAAAAAAACAGTTTTCAATTTCCAACTTTGACACCCTGTATATCGAATAAGAAGGGCTAAAATGAAAAATGGTATTTAGAAACTCATATTATTTTTGTTCAAGGAATATATGGTTAATGGATTGACCTCGTTTTAGCGGACACCTTGTATAATACTATTTATTTCTAAATGGCACACATTTTTGGATTGAAATGAAATTTGCCTCTATTCTGCGGCCCGGGTCAAATCAAGAATATACGACCCATCAGGATCGGTAATCCACTGACGACTTTCAAGAAAAACACTAGAAATTCCTCGAACTGCTAAAATGCCAGGTAGACGAACCTACAGGTACTTCCGCGGCAATAAAAAAGAAAAAACCCTCGATTGTGTCAAAATAAGGGTGGGCAAAGAGGTAGGATGAATAAGGTGGAGACTGAAGAGCGATGGCAATACGTGAGCGAGTACCATAACGTACCCATTATGAGGTACCATCAAAGGAATAGCCACTCTCTCAATGAGAACGCCTGATTTGTGTGTGGTCCTGAAGATAGGGTATTAGAAAGTGAAGACCACTCGTGGTTTTACAATGAATGTGGTTGAGTACCAAATAAATAAATAAACGGTGCTACTTTATTTCGAATTTCAATCGTCTGGATGTCAAGTTCAATAATTAATACTTTTATTTACTATTTGGAATTTGAGAAAGAGTTAAAGTAGAATTTTATCTCTACAAGATAAAAGAGTTGTGAGAATTATCGGAGTATACCTTTATACAGGGTGTCCCATTTTTTATGGAATAGAAATTCTACCATCCTCTGGGATAAAATATGTCAATCTGGAAAATGTTTGTCTTTCTGCTAACTAACTTTTTATTCAACATATGATTTTCTTATTATTAGAATGAGCATATACCTATTTCAAATGTATATCCAAATTCTCGGTATATCTGATGTTGATTATTACCATAAAGTATGTTTGTCAAAATAAAAATAATAATTTTCAATTTTGTACCATATACAGGGTGTTTCCTAACTACGGTTCCTAACTGCAGGTGGTGATTCGTTAGGTTATTTCAGAAAGAAAAGCTCCTATTAACATATGTCCGGAGTTGGTTCGTTTCTGAGATACAGGGCGTTGAAATTGAAGAAAAAAAACGGTAATTATAAAATATCATGAATATCCTAGAACCGATTTTGTTGAGATTTGGTACTCTCATTTGAACTAATAAGGCGCTTATTTATTCCAATTCAGATTGAAATCATTGGGGCCAGTAGCGTCTCAGTGGGCACCACAGCCAACAATATTGGAAAAAACAGTACGCCTCTGACTTTTTTTGGTGGATTTTTATTATTTTCAGATTGAGCAACTCAAAATACAACTTTTTAGTCTCCTGCATTTTCGTCATATCCAGCTTCGTTTTCGAGAAAAAAAATCAAAGCCACTGTGTTGCATATCATGAACACCTGCATTGGAGAAATGAGTTTTTCATTATTTCCGCCAAAAATTTAATTGACACTTGATATGCTGGAATTTTAGAAGATTTGACAAATAAAAGTACCAAATATCAACCAATTAGGTTCCAGGATATTCATGATATTTTATAATTTTTTTTTCTTCTTTAATTCCAACGCCCTGTATCTCAGAAACGAAGCAACTCCGGACATATGTTCATAGGAACTTTTCTCCTTAAAATGACCTAACAAATCACCCCCGCCAGTTAGGAACCGTAGTTAGGAAACACCCTGTATAATGCTTTCTTTCTCTTATCGAATATAATTTGCTCTTAGAAAAGCATAATATTTATGTTAGATATTAGGATACTGTTCTTTTCAAAAGAGATAAGGGGTTTTGCAGGCGCGGATCCAGCAGCACGCTTACAGGGAACAAAGGAGGATGAACGAACCACCATGCTGAGACAATTTTTTTTTCTGATTGAAGATTCAATGCATACGAATATGAATTCAAGTTTTTGAAGAGTATGTCAAAAAGGTATATAGGTAATTATTTCTTCTGGAGTTGTATTTTATGTGAATGTATCTGATGTATGCTATATAATTCATTCAAAACATTAAACATATCACTAGACAATACAGTTATTTCAATACTTCAAGTATCAGTGTACCTATTTGATTTCTGAGAGAACTTCATTGAGAAAAATACTAGGTAGCGCAGGAATCAAAACGATTTGACGGAATTTCGAATCCAGCATTCCTGCAATCGCCTGATGATCTGTGCTCCGCTTAGTCCCGCAAAACTATCAAGTAGTAGTCCCCAGAGAATAGGTAACCCCCACCCCTCCACCCAACCACGTGACTCGGCTAGCCAATCACAGGCCGGCTTGACTCGGCTAGCTACTCGAGGCCCTAGTGTGAAGTGATTATTAAAAAAACCTTCACCGCTGAGGATCGAACTCGGGTCCTGTGCATTATGGGGCAATGTATACACGCACTGAGCCATTCAGGATTTTATGGTTTCCAACGTTGAAGTAGCGATATTCATACAAATTTACGGATTTCTGGTAGACATATACTTACTTTTTCAGGTTGTTTTCAGAAATCCACGTGAATTTCCTATTCGCGGATACCTATTGATATAAATATTGAATATTTTCTTGACATTCATCCAAATCACATCACAAAAGGAATCAATTAAAGAACTTTGTTTCATCACACGTTCTATCAACGTGATAAAATTGAGGCATCCTATAGGCGTCAACACAAAGGAGATCAATTGAAGAACTTTGTTTCATCACACGTTCTACAGTGTGTGTGTCCCACTTACTATGCTCACCATGGGTATCTTCTTAACGGTGAGAGATACGAGGTCGGTTAAATGACACCAAATGTGGAGTTTGTCAAGGCCAACTACATTCGTTTTTGTTTTATACGCAAAAAACAGATTTTGATCATTTTCATGTCTCCTCCGTAACTTCTTTATTTATGAAAATATTCAAATAGGAATTTCACATTCTCATGGCAGTTTTTCAAAGTGATTTCGAAAAAAATATGAAATTCATACCAACTCATCTAGAATTTGAGATATCAGCACCAACTTTAGTTTTTCAAATGTAGGTCATAGCTCACTATGACTTAGGTACAAATAACTTTTTTTTCTCTAATCAATCATTCCAGAATTACGTCATTTGACAGGTTGCTGAGGGGCAAACATTGTATTTTGTCAAGATCTGTCAAATAAAACCAGAATTAGTGGGATCGTTTTCCTTGGAATCCGAGTTAGAACCAGAAAGAATTTCATAATTTTGTTTGGTGAAACTGTTATAATATTGTGGATGTGGCTGGGACGGCCAGGGCAATGCTCATCAAAGGTAACATAACAGATAGTTTGTGTGCCCCTCAAGAAACCATGTCAAAATCACGTGTTCTAGAATGATCAATAGTTTTGTGTTGATAACAACGGAGTTATCGTCATTTATAGAAAAACAAAACATTATTTGGAAGCCGCCATCTTGAATTTATGAATGTTAACAAAAAAATCATGATCTCCGACCTCAAAAACCCCCACTCACCAATTTTGAATGAAATCGGACCAAATCTTGTCCGCCATCTTGGAGCAGCTATTTTTTTAATTTCAACGAAAATATATATAGATATACGGTTAGTATGATTGGAAATTACAACCCCCCCCTCCTTCCACCCTACTTATTTTGATGCATCGTCCTTACCTTCATTATATTCTTTTCACTATCGTTGCGCTCCTTTGTCCCAATTTTAATCCACCAAATTGATATTGAATAATGGAACAGTCAATCAGTCGAGTGACCGCCAAATTCCAACCCTTCTTCTGATGGGGAATCCGCCCTTTGGAAGTGACAATCAAGCCGCGAACGTCGCGGAATGGTTAAGCCAGGTGCACACGTCAATGCACCTATAACGTCATAATTGCTCGATGACTGGACAGAATCGAACAGCGTTATCAGTCGATGTGACGCTAGCTGTCAACGATCACGGGGATGATTCGGTAATTGGGAGGTATTCGCAGCGACAGCGACGACTTCGATTGGGGATGATGCGAGGGTGGGAACCATAGGCTCACAGGGTTCATGAGAAATGGAGGCTAACATTATATATGTATTTATTATCCACCAGATCGCGCTACTGTAACTTGAGGTCAGAGTTTTTTTTTATGTTCTGGTTGCCACGAAAAGGGATATCCAACCTAGGATAATAAGGTAGGAATTGAGTGTTCTCCTTAAATTTCTGGAGGTTATTTGGCTCGGGGAACACCTCCTTTGGCAATGCCTTGCTATTCGTTGGATGAACGAGTCTTTGCAAAGAGATGTTCTGAAGGTCTCTAAAGTGACCACCAAGGGGTGCCTCAACTCGACGGGTTAATCTCGCGGGGACTGCCAAGGGGGGAACAATTGTTGATATTTCAGAAGAGCATTGTCCATGAAAATATCTATAAAATAGAGCCAGAATGCCAACTTTTCTACGGTGTTCCAGAGAAGTGAGTGAGTTTTTGAGCGAGGCATCACCCACGAGACGAATTGCCCTTTTTTGGACAGAATTCAACAGTTTCAGGGTATGTTTGGGTGCTGCACTCCAAATATGGGAACAGTATTCTACGACAGGTCGGATCTCTGCCTTATAGATCATAAGCAGCTGACTGGAAGTGAAATAGGTCCTGGCCTGAAACAGAAAACCAAGTTTTTGGAATGCACTTTAAGCAATTGATCTCACGTGATTTTCCCAAGAAAGGTTATTGCTGATAGTGATACCAAGCATCGAAATGGATGTCTTCAAAGGTATGGTTACTCCTGACAAGCTTATGTTGGGCACAGTGAGATCGGATTTTCTAGAGAAAAGCCATGATTGTGTTTTCTTTGCATTGAAATCTACCAAGTTATTGGATCCCCATTCGAGAATTGTTGCCAAGTCCATATTTATGTTGTCAACATTTCTCCCTCGTTTATTTCTGATTTGCCTGGCTGGTATTGGAGCCTTGGAAGAGAAGGCGGTATGGAGGGTACTATCATCCGCGAAGCTGTGTACTAGACATGCAGTTGCTTCCAACAAATCGTTGATATGGAGTAGAAATAGTGTTGGTGCTAGAATCGATCCTTGCGGAACACCAGCATTTATGATAAGAGAGTCATCAGATTAAACTTCGTCGACCACTAATAAAAAAAATTAGGGATCAAAATGAAATTTGAGGTTAGACCCCTTTTCCCACCCAAAGTTCTACATTGTAGCAAATCTGACGTCACCTCTGTTCAAATTTCCATACGGTATAGGCACAATCACGAGGAGTTCAATTATTTGAATTGTTTTCAAGTGGCGTACTTGATTTTTTTCTCGTATTTTGTTCAATTTTTCGGATTAAATTTCTCGTTTATTAGAAGAATTAGAAAAAATCTGATATCAATGTGCTCAATATGTGAACTCATTTCAAAAACACCTTGTATAGTGATTTCAACATGGAGTCCCCTTACTTTTCAAGATAGAATCCACTGGTGAAGAAGGAAAGGAGGTTTTTGGATGTATGATATATAATTGATGTTCATCATACAGGACGTGGAAAGAAATTTTGAATTGGGAAAACCTAATCACGAATCTGAAAAAGAATATTCCTAGATATATTTATTAACATAAAAAAATGGATGTATATGAAGAAATACATTGAGAATTCGCATTCTCCATGTGATGTTGTTGTTTTCTGCTGAATATTCAGAATGATATATGCATATCTTCATATGAAGGAGAATGCAAATTCTCTATACTTCAGAAGATTTTGTTTGCAAATTTTTATCGTATGTGTTCAATAGCCAGGAAAGTAGTTGTTTTCTCTTGAATAAACCGAGAAAGAATTAATATTTTCATCACATGGAGAATTAGAATTCTCGATGTATTTCTTCATGTATATCCATTTTCTCGTGTTCATAAATATATCTGAGAATACTCCCTTTAGTCCTTTTCAATATGGAAAGGAGGGTTATAGTATTGCTAGGTACGCCACTGGAATTCACCCTCATGTGATGTGGCGTGGAGAAACAGTGACTAAGCTTATGTAAACATGGACGATAAGAGATAGATTCACAACACTTACGTCGAGCCAAAAATAATAAAACGTTGAATTACCAGGGGAGGTGAGAATAACCCAGTATGCCATCAGTTCTATTCTCCATATTGAAACAAAAAAATAATATAATTTTTCAGCAAGTGCCTCTGAATTGAAGTGATGTCAAAAAATTGTTGCTGGTTTCCTCTTGCAATTAATTTTGGATATTGAATGGTGGAAAAATATTATGGGTAGATTTTCTCTATCGATCGTTACTCCATTTCTATACAGGGTGTTTAATTACTAATTGAAAATATTTCAACCATAGAATCCCGAACTCAAAATATGAAGATTTAACCCAAATCACCTAGATAAAATATGTCTCCCGTCTGAGTTACAGGGTGTTTTATTCAAAAATTTTGAAATGTTTTTTGCCCAGTTCTTCAAAACTATTTTACGTATCACTTTCATATTTGGAGGGAATTATACACCCAACTGAATTATGTGGAATGAACTTTTCTAGCTATTACCAGAGGCGTACGACAGGGGCAATTAACTGGTTGATCCCTTCCAAATTCTACGCCACTGGCGGAATTGCAATTCTATCACAAATTTTCGATTCTCCAACAATTTTGACGTAGATATTGTACTCTTTCTCAATGGCG
Organism: Phaedon cochleariae; assembly: GCA_918026855.4. Classification (NCBI taxonomy): domain Eukaryota; kingdom Metazoa; phylum Arthropoda; class Insecta; order Coleoptera; family Chrysomelidae; genus Phaedon; species Phaedon cochleariae. The sequence goes on from OU896710.1 coordinate 57,412,650, forward strand.
ATAAAGTCATTATTTTTCGAGATATTTCAAGTTAAACATAAATCTGCACAATCATTTTGATTTCAATGTGCATTAATTTTGTCAATATTTTGGATCAATGGATTGTATTCATCAATAAAATGAAACTTCAATCCATATTAACAATAAAAACATAATTACACAACAGACAGGAGCTGTTACAGGGTGTTTAATTATGTAATATATTAAAAACATTCAAAACGCCCTGTAACAGCTCCCGTCTGTTTTGTTTTTATGTTAATATGGATTGAAGTTTCATTTGATTGATGAATGCAGTCCATTGATCCAAAATATCGACATTATTGATACACATTAAAATCAAAATAATTCTGCTGCTTCATGTTTAACTTGAAATATCTCGAAAAATAATGACTTTATCGCTATGAAAAAAAGAGTACAATATTTACGAAGAAGGTATTAAACAATCGAAAAATTCTGATGAAATTGCAATTCCGCCAGTGGCGTAGAATTTGGGAAGGATCAACCAGTCACTTGCCCCTGTCGTACGCCTCTGGTAATAGCTAGAAAAGGTCATTTCACATAATTTAGTTGGATGTATAATACCTACACTTTCCTCCAAATATGAAAGTGATACGTCAAATAGTTTTGAAGAACTGGACAAAAAACATTTCAACATTTTTCAATGAAACACCCTGTAACTCAGACAGGAGACATATTTTATCTAGGTGACTTGGGTTAAATCTTCATATTTTGATTTCGGGATTCAATGGTTGAAATATTTCCAATTAGTAAAGAAACACCCGAGATAAAGAGTTTAATATTCACTATGTACAAACACAAACCTATATACTGACTCAAAAAACATTTCCACAGTCATGATTCGATTTGTCTATTAATTATCATTCAATGCATTTGAAGAATAATATTCATAGAGTATTGATGAAGTATCTAAGCGTGAGAAGCAACTTTTCATGCGGCCAGAAATTGATTAAGTGCACATAGAGTGTATGTTCTGTGTAGTGCCACTATAGCTATAAAATCTTCGACCCACTCACTGATGCCTTCATCAGATGAAGGACATTCTATCCTATCTGTCGATTCTCATAAACATAATGTAGAGTCATCTTCCAGATATACAGAGTGACTAACTTTAGTATATAGGCAAGAACCACCTATAGTGGATAGTGCAGGATATAGAAAGGAAATTCAAGTCACGATGAAGATGAATATGAGTTTAATGTAGGTATATAGGAAAAACTATTCATTTCTTTCGATTTTTCGGATATCCTCTACTCGTCTCTATGAATATACAGAGTATTTCGTGAAAATGATATTAGGTACGAGAGGTTTTGATCATTTCACCACCCAACCACATTTATCCCCCCAAAAAAAGTCAAGACAGTTCTGTTTTCATGTGAAATTTGATTAATTGGAAAAGTAGTGGATAAATGCTTGCCACATGGCAGGTTAGCAAAGTAAAAGAACATAATAGCTTGCCAAATGAAACACAACGCATCAAAACAACACTTGAAAAAAACAGTACTTACATTTTTAATTGATAATTACTAATGACTTTTATTAATAATAATGATTCCTTATCGACTCGTGTACTATTTATATTCGGAATCGATGCTAGGTTTGCAATTTTCCGCAATGGGAATGACCATTACCTTTCGATATTGCTTACCTAGAGGTATTATCGCACGGTAAGCGGTTTTTGCAAATTCTACAGGAACTGAAGTCTATGAACTCCGCTGACCTGATCGAAACTACACTGTACTGGATGTTTTAATTTGGAAAAAGTAATTCATAATTGAAGATCTTGAAATTAACGCACATCTTCCACCTTTAAAAAAACTGGTTGCCCAGTTTTTAAATACCTGTCTACTTAACTTTGAGATACTTAGCGAGTAGCTAAGTTATGACCAATAGGAGGGTCAACATCTTCGATATGACAATATGCCATGTAAACTTGTATGTAGGTATCTGAATAACACCTAAAAAATTCAAGGAGTGATTCTGCGATGAAAATGAAGTGAATAGTTCAGACACAAAAAAATCCCAAATTTGAAAATGTTCTATTCTGAACACCCTATATCTCTGAAATCATTTCCGCTAGACCGCAAGTAAGATGCATTGATGGAATCAGCTCTTCATGAAAAATTTGAAAATGCAATAATATACAGGATGTCCCATTTAAGAACACTCATCATCAGCCGATATCTTGGAATTCGAACATCATATAGATATGAAAATAATTTACGGTGATAGCACTTATAAAATTCTATAACTGTTGTATTCGATTTTTTTTATATACCTGACGGTATGTATGTCCGAAAAAAAAAACGAAGTTGATTTTGTTTCAAAATATGTGGCATATTCAATGTTCTAAGTTTCAGAAATATACCAAGAGAAACAGAGGAGAAAGAAGAAGTTTTATTGATTTTTTTATTGAATTAGTATATGTATAGAGTAAACATAAGGTCACCAGAAGTACCTACTCTTTCATAGTACAAGTAGGTACTCATTTTCGAGGCTGTTGTCCTCATACTCTATATTTTTTCGTTTGGATGGTAAATGTCCTCTTTTCTGAAGTCGAACCCGTTGGTTTATAGTCAGAATTTGATAATAAGATTACTAAGGAATAGGAAAAAACTGAAAAAACTATCAGAAACTAAAGAAGGTCGATTCATCTCTCGTAAACCGAAGTCATCAGATGTTCTCTGGTTCTTTCAATTTGAAGTTTCTGTGCTTTTTGTTCATGTCTATGGATCTGTACTTACGAATTGATTAATATTCGATGATCAGGTACAGCTACTCTTCTCTTTCGTATTCTTGTTTCGAGCTCGATTTTTTTTCTCTGTTTATGATGTATGAATGTATGTACCAGATTATTTCTACCTGTTTCTAGTCACTTAAATCAAAGAAATAGTTTTTGATTTTCAATTCAAAGGCATTTGACCTTGGATAATAAAAAAAACCGCGTTATTATGCATAATGGACACTAAAGGTACTCTTTTTCTATTTTCAAAATCTGGTCACTCTATGTAAAGGAAGCTTGTGTACTTGAAAAAAATAATAGATATTATGACCCTTATTCCATAGCTTCGTACGACTGTTCTAATTCCCAAATAAAAAAAGGAATCCATTCATTGATAATCAAATCCTAACTGTCCATGTCAAACAACACACGAACAACAACAAGTCTAATTATATTCACGCCTTGTCCTCAATGATATAACTATGTAGTACCCCAATTTCCCCTAGAAAGTTACCACAATTTTTAAAGCTCACAGAAAAATACCCCTATCTCCGCCACTGCTACATGGCATACCACAGCCACCGTTGTGTAGCCGTCTTCATTCCTTAATTTTGTGCTAGATAGTTAGCCACGCTCACGTATTTGTTGAAAATTTTTCAATCATTTGCAATGGGAAATAAAAGAAAACATATTTATTCGACAAGTGAAAGTGAAAGTAGTGACGAAGAGTTGAAGACACTCAAAAAGAAATTCAAAAAACTCGGAAAATTGCTAGAGAAAAGAGAGAAATCTCGGCGTCATGCGAGATCTGATAGATCCAGCTCGTCTGATATAGTTTTTCTATCAGAATCGGACGAGGAGAACGAACGTAAGTATTTGAATAGTTAATACCTTTGTCATGTTTTAGAACAATAGAAAAGAGAAGGTGTGTTTATGTTCCTCGTATCCTATAGTTTAGGATGACCAGTAAATCTCGTATGAGTATGGTATTATCATGTATATGGTAATTAGAATTCAGCCAGAATCCTAGCGATTTATTAATCGTTTTGAAAACTATCCTGTATAGGACATCGATCCAGTAAATCTCGTATGAGTATGGTACTATCATGTATATGATAGTTAGGAACGTTTCATAACCTCACTTGAGTCGGCAGCAGAAACATGGCACAGATCTTGGCGGGAACGCAAGGAAAAATAAGCGCCAGACGAGAAAAAAAAGTAAGGTTGGAAAGTTCTTCTTTTTTGATGGCAACTCCTTATTTTTGGCTAAGGTGCCACGGGCTATGGGCTGTCTGGCCAATTATAAAGTGAGGTTGAGTACTTCATCTTCCTGTTTTTATTCTCTTCTTCCTCGGTCGAAGAGAAGGACTTAGACAGATCTTCTGTGATGATAATGTCCCTTGGTAAATTTGTGTGCGAGGAACAGAACACATAACATATCAATAAAACTAACCTAAGAAATGAATCAGTTGGATTTGCGGGTTTTATCTCAAGATAAACCTACTTTTTTCCAGATTATCCTGAAGAGGACAGGAAAATAGAATTAGAGGAAGCTGACCCACTCAAGATAGAGTTCGTGGAAGTTACCAGCTTGAAGGAAGGGGTTTTGAATGCTTTGGGGGAACCAAGTGAAAATACAGATACCAATAAAATAGATCTTCACGAGAATCTAGTACCTCGTTGGGAAAAAATATTGAAAGATGGTTTGGATGAACCAACAAAGACCACTCTCTCTAGTAAATATCCAGGAGTTAAGAACTGTGCAGCTATTATTCCTCCAAAATTGAATCCTGAAGTGAAAAGGGCAATGCACGAAAGTGCTTTGAAACGAGATTCTCGGTTAACTGCACACCAAGGACAGTTGAGTAATGTTCTATGTGCTGTGGGTAAAGCACTAACTATGTTATTGAAAAAACAAGAGGGGGGGGAAGACCCTGACCCATTGACATTAATCGAGGTGTTGAGTGATTCAGCACGATTGCTGGCAGATGTGTATCATGCTGATTCTGAGTCACGCAGGGATTTGGCTAGTATGTCATTGAATAGAGACTTGAAAGATGCTCTTACCAGTGGGACAGTAGATGGATGGCTATTTGGCGAAGATCTGGCTGAAAGAATAAAGACAGCAAAACTGCTGGAGAGATCAGGGAATGAGTTGAAACCAAAAACTCAGAATAAGAAACAAGGTACCAGATATTTAAACTCCAAGAGTCCGCTCAGGACAAAAACATACCCGAGCGGACGTCAACATCACAATCGGCAAGGCTTCCAGAACAATTCATATCAAGTCGAAAGATATGTGCCCAGGAGAGCCCCTCCTCAGCGAACAGGGGTGTCTTCATCCAAGATGAAGGAGAGACCCAGAAGGAAGTATTAGATGTGGTGGTAAGTTCATATGCTGGGCGATTAAGCAAATTTCTGCACCAGTGGACAAAAATAACCAAAGATTCTTGTATACTATCTTGGATAAAAGGATACAGTTTGGAATTCAATCGTAAGCCCATACAAATTCCACCTCCTGTCCAAAAATTCACAAGTATAGAAGCACAAGATATTGAAGCAGAAGTCCAACATCTGTTGAGAATGGGTGCAGTCACCAGTTGTGAGCCTTGTGAAGGCCAATTCATTTCTACTATATTTTTGGTGCAAAAACCAAATGGGAAAAAGAGATTCATTTTAAATCTTAAAAATCTGAATAAGTTTATTTCTGCTGACCATTTCAAGATGGAAGATAAAAGTACTGCCATAAAGTTGATGACACATGATTGTTTTCTTGCATCAATTGACCTTAAGGATGCCTATTTTTTAATCAAAGTTCATAAGGATTCTAGAAAATATCTTAGATTCAGGTTCAATGGAAAATATTTCGAGTTTACCTGTATCCCATTTGGCTTATGCATAGCACCTTTTATTTTTACAAAATTGATGAAACCTGTAGTTGCATCTCTTAGGCAAACAGGCCTTATGTCTGTTATATATCTAGATGATTTTCTTTTGTTTGGAGAGAAATATGAAGAATGCTTGTTTAATATCACCAAGACAATTGAATTGGTTCAGGCTCTAGGTTTTATAGTGAATTTTGAAAAAAGCCAGTTAATTCCTTCACATGTCTGCAAGTTTTTGGGCTTCATTTTTGATTCCAATGCTATGTCCCTCACACTTCCTCATGATAAAAAGAAGCATCTATTGGAATGTATCAAGAGAATGCAGGTTTCCAAAATTTGTACAATAAGAAATTTTGCACAGTTTGTTGGGAAAATAGTTTCTATTTGTCCTGCTATAAGATATGGTTGGGCATACTCTAAAGGTTTTGAAAGAGCAAAATTCTTAGCTTTGAAAAATTGTCATGGAAACTATGACACAAAAATGTCAATACCTAAATCATTAACATCGGATTTTCAATGGTGGATAAATAACATTATATCTTCATCAAATCCTTTCCCAACAAACAATTTCTGCCTGGAAATTTTTTCTGATGCCTCCTTGTCAGGTTGGGGTGCGTTCTGTAATGGAAAACGAGCAAATGGTTATTGGAGTGATAATGAAAAAGCTTTCCATATTAACCATTTGGAATTACTGTCAGCCTATTTTGCTCTGAAGTGTTTTGCCCAAAAACTTGAGGATTGTGAAATTCTTTTGAGAATTGACAATACCACTGCCATAGCTTACATAAACAGAATGGGAGGCATTCGGTTTGAACATTTAAACAAGCTATCCAAAGAAATATGGCAGTGGTGCGAGGTCAGGCGCATCCGGATCTTTGCTTCTTACATAAGATCTGAAGAAAATATAGAGGCAGATTATGAATCTAGGAAACTTCAAATCGAAACTGAGTGGGAGTTGTCCGATGCGGCATTTGCTCAAATAACTGACAAATTTGGTTTTCCGGATATAGACTTATTCGCAAGTAGAAACAATACTAAATGTGAATCCTTTATATCCTGGAAAAAAGATCCAGATGCGTTGGCCATCGACGCGTTCACAATAAACTGGCATAGTAAATTCTTCTACGCCTTCCCTCCATTTTCGGTCATTTTACCGGTTTTACAGAAAATAATGAGAGATGACGCCAAAGGAATCGTTGTGGTCCCTTTTTGGACAAATCAGCCGTGGTTTCCAATTTACCAAAAACTTTTAGTATCAGATTTGATTTATTTCACTCCTGACAGAAAATTATTATCTGTTGATAGGTGTCCACATCCACTCTGGCACAAGATTACCCTGGTTGCCGGAGTGTTGTCAAAGACGCCTTCAAATTGAAAGGATTGTCAGATTCAACAACAGACATCATGCTGGCATCCTTATCAGCTGCTACTCTGAAGCAATATGATGTCGGTTTGAAGGCATGGTGGCAGTTTTGTAAATTTGAGGGGATTAACCAGTTCGAGAGTTCAGTGGATAATGTGTTGAAATTTTTAGATAGTCAGTTTCAAAAAGGGGCTTCTTATGGAACACTGAATTCTGCAAGGTCAGCGTTGTCTTTAATATTCACCCCACTCTTAGGCAACGACTTTCGTATAAAAAGGTTTTTCAGAGGAGTACAGCGTTTACGCCCATCGAAACCAAGGTACAACAGCATTTGGGATCCTACCACCGTCTTGAGTCACCTAAATGATCATTTTCCTAACGAAGACCTAACCCTGGAGGTACATACAAGGAAGTTGGCTACGTTGCTTGCTCTAATTACAGCCCATAGAGTACAAACATTAGCGGCTATTAGAGTTGAAAACATTGTAGAAGATCCAGATGGACTAGTTATTAAAATAACCGATAGGATTAAAACGTCGGGCAATAATCGAATACAACCAGTTTTACATATACCTTTTTTCACCGATAGACCCGCATTGTGTGTTGCGAACACTTTAATATCATATTTGAGAAAAACGAAAGAATTGAGAGACAAAAAGGAGGAGTTCTTGTTCATAGCTACTAAGAAACCTCATTGCAAAGCTGGTGCTCAGACTATAAGTCGATGGATAAGAAAGACTCTCAAGGATAGTGGGATAAATATTACAGAATTCACATCGCATAGTACTCGACACGCCTCTACTTCGGCAGCAAAAAGAAGTGGTATAAGTTTAGACCTAATAAGATCCACGGCTGGTTGGTCCCAAAAATCAAATGTATTCGCTAATTTTTATAACCGTCCTTTGAAGGACAATAATGCATTTGCTAGGGCTATCTTAAAAATGTAAATTTTAACTTTGTTACATGTTTTTTGTTTTTTGAGATTCAACGGTTATTATGTAAGGATGAGCCATTGAAAAATTGTTCAGATTTATTTGTTCTTTGTTCGCTCATTTATAGAGCATGTTTTTGTAGTTGTTCAAAAAGGCAATGATTGAATAAAATAATGAAAAGGATATTGGATGATTCATATCACAACTGTCTTTAAACATCTACATAGTTATATCATTGAGGACAAGGCGTGAATATAATTATAAGATCAAACGAACTTACCTAAGTGAAGTTCGATCTTAATTATATGAAACGCCTTGTCCGAGATGATCATTCCCACCCTATTTCTACCCGATATCAATATGACTCTTGGCCCGATCATCAACAGTTGCGATTGGGCTTTGAAGAGAATGAAGACGGCTACACAACGGTGGCTGTGGTATGCCATGTAGCAGTGGCGGAGATAGGGGTATTTTTCTGTGAGCTTTAAAAATTGTGGTAACTTTCTAGGGGAAATTGGGGTACTACATAGTTATATCATCTCGGACAAGGCGTTTCATATAATTAAGATCGAACTTCACTTAGGTAAGTTCGTTTGATCTTATAATAAACTCTAAAAGTAAATACCGTGTGAATCCCGCACACTACACAAACAAATAACATTATAAAGTAATGATGAGGCAAACATACTGTACAGCTCCCGTGCATCGTCCATTCTCAAGGTGAGCCCTGTTCTCAAAGGAAAAAAAAACTGAAAGAAGCTCTAAAACCAAAAGGTGGGCGACTCACTCAATCAATTCACACCTCCGCTGCATGAATCTTATTTCTGATGCAGACACAAAGGCAGCTACTGTTTCGATGGTATAGGAGACTTCGTATTTTATGTTGGCATTGGCATTCAGTTTTTGATATGACTTTACATTGAACATCATAGGTATACAGGGTGTCCGGAAAGGTCATGTCGTAAATGTGGAAAAGTGGAAGAACAGTTTATTTGGTGACTTATTGTTTTCCCCATCTAAACTGAACTTTGCCTTTTACCTCCAATACAGCAATAATTATCATTTTACTTGATTTTTTGGAATTTTCTCTCCTCGTTTCTATAAAATAAAAATATGCGTATTATTTCGATATATTTGTAGTGGGACAAATCAAAATGTCACTGCGTTTGACAAATGTTTCTATCAGGGAGCCTAAAGGAAAAATCCAGTAGCTTGTCAGTCAATATTGATATATTGAAAAAATATCGAATTTTTACTCATCTTTTGACGTTTCAGGACCGAATCTGCTCCCGTTCTCAACATGAAAATGCAAAATATTTCTCTTTGCAAGTTGTGCTGCTTATAGTTTGACACTTTTCAGTGTCATACCACCGAACATAAACAATATGAATGGGTGATTTTAGTCTACAAATGAGTTACAGGATGTTTTCATTAATTGATCTCGAATCTACCATTATACAGGTGAATCGAAAAAACCTCTCTCAATAAGGATTAAAGAACACAAGTACAATAACGATAACTTGAAACAAGTCGCAAAATGTTGATATTTTTGTTATCAATGAAAAAATACCAAGTTTATGCTATCGTTGTATTCCATATTGAGTGACACGTAATTTCCAATGAAAATATACAGAGGATGCCATTTGAAAATATGTTATTAGGAAGGTACTTCAATGCCATATTCAATGAAGTTTTTATGAATTTTTCAACTAAAAAAAAAAAATTGTCAAATAAGCGAGATATTGCCTGTAACTTGGGACACCCGGTATACATTAATATAAGATGTACAGTATTCTTCAGGGAACATGTCCAGAATTTATGATGTTGGCACTTTTGACCTATAAAACCGTAGTGTTCATGTATTTTTCGCCGGATTTCGCCTAATCATCAGGCGTATCTATATAACGTGAAATTTTCATTCATGATCATGATTGATTCATTTCGGAGACTTTTTCATTTTTTGTCGTTCATTTTGATGTTGACAAAGCTCCCCAAATGCGACTTTAATGGCTGTGTGTTTATTATGCGAATCGATACTTGATAATATACAGAGAGAGGCCGTACAAAACGAGAGACCGAAATTATTTATTAAGCTAGTACATAATCAGCGAGTGTTTGACAAACAATAATATTGACTTTTTATGCGAACATCCAGTTGACATCGGGATTATGGGACTCTAACCGTACCATTTGAATATATCAACACACCACACGGAGAGACATATCACAGTCATCACACAACGAATAGACACACAATCCTATTTTATTGTGTATTCACCGCTGTATTGACTTGTGCGACTGACTTGGAGGGACTATACCTATGTACACTTTCTTGGGTATTCGCAATTGTTTGGGCATTACACTCGATTTCTGTGTACTCATTATTAAATATTATGTAGAGTTGTCTCTAGCTGGGTACTTGTGATTGTGTCAATTCCGTTCAGTTTCCGTTTGTTTGTCATAATTTCAGGATCAGGAGTGTCAGGACAAACATTGATGTATATCATGTGTAATGTGTGCTTTGATGTTATTATATATTCTTGATTAAAGATTTCCAAGACGATAGAAGATCACTCAAAATTGGAAAGGGGGAGTCGGGGGAATGATGACCACTATAGGCTAATAGTAGCCACCGTACGTTTGAAACTACAAATTTTTTGTAAATTCAACAATATCCGAGTGTCATATGTCCACGACCTAATATTTTGTCACCGCAACAATTTTTTTTTGTCAGTTTTCAATTCAAAATTCATTTTTTGATGTAACTCATCACTGATTCAAATAACAGCCGGAATTGGTTGGAGAAACAAACAATGTTTTGTTCCTATAATACAATATCTGCTATAATGAACAGATTCTGTTGATTCAGAGGTTGATCCAAATGATCTCATCTTTTCATTCAAGTGACAAAATTTTCAGTTTCTCAGAGTGGATATGTTAAAATGAAAATATATATTCTGTATATAACAAAATAGTTTTCTGATTCATTGAAACAATTCATTCGATCAACAAAATAATTTTTTGTAATTCGCTAGAATTAATCAATATGTTTAACTTGATCTTGATTCGTATTATGTTTCCAAGCATAAGTTAAATAATAAGAAATCTCAAGACTTTACACACAAACTTATAGGAAAATCTGTCTTATTTTGACCAGGGAAATAAGTGCCTGAAATCTTAATACTCACTAATAGTTTTGAAACACCCTGTATAGGTACTTAGTAATTGATGGCTGTATCACAGCGATAAAAAATTATAAGAGGGCGATAACAATCTGTTAGCCAACATATTTCAATTTGGGGGTGTTTTATCTCACAACGCAAGGATTATTGAACATATGCTCAGGGATTGGGCCAATTTTTCACTTCATCCTGATGTAATCCTCCAACGTAGCGATGAATAAGCTATATATTAGTTTTATCCATACATATTCTCCTGGTACCTATAAAAAAGTTAGGCTCGGTTTAATTATCGTAAATAATTAATCACTCTAAAATCTTTTTCTACGGCTATAAAACAAAATTGCTCTTCTTCTTTTTTTCGTATCTGATATCACAATGACTCCATTGTGTTATAATTGAAAAAAATGGAATTGCCAACATTTTCTACTCGTAAAAAAAGTACCACTTTACACAGTTATTGTTACATAAATATTTTCTTTTTCGAATCCGTAGTGCAGATACTTTTCCAATAAACTGTATGTAGGTTCGTCGAAATCTATGATGTTTACCTAATCGATTGGATTCTTCTATATACAGGATTAGGGGGACGAATATTGCTGGAGTTTCGAGTGCCATGACTGACTTTCTATACCTACCATAAAAGTATACAGGGTGTTTCCCAAATTGGGGCAATATATAAAGTGAGTTGTTCTAATAGATAATGACATGATAATACAAAAAAATTGTTTTGAAAATGTTTCAAAAAAATTTGCGCTCTCACCATATTACATCTTTCAACTACTATTGAACCTCCGGCAACATTGCAAAAGTTCTTTATACTTCCGGTGCTTTTGATGTCGCCGAAAGCAAACGCTTGGGATGGGCTATTAACTTCAGATCAATGATTTACAAAAGCAAACTTTGAAACTAAATATTTTCCAAAACATTTTCATATCGATAAAAATGTATTCCTTCATTTCTTTTTTTTTTCGTCTCCTTTCATCCTTTTCATTTATTGTCGCAATTTCGAGAACACCCAGTATAAGTCGCTGCGAAATAATTATTTCTCTAACAAGTGTATAGAAAGTAATATTTTCCCACACGCAAATGGAACATTTTTCCAACGACTGTTATGGAAACGATTTTTAAAAATATATAAAAACAGATATTGTTTTCTGTTGATGCTGTTCATATTGATGATTGTACACTCCGAAGCATATTGCAACTTGTTAGCATACGAGGTGTTATTGATATAAATATGTATATATTCAACACATCGATATGATATGTAAGTATAGTCTAAGAAAATGACATGAGATTTTTTCTAAATCTTTTAATTTGGAATTTGAACAGAGGCGACTTCAGAATTGTTATATACAAGTGACGAACTTGTCACCCCAAATTTAAGTTTGATCTCTTTATTTTTTATTGGTGCCATCCGATAGTAAACGCCGAGATTTCTCAGCAGGGTTTGAAATGTTTGCACTTAATTCAATGCCACCCTGTATATGCTGATTCCTTATCGGGAGAATAATTTGTTCCTTCATAGTTTTCATAGCTTTTTATATTGTGTTATTTTCAGGTTCAACAAAAAGAATTGGAAAACAATATTTTCTACCATGGATATAATCATGCGTTCTCAAATGAACGCCAATTTGATTCCGTACTCTCAATTGAATGAAATCAGGTTTAGTGTGTTGTGAGCTTCAGCTTTTCCAATAATCTAACTTCCTTAATTTTGTGACCGTTCAAATTAAAAATCAATCAATGAAATGAAACAAATATAAAAATAATATCCAAATAAACTGAATGGATTGATTTTGTTTATTATTATTCTGTATAGAAACCATCAGCAGCAAGTACTTTGAATCATCGGTTCGGCATTGATTCAACCAAATTCCTTATGAACTTCAGGAACTTCATCCCAAACTTCCATATTTTCGTGACTGAATCACTGACCTAGACGACTCAAGAGATTCGATTGAGAAGAAACGATTTCATAAAGAAATCGGGAACAGCATTTATAAATGTATTTACAGAGGGCGTATGTCGAATCCTTTATAATCTCAATTTTATGAAAAATATTAAAGCAAACCGTCGGAGAAATGTCTATAGACAGAGAGATTTCCGATCAAAATATGGAGTGGAAGAGATCACCGACTATCGACTTTAAATATTTACACTTGTTTTTGTAAACTGGAAAATGAGTTCGAGAAAAAGAACTGACGATCGGCTTTGGCAATTCAATTACGCGAAAAATCAAATTATCGATCTCTGTAGTTTGAGTTGAGCAACTGCTGGAAATTTAGTAATTTTGTTTCTGGCACTCATTTGAGTGAAAAAATATATCTAGTCATATGTATACAGTGTGTCCGCATAAAGGATGCAATAAATTCAGTATAGGTCCTGAGTCAATGAACATGTTGAAGCGGCTACAAGAGCTACGAAGAGGTACGAAAGCTGACTCGTTTCCGAAACGTCCAAAGATAAGTAAAAATTTGATATTATTTCTATATATACCTTTATTTCCCTTCTCCAAACCTTTTTGAATACAAATTGTCACTGACAAGCTAGTGAATTTTTCTTTTAGGCTCTCTGATAGGAAAATTCTTTAAACGCAGTGACATTTTGGGGCAAATCATCTGATTAATATTCATATTTTTATTTCATGGAGACGAGGAGAGAAAATCCCAAAAAAATCTGGAATAATGCAGCATTTTTTTCTTCCTTGAAAAACTAATCATGTTTGTGTCAATCTATATTATTCTTCTATAGGTAGAATAACGCTATGGGTGGTCCGAAATCAAGTTCGGGGTTCGAACAAATATTTAATATTTTCATTTCACCTGGGTACTTGACGAACCCTCAAAAACAATGTCCAACTAGGTGGGGTTGTTTGTTTTGGGACGCGGCTTTCTTTCAACCATTTCAGACCAAACTTGAAGACGACCGAAACTCGACGGTTATGGCGAAAAATATGCTGGTGATATTTCGAGTTGTTAGCACTTTGCTGTTACCAGCGTACATATAGAGATATATACAGTGAGCTTGGCCGGCTTTTTATCTCATGCTAGGTGATCAAGTTTTGATGATTATTATCGATTGATTTTCAGTATTGTGGATCTTGTCCTGGTGGTGTATACAGGGTGCCCCAAAATTGCTGGAACACAGACCTACCACGTGTATAATACAGGTCAAAATAAGTTGATTGGACCCAATTTATTTACATAGCAAAATGTACCGTTTGTCCGTGAGACGAGTTTAAAGTTTACATAGAAAAACACATTTTTGTACGCTGTCAAAAAATGAGTGACACAAATTGGATGAAATTTGACAAGAGCGCATTTAAAAGGATCACCCTTCTTTCGATAATCAAAGAAACCCAAAAGAAATTATGGAAGAGTCGAAACCACCTTCCCCCCTGACTTTTTTTTTTTAGGGGTGGTGATAGGGTTCTGAAGATTTTTGAACGAGATGGTAACGTTGGTTACGGGCCATGCATTACAGAGGAGAAATGGTCTGATGTTTTTGCAAGAACATGTTTCAATTGTGTTTTCTTACGCACATTCTTGAGTACTGAGAGCAAGGAAGATATGGACGCATCCAGAATGAATTGTTCTTCCGAGAACAAGTTGATTTTCATTCAATTCTCCTCCCAACCGAGATTCGGAGGGCGTTCCAGATTTGGGTCACTTTCAAGAAAACTCTACATCTTTGATAACCATCTTGAGTCAATTATGATATTCAGATCTCTTCAAAACCAAAAAGTTGATTTTTTGAGATCACTCTGTAAATAAGAGAAATAGGAAGTTAATTCGCGAGGTAATGAGATCATCTTCATGCCTCTGTTGTCGAAGTTGAGAAAAACATTTTTTTCACCATTTGAGAGCCTTTTGAATATTCCGAAATTTTGCACAGTGTCGGAAAACACCATGTAGAGATTTTATGTGAATACCCTTATGTTTCAATGAAGTACGAGATTATAGCTGAAGGACTGGGCTATCAAACAGTGTGAACCAAATTCAAGCTGTTCTAAACTGATAAAAGTTATTCACATTATAACACAGGGGCAACATTTTGGTGTGCGACGAAATTAGTGTTGAGTAGTTTATAACGCGTGGAAAGGACTCGATATGTATAGCCATGAAGGTTTAAGCTGGAGAAAATACCCCTAATTTTCAGAAAATATGAGTAATTCAACCTGCTTCCGTTTAGGCTAACCAAACGGTTTTCATGAATAAGCTGGATAGGTTTCCTTATTTGTGGTAGATGAGTCGCCACTGAGCCCCACAAAGCACTTATTTAGGCCTTTCAGGGCCTTCAGGGGCAAGGATTATTGGTGTTGCCGCCGTTATATTGGAAGTATATGCCGCCCCCACCGCAATAATTATTATTATTGGTCGACGCAGATATTATCAGAGGTATCGCCTATGCCGGCCTTCTTTATTGTGGGGGATTATTAAACGATTCTAGATCTCTCAGTTCACTAAATTTCAGGTGGTAAATTCAATAGAAATTATACCTGGGTCGTAAGAGGGCAGGAACAACTGAGAAGTTATCACAGAAATTAGTACATTGTTTAACGAGCACGGAATGATAGTGATTCCCTACGAGAATGAATTTGCAGCATTAGGAAATTAGCATTCCATGCAAGTTATACACTATGATTTTTCTACGGCTGTAACAGATAACAGCGGCATTTTCGATTTCTTCGGCTTGTAGCCATCCGAATTCCTGTCAAGTAATGCTCATCTCTCATCTATTAGACAGAGCTGTCATTTCTTGAGATTTGACATTCCATGAGCGATAAGATTTTTTTGGAATAATAACACAATGGTGTCATTGTAATATCAAATACCGAAATAAAGTTGACATATACAAAGTACCTTATTTTGATGCATCGAACACAGTAAGACAAGAGCAATTTTGTGTTATATCCATAAAAAAAAAATGGTTGCACCAATAAATTTATTTTCATCATTTATTTTTTGTTTAATTGAATACAATTTTGCATAATCAACGAAATTCTTATATACAGGGTGTTTCATAATTGAATGTCAATTACGAGAAAGCGATTATTGGGCCCATTCTAAGAAGGAAGTTCCATATACACGTATGACCTGAACGTCCTAACTTTTGAGATACAGGGTGGTAAAGTTCTCAAAAATTAATATACAATGAAAAGTTATGATTCCAAAATAGCAAATACGAATACGAAGTTCATAAACTATGAATTGTATTTCTGAAATTTGATCTATAATAGATAAAATCTATTTGTCTGCATTGTGATATTGTCATATTAACGATATTGCTATAATCATGTAAATTTGCGAGTCAAACAAAGTCACTTTTGATCCGAATGAAACATGCATTTTTTCTGCAACCATAACAATGAACTCAAATAAATATGTGAAGTAACCACCAATGCAGTGCCATATGTATGCAAAGCAACAAATCAAAATCAATGCAAAATCCGTGTGGTGAGAATATTCTACCTGCATTAACAGCAGGTTAATTCAATTTTCAAGGATGTTCGAATTGTAGTTTCAATATAAATACAACCCCAGAGTGAGATATTTGTGTATGGACCAGGTGCTCTAATGGCAAATACCGCGCCAGTGCCAGGTATAGGAACAAGACGTGGAAAATGTTAGGTTAGTGAGCATATCAACAATAATGATAGCGATTATTTATTCCTCTCCATACTACATTTTGTTTGACTTGATAATCAAATGGAGGCAAACAATATCATTGTTTGAGACAAACTATTGCTTGCCGTGATTATTCAAAAACAAGTTATCCATCCTGATCAAATCACTTAACTGAGATGTGTATAATTCCTATACTCAACTATAATAAGGTGTATTTATATCTTCAGCATGGGTATGAAATGCCAAATCTGCCGAAATCGGAAACAAATCAGGTATGCGTCCCAACCCAAATAACCATCAACCGTAACAATGTTCATTCTTGATGACGTCTAGTACATCCTTTTCAGTTCCTAGGAGCTGAAGTTTAACTTTAGCTCCTAGGAATTAAAGTTCAACTTTAGCTCCTCGGAACTAAATATGTTTCCTAGTAACATACCTATTTTTGTGTCAGTATAATAAAAACGTCAAATCGAGAGCTAATTTTGGTATTAAAATGGACGACTTTTGTGTCGGTTGTAGAAAAAATTTATTTTTTAGGCATGAAAAAATCTAAATAAAATTTTCAACAGAAAAAGCAACTTCACTTTCCTTTCCTGACACTCAGATTTTATTAAATTGACGACAGTTTTGCTAATTGCTCCAAAATTTCACCGGGCAGACGTCCTGGGAAACAATAACGCAATTATGGGTGAATTATCAGAAGGGCAAAAACAAGAACGACGATTCCCAGCCACTTCCGGTTTCCACCGGAAGTGGCCAGCCTTCCAGCTCATGTGAATGCGCGTGGCGCACACGTGGCCCCACCTTTGAGCACTCTTTATCTACAACTTTTCGAGTATTTTGTGGAAAACGAACGCAGGAAGGGTAGATCAGTTGAAAAACGGAAAGGGTGATTCAATTACTGGTAATTGCAATAATGACACCACGGTGACATCAGACAGCAACGTGTTTCTGATGATTTATTAATGTTAATGTACTTATACACATTATATCTTTCTTTTATTTGATTCCGACCACGGATCCAGGGAAGAGTCCCTCTTCTCCTGATATCTATCATGAAACAAAAAAATAAAAACGGTATCGACGTTTGTTGCGAACAGCCCTTCTGCTCCAAATACACGGAAAAAAAGCTTTTTTTTTGTTAAATTGAACGCAATTTTGCGAATTCAATAAAATATATGTTCATTCTAAATGAGCGACTTATTCGAAAAGACAAAATAATTTGAGTGAAATATTTGCTTACTTGAACAAAAGTTTCATTTCATTCAACAATATTTATAGTTGACATTAAACAAATTTTGTTGATCCAACTATCATCTTATTGTTCAATCAATCATATGCATCTTGTCTATTTGACAAAATTAAATTAATATTCATTTGAGTACGACATCATATTTTGTTGATTCCACAATAATTTCATTGTGCAACCAATCAAAGGTTTTTTGTATTCGACAAAATTGAATTGATTATGACAACATCATGTTTTGTTTATTCAACACATCATTATCATGAAATATGTTGTTATTTCAAACAGATTATTTTGTTGAACAGAACCCACAGATACATTATATCAAACAAATATTTTGTTGAATGATTATCTAGTAGCATTTTTGCCACCAGGTGGCTTTTCTTCCCACCTTCCTGCGCTCGCCTCGATTGTGGTGTACATAAAATACCTACCTATATAGAACATCCGATTATATAATTATATTGAGCGGTCCCAGAATTTCTGATGACACTTATAGTACAAGCTAATAGTCTTGAATCAACTGAGGAAATTGATCTCCCATTTTTCTTAGTTTTGAAATTCAGTTATAATAATAATAATAGTAAATCAAAAGTTAAGATCTGGACATGTATTCCGTTTTGACCAATAATGAATAGTTTCGACACAAAAAATTCCCAGAAATGAAGAATCTCGATTTTCCACACCCTATATCTCGGAAATCATTCCCACTAGACCCCAAGTGCGCTAGGTCGTTGAACTCAGCTCATCAAGGAGAATATGAAAATGCAATGAAATACAGGGTGTTCCATTTGAAAAAATTGATGTTCGATTTTGTGAGCCTTTCTTGCGCCCCTCGTATGAAATATAGTCATTCCTGAAGTTAGCACTCATAATGCGATATGATGTGGAATTATAATATTTTGAAAATTCCTATTGGTTCAGGAGATATTCAACTGTCCCACTGGTCTAGGGACACCCGTATATATATACATATATATAGAGGTACAACTATGTTTATTGGGGAACGCAGTGAAGTGAAAAGAGTACTCTTTAAAGTTTGTCCAAGCTTTCGGAATATTATATTTCCATCTTAAGGGATACTACAAACAATTCATCATAAGCTCACATTAATTCTACAAAGAGAATTTTACGTACATCTTTGTAGATGTTGGTTCACATTAATGTTAGTAATGATAAAATTGTATAAGACGATAATGACATAATTGAACAGACGAACAAAAACAGGACCAATCACAATTATTATCTGAAATTAGTTAATTTGTAGGTACAATGTGAACAATGTGAAAAAAACATAATTTGAACGGCAAGTACTAATGATGTCGTAGGTTGAGTAAATCTTCTTTTCCTTCAGTCATCACTTCATGACTGAATATTTATGGAAAAATGAGAAAGGTGCTATAGCCACAATGTGAATTTGCTACATTCTGCCAAAAACAAGAAACTGAAGGAGCAGAAGAGATATATTCATACTCATTACATTTTAAAATTTGTCAGTAACTCATTTAATATCAGTAAAAGATGAATTTGATGAGAAAATTTGAGATTTTTGTGAATTACCGGGAAAAATTTTTTATTCGGAAGATTTATGAAAAAGTGGATTGATTTTGGTTTTCAATTTGTGTTGAATCTTTGTTTACTGACAACAGGTATGCATAAATTTCACTCAAGTGATCTACATCAGTGCATCGATGAAAGAACTACACATATTTTTATAGAAACGAGAAGAGAGAATCCCGAATAATCAGGTGAAATGAATCTTTTTTTCAATTGTTACAAAGGTGTTCTTCGTGAATGTGCATTTTTGAAGTGGCTAAAAATCATATTTCTTTGCAAAAAACCGTTTTCATGAAAACATCATTTTCAAGATATTATGTATTTTGTCATGAAAATTTACCCTCAGAATCACGTTTACCTACGAAAAAGTTCTGTAAATATGATGTTATATTCCTCTCATAACATCAGCTACGATTTCGACCAGTATCTCGTAAGATCTTTTTTTTCAAGGACCACCCACCAAGTGTCGAGGTGTTAACTATCGAGAGACCTGCTTTTATGTCCATCGTCCGGTATACGAGAAGCATCAGTGTGTCAATTGAGAAAAAATATCTCTCCGTGCATTAACACGTTTTTATTATTGTTGTCGTCGCAACTCATCACTAATTCATTTATTGGTGGGTACCAACGCGCTCAAAGTTATTGTTTCGTTATCGAAAATTTGCCCTCCAGGTAAATATATAGATAGAAAGAATATTGAGGGAACTGTTTTAAGCAAACTAGGAGAAGCTTCAAAGAAAAAAAAAACACTAAGTCGGTCGACCAGAAAGTTTAATTACAAAAATTTTACTTTTTGTGACTAGTTCTCTGGCCAAATGACCCTGGCTTCTCAACTTTTCAATTTTATTAATTATGTGATCTCCACGTGTCCTTTTATAGGTACTCTATATTGTGTCTGAAGATGGCTGTTTGAGCCGAAACTAGTCACAAAAAGTGACATTTTTGTAATTAAACTTTGTGGTCGACCGACTTAGTGTTTTGTTCTTTTCTTTGATAAAATCTTGACCACTTTGAGAAGGATTGATGGTTTCCATGACTAAGGAGAAGATTATTGGACATAGCCCTCAGGAAGAGTTAACCGTAGTAGTAGTAGTAGAAGTGCAAAAGATAGGCAACACTTGGTGGAAGACGGAACAACAAATCGACGGAGTCAACAAACAAGAAGCCAACCACACATTTGTGGTTTCGGTCAAAAGACCTTGCATTTTCAGGGCTACAACTAACGT
The DNA here is from genome assembly GCA_918026855.4 of Phaedon cochleariae. Lineage (NCBI taxonomy): Eukaryota > Metazoa > Arthropoda > Insecta > Coleoptera > Chrysomelidae > Phaedon > Phaedon cochleariae. The sequence continues at coordinate 57,433,411 of OU896710.1, forward strand.
CAGCACCAAGTGTTGCCTATCTTTTGCACTTCTTCCACCGTACTGATGAGGGCCAAAAGCCCGAAACACGTGTCTACGGTTAACTCTTCCTGAGGACTATGTCCAATAATCTTCTCCTAGTTTGCTTATATAGGTATATATAGGGAAGTTTTGGTAGGATGAACTTCTTTGGGTTCTTAAGGAATTTGATTGAATCAATGCCGAACCGATGATTGAAAGTGCTTGCTGCTGATGGTTTCAATACGGAATAATGAAAAATGTAGATAAACAAAATCCATCAATTTAGTTTTGTATATTAAATTTATATTCGTTTTGATTCATTGAATTTTCGTTTCATTTTTCTTTTCTGTTCGAATTTTTCATCGGTTATATTATTTTGAATTGGATCCTGAATTTGGTATTCTTAGATACATAAATGTTAATGGTATGATATGTAGTTGTCTTGAATTCTTACTTTCAATAAAATTATATTGTATTGTATGCATAAGAGGAGATTACACTTGGAAATAGAAGATCTACAATACATGTATGCAATTTTTCTTGACTTCGAATAATGAAGAAACTTTTATTGCCGCCGATCAAGATGTTTGAAAAAAAAATTCGAGATCATCCATATTGTGTGACGTTAAGAAAATATTTGAGTATCTCACATTCACAAAGAATCATCAAATCCTAAAGGATATTTTAAAAATAGCCTTTGCCATTTCCATCATAATTAATATCAAAAAGGATTGGTAATCTTGACACCAATACTGCTCAAGTTCTTGCTAACTGAATGACATGGGCTTAAACAAGAGTTGTTACCATTTATTTGGGCAGCAGTGTACATAGGAACCTATATAGCTATAATTTATATTTCCTGGTGTAAACTGATGAATGTTCAGAATGTTGCTTTTTTTAAAATAAAAATGCATTCTATGTGAGTATTTATGAGACAAATTTCTTATTTCATAATGAAATCATTTTCGATATGATTTTTTTTTTCATTCAGAAAATGTTTTGATTTATTAGATCTTTTTTTTCATGTTTTGGTTCCCACGAAAAGGGATATTCTGTAATGTTCAGATAACATCGAGAGAACCAAGGAAAATACGGTAGGAATTGGTGCTCTTGAATTTCTGGAGGTTATATGCCTCAGGGCCAGAGCCTCGCTGTTCGTTGGATGAACAAGTCTTTGGAAGGAGATGTTCTGCAGGTCTCCGAAGTGACCACGAAGAGGTGCGAAGCCTCAACTCGACGGATTAATCTCGCGGGGACTGCCAAGGGGGAAACAATTGTTGATATTTCAGAAGAGCATCGTCCATGAAAATATCTATAAAATAGAGCCAGATCGCCAACTTTTCTACGGTGTTCCAGAGAAGTGAGTGAGTTTGTGAGCGAGGCATCACCCACGAGACGAATTGCCCTTTTTTGAACAGAATCCAACAGTTTCAGGATACGAATGGGTGCTGCACTCCAAATATGAGAACAGTATTCCAGGACAGGTCGGATCTGTGCTTTATAGAGCATAAGCAGCCGACTGGAAGTGAAATAGCTCCTGGCCCGAAACAGAAAACCAAGTTTTTGGGATGCACTTTTAGCAATTGATCTCACTTGATTTTCCCAAGAAAGATTATTGCTGATAGTAATACCAAGCATCGAAATGGATGTCTTCGAAGGTATGGTTACTTCTGGCAAGCTTATGTTGGGCACAGTGAGATCGGCTTTCCTAGAGAAAAGGCATGCTTGTGTTTTGTTTGCAGTGAAATCTACCAAGTTATTGGATCTCCATTCGAGAATTGTTGCCAAGTCCTTAGTTATGTAATCAACATTTCTTCCTCGTTCGTTTCAGATTTGCCTGGCTGGTACTTCAGCTTTTTCTCATTTCTCAACGGTAGGTATTTTCTTGAAAATGAGTGCCTTCATTGATACATTATGAGAAAATCGTAAAATCACGAATTGTTGAAAGAATCACGAACCGCCACTGGAGACAACATGAACTCAATTGAACTGTGCAAACAAAAATCACCGCAAATGATTCATTCTCAACATATTATTATAGACGACGTCTGAACATGATCTGAATATGGGAGAGTAAGTGATATTTCTGGAAAGAAAAACACTGCAATATCCAACCGCATCGAAAACTCCTCAATTTCCCGATGATAAGCTGTGTCTTATGTACTCTTCAGAGCTATCAGTAATTTCTCTATTATAGCAAGTGTCGATTTTCCCACAGAACAATGTTTGCACTTGGGATAGAGTCAAGAAAACAAAGAGGCAATGTTATAAAAATATATTTGTATATCATCAAAAATCCCGATACCGGGTTTATTACAATCGAAATGTTGGACAAATATTGTTATACTCCTGTTAATCATGTTTATTAACCATCATTCAAGAGTAACAACAAGGTGAGTTGAACATTTATTAGTAGGTTTAATACTAAAATTACTCAATTTTGCTAAATCCATTTCGAAACATTGGAATGCAATCAGGAATTATTCGTTTCAACAGTCTAAAATATAATTTAACCCACTTGGATGAGATGATAATACAAAATATAGATTGAATATTATATCAGTAGGTAATCCAGAAGAAAGAAAACTTTCCCTCTAACGAAAATAAAAACAGCTTTTTCTTCTCATATGGATCTAAAAGTGGATTCAGGCACACAGCTTTTGCATTAATCTGTTGCTTTCATTAACTGTCATCAAAGTTAATTTTTATTCAATTACTATAATACCTTTATGCACCACCTTCTTGTCTTCTTCTTGATCAAAACATAGTCCTTAGCGTACTTAGCCCTATGAAGATATTTGTGTTATCATCACATAATTACAATAAGAATTATTCATTCATACTGTTTTTAGAGTGTAATTTGAACATACCACTAGAATTTTCAACCACATTTTGGAAAAAGAAGAGGAAGAAATTGTTTGTCTGACTTTATGATAGAATCGCGCCTGCTCAAGACACAGTTTCATTTGTATTTGTCTTTAAGAGATAGAAGTTGGTCATCTTTTAGCGAATAGTCAATGAGATAAAATTCAATTAAGGTGCATAAATGAATGAACGGGAATACCAAGTTTCAACTTATTACTGAAATCGTTAATGATTGTGAAATTACAGATTGATGAAAAAGCGATGTGCATAAATCCGCCTTAACAATATGATATCAGCAAATTGAGATTATACATTCACCATAGTAATATTTTTTTTAGTTTAAATCAGTCAATATTAGATCGATAAGGCACACTACTAACTATGAATCAGCACTTTTTTCAATTCAAGTTGGCTGCAATTGCATTATCTATTAACAATGTAAACACTTATTTTCATTAATGTGATGTGAGAAGACCAAAGAGGTAGCCAGAAAAAAATTAATTCAAAATACTTTAGCGCATACATAGATCCATTTTTTTCATGGCTTCATATGAGTATATTATTATCGAGAAAATGCTCCATGAACTAAGTCTATGCCTATGTGTATATTATGATCTTTCCAGCAGATCTATTTCGAAAATCTTATAATTAGAAGCCAACTAAATTGGTCTAATTACATTCAACAAACATTTCAGAACACATTTTCATCATTACAAAATAATGATTCAAATTCGATAAAGAACTTTTGGAGGTTGAACAGTTTAAATGCGTACACAGGGTGTTGCTAAATTCGACATCCTCCGACAACACATGAGAGTTATAGAAACCAAAAAATCTCGAAAAAATATAAAAATTAGCTAGGATTATAGGGCAGTGACAGGTCCAGTCAGTGTGACCCTCGGAGTACCCTGTGACATCGAGGAAGTCGTTATGATGCTCAGACTTTCGATAGAAGCGGTTTTATTGTCGTCAGTCGATAAATCAGACGTGCAAATATCGCTGCGCCGCAGAAGATTCGCTAATTTTCTGTCCAATCTGCAAGAAATACCTAAATGAGCATGTTGATCAAATCAGGTACCGTCTACTAGGGCTAACTTGCACAAGTTTTGCCTTTTTTATTAGCAATGGGCGAGTGGACTGATACTGAATTATTGGTATGCAATATACATCAATCTTCAACATTCTTCAACATTTTTCTTAATGATATAAAAGTTCCTGTTTTGAAAATACAGAAACACAACTGTATGCTGATTACCTCAAAATATACAAAAAGATCACTTCTATTGAAGACTACAGTCTTCTCCAAAATGATCTAAACAGATTTCTTGATTATTGCATATTATTGTAAAGTCAACCGACTACACCTGAATTTACAAAAATGTCATAAAATTCTGTTAACCCGTAGTAGGAATCCACTACAAGCTAACTTGACACTTAACGGGCAGGACCTTCAATTAAAGAATTAGGTGTAATCCTTGATAGTAAACTTACTTTTGATGAGCATATTGATAATATTGTTGGAGGGCTCTCAGAAATTTGGGCTTTATCTTTAGAGTTGCCGCAAATTTCAAACGAGCAGACACTGTACTTGTCTTATATAACTCCATAGTTAGATCCTATTTAGATTAAAAAAAAAATGAAATTGAACAAGGGCGTCGCCAGCGGAAAAAATAGGGGGGAGGCACCATAAAAAAACTGAAGAGAAAAATCAAATAGAAAGAGTTTAATGAGAAAATCAAAAAACAGAAAAAAATCTATACAGTAAATCAGTTGAAAAATAATCTTCTAGGGTTCTTTGGGAATTCGTTGGTCACTTTTTAACGAAATCGTTCAAGTTTTTGAAAATATGTTGCCTGTGTATACTCATCATTGCGAGGCCATTGAGTCGAGCATCATACATGGTGCTCCTCAACCAGGTTTTGATTCTCCTAAGGCTACTAAATGATCTTTCAACTGTACAAATCTTACAAGGTGAAGGCAACAAGGATCTTCAGAGCCTTCTCAACTTCAGGAGAAAAATATACTTTCGGAAGTTCTTTGCTCAAAGTGATCGTTATCATAAGTAATATCACGATATTCTTAATATTCGAGATAATTCTGTCGCCTCATTGTTCACGAAATTGTGTTGCTGAGCAACACCACGAGTCAGGACGAAAGGTAGGGCTGTACGGCAACACAGTAGATTTGACAAGGAAATGAAGAATAATGAGAATATATTCAGAACAGAGTGGAGACTTTTTCACGTTCACGAAGTAAAGAAGCATTTATTTTGAATGAATGATCCATTCTGACAAGTACAGTCATTATTTTTTGCCAAATTGACAGACTTCGCTTCGCTACCCATGGTTACATCGTTGAAAATATCTAGTTTTCGCGATAAACACACGTTTCCTCTGGCTTGTGATTGGTCAGATTATGTGATGAATGAAATAGTCGTTTCAATGATAGCAGGGTGACTGGCGAGCGTTAAACGTAGGGGTGGGGGCAGCTGCCCCACCCTGCCCCTCTCTGGCGACGCCCTTGAAATTGAAGGTATTTGAGTGATGATTCCATTAATTTTCAAATGAAATTCTATCAGTTTCAATCGAGTGAAAATAAAGCTTCCAAAACTTTCCCCAATGTGCAATAATGTAAAAGAACTACAATAATTGAAAGAATACTCACTGCACCAACTTTTGATCTGACTCTTCCTTCTTTGCCCTGGTATCTTGTAGTTCCCTACGGAGTTCTAGAGCTTCCCTTTCTAGTTCTAGTACTTGCCTCGCCGAGTTGGTACTAGCTTCGTTTGGTGATGCACTAGCAGTGTCGTCAGATCTGCAGGAAATAGTACTTCAACGTCTAGGGAAGTGAGGACCAGATATAGCTAATATCATAATCAATTTTGATTCACTGAACTGAAAGTCCTTTTATCTTCCATTCGCCTTCGCGGTTACGTAAATTACAAAACAACCACTAAATTCGAAATTTTACAGTACACTGAAAGATATTTAATTACTTCAACAGAATGATAAATATATTTGCAAAAAGTGCCTGCAGGGCAGGTGTCATTCCTGTTGAAAACTTCTAGAAAGTAATATCTTCTCAATATTGATTGGTCCTTTTTCCTGTCACAAAAAAAGTATTATACACGGGAAATTATTATTTATCAAAACTCCTTCATCCATAGAACGGCTAGGCTCTGGAATTCATTGCCTGAGGAAGTATTCCCATATTCCCAACAACATATAATCTCCAGGAGTTCAAGAAAAATTCCAATACCTACCTCCTGTCCCTATCCTCCCTAGGAACGCACGATGTTCTTTGAACATTATAGGGATTTCCTTTCGTGCGCTCAAAGCGATAAAAAAAAGTTTTAAGCTCACGTTTTTTGTCTCCCGTCGCGTAACGAAGGCTAGAGCTAAAATCTACTTTTTATACCTTGTATAATAAATAACTATCTTGGTTTATGAATGTTCCTTCCATTGACTATCGAACATATGGAGATGATTATTGTATCTCTGTGGAATGAGATTCTACAGGATGATAATCAAAGCTGTGCAATTTTTTGAAAATTTCAAAGGCCTTCCGTTTGGAAGAAAACATTTTTAAACTAGTTCTAAGGTAAAAAACATTACACTACCTATCTGTTTTCTCGAAATGGTTTTGAATTTTTTGGAATTGTCACACTCGTTACTGAAATGACGTGTGCTCTTGTCATTTTTTTTATCGCTAGGAGCGCACGAAAGGGAATCCCTATAATGTGCAAAGAACATCGTACGTTCCTGGGGAGGATAGGGACAGGAGGTAGGTAATGGAATTTTTTTGAACTTTTGGAGATTATACGTTGTTGGGAATACTTCCACAGGCAATTGGTATTGCTAGTGAAGGGATGATAGCAGATATTTCCGAAGAACATTTCCCGTGGAAGTATCGATAGAAAAGTGAATGGTCGCCGACCTTTCTACGGTGTTCCAATGATGTCAAACAGTGAGTGAGTGTGGCGTCACCCACCAGGCGAATGGTTTTTCTCTGGATGGAATCTAAGAGCATCAGCGTATGTTTTGGTGCTGAACCCCATATGTGGGAACAGTATTCTAGAACAGGCCGTATCTGCGCTTTGTAGATCATGAGAAGCTGTTGAGGTGTAAAGTAGCTTTTCGCACGGAACAAGAATCCGAGTTTTTGTGAAGCAGCTTTGCGATGGATCTGACATGATTATCCCATGAAAGAGTGTTGCTGATGGAAATATCGAGCATAGATATGGTGGGCTTGGTGGGGATGGTGGAGCCAGACATTACAATATCGGGCATACTGAGTTCCACCTTTCTAGAGAAAATGCAGGCTTGAGTTTTGGTGGCGTTGAATTCAACTAGGTTGTTTGTTCCCCAGGCTGTGATTTCAGCAAGATCTTCATTGACAGCATTGACCTGCCTGCGCCGTGAGTTCTTGGTTCAAATGGTGGTCAACATATTGTCATGATATAATAGATCCATATCGACTTATAAGGGGGAATATATAGGCACTAATAGTTTAGGGGTAGCTGAAAGTATTAGACTATGTTCAAAGATAACAATATTTATTATAACACGAAACATTATGGGTAGCAATGACAAATATGAATAAACAACAATGAATATAAAGACCTAATAACATCTTACATAATAATGACTATTACGACGAGTTCTTGTCAAGTCAAGAGTAGTCCCAGACCAGACTAACTTCGGACACCTCACATCCAATATTTATATACATCATTTTATTAGATTTGCACGTTCTACTCGTGACAATATTCATTGATACAGGGTGGTCCTCGTTCCCGATTCACGTTGATATTTCGGGAACGTGGATATGTTCACATTATTCTTCACTGTATGACTAAAATATGTATGTAATTACTTTGTACTATATCTTGTGTTGAAAGCAGGCCTATGGCAAGGCCTACGCTTATACCCCACGAATTGATAAGGACGAGGGTGCAATTTGGGAGAAAGTGATAAGACATGTTTCAGTTCAGTTGTTATCGCCGGCCTTCCATGATGGACTTTAGAGACTATAATAGTCACGTGAACCAGATTTCTACTCGGATTCATAGCACATTTTTATTTATAATACCTAAACCCGAATCTAAACCGTAGTGTGAAAAAAAACTTGTTTTATAAGAACGTTTCTAAATGTTGATAGGTAATAGATATTTACGATATGAGTATCGTAAAGACTCATATTACGATATGAGATGGGAAATTTGTCAAACGAGGCAGAAGGCCGAGTTTGATAACCCATCGATTAGCGTAATATGAGTTTACGACAAGAATATAGTACAATATTTTACCTACTACCTTAAAGCTAATTATTCAATAAAAAATATTCAATATTCCTTGAACTGACGATTCATTAGGAATATGTAACAAGCAAGCGTTGCAGGGGTTGTGCGTATGATTGTCGTGAGTCGTGAGCCTATTGTGTTCTCGGTTGTCACTCATTCGGCGAACTGTCACTTTTGACGCGTTAATTTCAATTCGGAAAAAAAATCATCGGCATGAATTCGGGCCAGGAAAGTTTAGATTCCGATATAGGAATTGCGGCAAATGCAGCAATCGAAACTTTAGTACCTGATGCTATATTCATGATAAATTGGTTCTTATTTCTTTTTTTGAGTAAATATAAAATTTGAAATTAGTGCGGTAAAGTATATCATTACGATAATATTATCAGTGTCGTAATGTTTCACATTACATATTGGTAGTAGTTAAATTAGTCTTACCTAATATTGTTCATGGATAATTTTTTTAGTTGTTCCTCCAGCATGGATATCCTGTCGTTATTCTTGTTTTTTTCAGTAACTAGGTGCATGTGATTCTGGAACAAGATAATTTGTTACAAATTTTGTGACTTTCATATATCATTTTTCCAAAATAGGTGTAGGAATCAGTGAAAGTAATCAATGTGTTTTTGAAGTTATAATGTTCTCAAATTGTTTTCTAAGGAGGTAGTTATCTCTCCAAATAGCAAAAGATAACGATAATCCAATAAGTATTAAGTACTGACACATTTTTTAATAGTAGTTTTTCCGTCATCTTTTTTTTTTAATATAAATAAGTTGGGTCCAATCAACTTATTTTGAACTATATTACAAGTGATAGCTCTGTGTCCCAGCAATTTTGGGTCGCCTTGTATATACATCGGTATTGAAATAATCTGAAAATAACCCGTTCATCCTGTGCACTTAGCGGTAATTGGTGCCCTATTACCGAGTTAACTGACCGAGGGGGGTGGTGTGTGGGGGCGATGGGGGGGCCAGGGGGGGTGATCGGGGGCCCGTATGGGAGCGGACGACCCCCCTGTTTGCGCAGCCATGTCGGAAAAGTGGCCGTATCAGATTTCATTCGGGACGGTCGCGGCCGAAACGAAAGAAGAGGAAGAAGAACTGGTCGTCTCTCTCTCTCTCTCTAATGGTTTATGTATACTGAGTGTCCCAGGTTTCTTCATACGGCCAATGTCTCTGTATTACTTATTGAAAAGTGATCGGATAGAAGATTGTAGATACTGAGATGTTCATGATTCCTCTGGTGTGCCCACTCTTCAATTGTTTCGTCAGACATGGTGAGACTAAGGGTGAATTTATAAAAACTTTCAGCATTTAAGATTTAATATTTAAACATTTAAGACTTCACAGTCTTAAGCGGATTCAGTTATAAAAAAATAGGATTAGAGGGAGATACATGTCTTCTGTCAATACTGACATCTAGTTTCTGATACAGAACCAGATTTTCAAAGATAAGTTAGAAACTAGTTGGAAATCAAAATTTTATGTTCTGACTCGTGTTCTGATATCATTCTAGTAATTCATATCCCTAAAATGATATCCACATCCATTATTATACCTCCGCATTATTTAGAAAGTAATCACTATTCCTTCCCTAACAGAAACTGGCTCACTCCTTTGATTTTTTGTCAAATATGGAGGCAACAGAGTTGAGGTGACGACATTCTAGTGTATTTTTGAAGAATGGTTCAGTATCCATATTTTCTATCAGAAGAAAAACAATTATTCAGGAATAACAAACCAAGATATTTTGAATAATTTCTCAATGGAAAGAAATTGAGATGTCACTTTAGTATGCGCACTCCTTATTCCATGTATGATCATTTATCAGCACTTCATAATTATGAAGATGGCCATCATCTTCCTAAATCTTAAATGTAAAATCATAAGTCTTGAATGATTTTATAACATAACCAATGATATATTTCCATGTTCCATCTGTCGTAAACAGTGATAAGCCTTAAATGTTAGATAATAAATCTCAAGTCTTAAATTTTTTTATAAAGCAGCCCTGACTCTCGATATGAACAATTGAATGCGAGTTCGGAACGTGGGTTCTCATATTCGATGATAGATGGCGTGATCGATGGACAATTTCTTGGAAAATTTCAAAATACGTTTCAAATCTTATCATGGAGTTGAACTAGATTTTCAAGGATGTGTTATCCTTCTTTCGGGACCCGAAGAGTAGATACTGTCAAACTTCTCCGAAGATATCAGCTCACACTTTGATTGAAATTGAGTGATTTTTTGTCACAATGAGATTTTCACAAAATTTTGGAAAAAAAAAAAACAGGTGCGCTCATTGGGTATGTTCTGAAAGATTTCATCAGAATTCTGAATCTTGAACCACCCTGTATCTGTTCCGATTAAATATCAGTAGATAGTGAATCAAAAGTTGAGATAGGGACATGTGAGCCAGCCGTTTTGACCGATAATGAATAGTTTTGACGCAAAAAAATCCTAAAGTTGAAAAAAATCTCGATTTGGAACACTCTATATATCTCTGTTTAATCATTTTCGAAATTTTCGATAGACCCCAAGTGTGATACTCGGTGTGATATATCGATGAAATCAGCTCTTCAGGGAGAATCTAAAAATGCGATAAAATACAGGGTGTTCCATTTTGAATATCCATGTTGCTACTACTTACTAGTAAAAGCGGCAACACTGCATTATCGAAAATATGTGTAATGAACATGCATATTTTCATGGATTTCCCCCGACTGATTCTCGATATGAAGATAGTGTAAGCTCGACGTGACATACCCTGTATAAATAGCAAATTATTTGAAAATTATCTGTCGAAATGGAATTCGTACACTCCATGAATATGATTTGTTGGCCAAACAGTGCTGTCCATTGAATAAGTGTTAGACGCTCTATATAAAAAGGTGATTCTGAAAGACCGATCATAAAATGATCATCGCAGCCCATAAAAATTGGAAAAACAAACTCCCTGTAAAAAATATGAGAGAAGTCCGGAATTGAATGCAGAGAGTCCACATGCCAATATTGCTCGGCAAATATAAACAGTGTACTTTATAATATGTACAGAGCATACAAGAGAGAGAAATATAAATTTGCACAGCGCCCGACACAGCCATCTACCGCATGGATTACGTACTAATGTCAACGTAATCCGCTATTCTGTCATTATCGAAGCATCCACCATTGGCGGAGACCTCTACAGGTATGAGAGTGAAACTGGGACAACATTGAGATGATCAGATAATTAGCACCAGCTTGTATCCGGAACTTATGCGCAAATAATCAAGGTGTTGATTCTACATAATGAAATAAGAAATTCATTTCATATGAACCTAGGTTCGGAAATGCATAGTTTTCAACATACAGTGTGTTGAAACTTTTAAAAAAGATCGGTTTTTTATGAATATCTCAAATGTGTTTCCACCGATTTTCTTGAAACATGGAAATAATATTTTTTGTCATGAGGGGCTGATATACCCATAATTCAATTGGAAACTTGGAATCCAGTGGCGTCCCGATGGGCAACCTACCGAATATTATTGTCAATAAAATGTGCGCCACTGTTTTTCTTGAATTCTGTATCTTCATAACCTATTGACCAACTAAAAATACAACATTTTGGTCTCCTGAATTGTTTTGCTATTTTGCTGCTTTTCGGTGGAAAAAAAAATAAATTCCAATTCATATTATAAATTTGTGCAAAATATTGCTTCAAAAACAGGAGTGAAATTAAATGTGTGATCCATGTCCATAGATGTAGAATAGGAATGAAGAATAATTATCTTCAAATATTTTATAATACTGTTGAAAAGGAATATTCTCAGATAAAATTATGAACATACAAAGATGGATATATATTTATATAAAGCAATACATTGAGAATTCGCATTCTCTATGTGATTAGAATATTTACTCTTTTTCAGTTAATTCAAAAGAAAACAACTACTTTCCTGGCTATATGCCAGGACGAACATTGAATTATATCTATTGAACACATACGATGAGAGTTTGAAAATAAAATATAAAAATTTCTGAAATTGAGAATTTGCATTCTCCTTCAGACAAAAATCGGTATATATACACACATCATTCTGAATATTCAACAGAAAACAACTACTTTCCTGGCTATTTGCCTCGTCGAACATTGAATTATATCTGATGAACATTCAAAAGGGGAATATGAAAAATAAAGAATAAAATCCTCCGAAATTGAGAATTGACATTCTTCTTCAAATCGGATGAATAATATGATGAATAATGATCTAGAAATATGACTTACCAATATATATATTTTATTTTCAAACTCTTATCGTATGTGTTCAATAGATAGAATGTTCGTCGTGGCATATAGCCAGGAAAGTAGTTGTTTTCTATTGAATTAACTGAAAAAGAGTAAATATTCTAATCACATAGAGAATGCGAATTCTCAATGTATTGCTTTATATAAATATATATCCATCTTTGTATGTTCATAATTTCATCTGAGAATATTCCTTTTCAACACTTTTATACCCAATCAGGGGGTTCAAACTTGAATGATGGAAACTTGTGATTTTTATAGACCTCAAATCGCAGATTCCTGATAGAGTCTCAATTCAGAATTCATTTCCACGCCCTGTATGATGAATGTCAATTTATCATACACCCAAAAGCATTTTATAATACATTTGTAAATTCAAGATGGCGGATCCACTGTGGCGGACGAGCTTTGTAATTATGGTCCGATTCTATTCAAAATTGGTATCTGGGGGTTTTCGGGGTCGGAGATTAGGATTCCGTCGTGAAAATTGGGAAATTCAAAATGGCGGATCCAATATGGGAAAAAAGCTTTGTAATGAATAGTAGTTTGAAAAACTGTCATAAAACACGCTTTAATAGGTAGCCAAACTGGAGGCCAAACTGAAAAACAGTAGAAAATTGATAGTATAGTTCCAAAAACTGAAGAGATAGATACTCAAACTAAAAAGAAGTTGAAAATGAATAGTTGTTTCAAAAACTAGAGAAACATGATTTTATGGATAGTCAAACTAAAAAGGAGTAGAAAACAAAATAATATAATTCTGTTGATATATCTTGATAAATATTTAACTGAAAAAATATTTCCTAGACATGGATGCATACCTATAGCAGAATAAAGTTTACAGGGTCAGTTATTGTGATAAATAGTAGTTTGAAGAACTAATAATACAGGCTTTTATGAATAGCCAAACTACAAAGAAGTAAAAAATGAAATAACAAAAGTGTGTTGATGAATATTCAACTAAAAAAATCTTTTCTAGATACAGTGTTTACAGCAAAACAACATTGGCTGGGTCAGCTAGTATAGATTGTAAAAATCAGGGATAAACTCACCTGAGTAATAATTTTCACAAATTTATGACAATTGTCCTATGTGAAAGTGATTTTGTGGATATTTTTACTCAGGTGAGTTTATTCCTCATTGAAAAACAATATGCAATGTGGTACTTTGGACACAGGTATTTTTGTCTGTGGGTCTGTATATAACCTTCAAGGGAGCCTTCAAGTATATAATAAAATTATTGGAATTTTCGATTTTGACTATTCCTTAGGCATAAAAAAGCTCACACTCATTTTGTTCTTTGAATCTGCTATTTGAATGAAATCTATAAGGTATCATTTTGAAAAATCTGTTGAAAATATACACACCCATTTATAATAGGAAATAGATCCTTATACATACCAAGTTGAGCTGCTTCTCCTCAATCAAGTGCTTGACCCTAGCAATCAGAGCATCCTCTCGCACTCTAGCAGCATCTCTCACCTCCCTTATAGCATCCGCCAGCATCCCAGGCTCATATTCCCTATCATAATGCCTCATGCCATGCTGCTGCTTCATCATATTCACTTCAACCCTCAACTCCATCACTTCCCTGGACAACCTACGATTGCTCTCCCTCAAAGAATCAACTTGATGAGTGAGTTTTTGAACGATTCGTTCGTCCATGGAGTTTGCACTAGAATCACTTTCATTGGGTAGTCCTGGATCGGAAAAACGCCGTTTGTTGCTTTCGTCGTTTTGCTCCATGTTGACGATAGGCAGGCTCATGTACTCAGAGTCCACTTGGGGCACGGCCAAATTCCTGCCCATGAAGGTGTAGCTGGGATAGTTGGGTGGGTAGACTGGCAAGGACATGGGCTCTGTGGGATGCAGGAAAGAGTAGTAGTTCGGGTTGTGGTACGGGTGGGCGCTGACAGGGAAGTAATTGCAGTTTGAAAGGGGGTTCAGGTCGAATTCGGTCTGCTGGGGCGGTTTCTTCTCGCGATTCTTTTTGCGTTTGACGACACTTGGGGGGTTTCCGCTGATTCCGTTTATTTCTGGCGACATTTTTCCAGGCTTATGATTCAAGCTATAGAAGGATTTTTGATATGTGGAGGTACTTCCAATTAGATATTAGAATTGGAAAGGTAAATAAACTTTAAATCGTGAACTATCAAAATAAAGTGGAAAGTGAAAGTAAAAAAAGTAAACATGCCCATTGACGTTTGACAGTTTTCATTTTGACCTGAAGTTTGACATGTTGACAGTTCCAGTTTAGCCAACAGTACATTATCACGAAATTCAAACATTGATGTTCTATGAAGCTAAGCTATGTTACAGAACAAGAAATAAAGAATGAAGTTCTGTGTTCATCAACAGTGTTGCCAGTGCTAGTAATTTATCACTCGACTCGGTAATTTTTATTCTATTTGGTCACTATTTTTGGAGACATCAATTTTTTTCAGAATGTTCAGATTCTGTTGAGAAATTTTGAATTCAATGTTTCCGAAAATGTATTATTTTGATCGATCTTTCTGGTGAAAATCATAATTATTACTGACGTTATGAATTACAAACAAAAAAACTAGATATATGGGCAGATATCTGTGATTTAAATACATGAAATTGAGAATGAGTTGAATCAGGAAAGAAAAGTCCTTCTATACAATTTTTCTAATATTGCGGAATTTATAATGATTGGAATAAATGAACCAGTTGAACATCAAAGAGTTGAACTCATAGCTGTATTAAAAAAAGCATACAAGTATATTATATTACAGAGAGGAAATTATTGTTTACCAAATGTTGACAGAAAAGTTGTCATAGGTTCTCGAAAACATAATAAAGAATTGGCTTAGCCAGTTTTACACAACTAGAACATTGAATACGCCTGTACTTAAATAGGTATGTGCCCAATAATGCTTGTTTTAAGATATATTTTCCTTATCAGCCTTATCTAGAATTCATTCAGTGATTTTTTATTTCTATATTTACGGCTTTACAGATCTGGTGATCTGATTTTTCATTGGCAACACTGGTATCAGCCAGGATCAGCCAATCATGAGTCATGACTGAAACATTAGGAAGCAGCAATTTGAATTTGAAAGGGAAAAAATCTTTCTCAAATTTGCGATTGAGTAAAACCTAAAACCATTGAAATTATTGTTTTGAGAGGTCTTCTGCTTTCCATGTGAGATAACATAAATTCTGTTCTACCCTCTGCTAAGCATGGCAAGTGTGTACCAATTTCTACATTTATGAGAATATACAGAAGATACTGTACTTCCTTGAGTCTCAAGTTTCACTGTGTAGAACAAATTTCACATGTTCACAAGAAGTGTGTTTCATCAAAAGTTGCCAAATAATAATATATCTTTTACATCATTCAAGTATGAAATTCTGTGGAAACTTGGTGTTAGGTAAGTAAGTAAGTATTGATATTGAATTTGTGAGGAAGTCAGGATATGGAAAGATAAATCATTCCCAAAAGAATACACTTTATTGCTGTCCCATATAATCTTTCTATTAGGTGAAGATAATGTATACTTATAACTCAAAAATTTAATAACTATAAACTATTTTCGGTGATAACATTATATTTTGTAAAGATCTTTTATGTTCATGAATCATATAAAACTTATAACTAATGATTAGTAGGTGCACCTACCTAAATGCCGGTCATTGAAATTTTGCATGAAAATGGTCATCAATCAATTTGATATCCAATGAAATGAGAACAAATGGAGGGATGTATTTAGGGTGTAGGCAAAATGTGAAAGTAACAACATAATCATAATACAAATAAAATAAAGAAGTTTTTCAAGTATAACTTTTGAATCTATGTGTAGACGATTCCCTATGGAAGCAGTATATTGATGATAAATTGAAAGGAAATATGACCAATACCAACAATATCTGAATTCCTATTATATGTGATGGGAATTCAAGTGAAGTACCTACCAATGTATGAATATATGCTTGTGAAACCTGGCACATTAACTTAAAAACAGGATTTGAAAAACTGAGAAGATTATATGTGAACATGACAATTTTTCATGATTTTTCTCAGCATAACTACAACAAACATGAAATTCAGAAAATAATGTCATTATATTGATAACAATCAACTCAATTTACTCAATTCATTTATCACCATCATGATTATTAGCGGAAAGAGAGCTTGAAATCTTCGAAAATATCACTGTGTGAGAGAAAAAACACTGTGAAATACATTAGCAGCTCATTATGATGATTGCAGCCTGATGAAAATACATTATTCTGTTAAAACTTGGTTTTTGGTCCCAACTGTGTTTCCACTTAGGTTGAAAGGATGATGAAAACAAAATTATTGAGAATGGATATAATGAACATGAGATGAGGAGATTGTGTTAAATGACATTGTCAAACTGAAAATGAACACAGAAAATGAATGTACATGATTAAAAAAGTATGAAGATAATTACAAATAGATCCACATCTATGATGTCTACCATACACAATAATTATCGTTCAATGATTAATGAATGAATATTTACTGAAATAATTGATTTTTACTTCAAAGAAAAAAATCAAGATTAGGTATGTACATATTTGGTATCAATGAGCATTAAAAATTTTTCAAGGTACATTGAACAGGTAATAAAATTCTAAATTCATGATAAATAATGTGATTATTATCGTTTGAACTCAAATTGTCTTTTTCTGTTTAGGTTATAACAAAAAAAAAACAATATTAATAATGTGGATATTCTATTCTATTATTTCTCTCTAGTATAGTCTCAAAGTATTTTCTTATATAATTATTATTCATTCTGATGCGGACCATCATTACAAGTTTGTTGAAGAGAACACATAATGAAATTACTTGTCACCTTAAAAAATATACACTATCAAGAATTATCAACTCATCAAAAACATTGTTTTTGAATCTCATGCCCAACAATGTCAAATTTCTCAATCCCATTCCGCTTACATCAAAGGTACTTTCCATTCGCTCACAAAGTTCCAAGATGCAAAAATATTACTCTCTATATATTTATTATATCAAGATGTATAAAACTATAATGGAGCCATGATTGTTTTTCATTTCGAAATATCTCTATAATCGCGCAATGACAATTTTACTTTCTGAAGCCCATAATGTTTAAGGTTAGGAAAACGTGAAGATAATCTTGAAACCCATTTGCATCACAAAATATTTCTAGACAATGGCTGCCTATAAAATTTGATGCTCGATGATTATAGATAGACCATAGAAACCAATGATATCTTTCAATATAGAAATATTCAACAAATTTTTATAATAATATTTCGAGAATGAGATCATTAACTAACTCAGTCCTCAGTGCTCTTATTATTGACCCACAAAATCCACATATTCGTTTTTAATTTAGTAAATTTGAGTGGTTGCAGCTATTCGCGGTTTTGAAGGTCATCATCTGACGTTGCGATGTCGTTAAAACTGAGGGAAAAGATGTCTAACTTTCAACATGACAGGAATCAGGAGTTGGGAATGATTCCCCAGTTTTAACGTCATTGCCACGTCAGATAATGACTTTGAAACCCGTGAATAGAATTTCAAATCTCCCGCCTCGCTTGACTGTGGAATGCTGATCTTGGCCTCTCTAAGAATCTAAGAGATGCAAATGTATTGCCCTCTTTGTTTAAAGTTGGCGAATTTTCCCTTTATTTTTCACACAGTTAATACTGGCAAATGGTCTAAGACCAAGATTCCAACTGATGAATCCTTACCGGAATTACTTTCCGGTTGCCACTTCTCATTCTGTCTCACTACAAGAATTGACGTAGAATGACTGTTGACAGTTGTCAAAAAACGAAATTGAATTGACGAAAAACGAAATTACTGTTTGTTGAGATCTACATGTTTCGAAATAGTGATATAACACCATCTTCTTTCCATCATGATTTCTATCAAATAAGAGAGGAGTTGAACGCTTTGCTATCACACCTGTGATGAAACAACACAACATCATTCAGATCATTCCAATGGTCCCACCATAGTTCGACACCGTTTCTTTAACCTTCAACATCCCTCAATTCCCTAACCTAACCACCACAAAACCGACATTTTCAAACTCTCCCTCCCATGGGGTAGCCTCCAGCTAGATGCCAGCGCCAACGGGATCTCCTGGCCATGTGAAAGGGCAAAGTTCGATAGTTCTTTAGTGAGGTCTATGAGGGAGGCCAGAAGCCCTCAATATCGAGCATTAAAAAACGCTACTCGATTATGTCGAGTTCCAAGATTGTAGTGAGGTTTCCCAGGATGAACACTGAATGGCGCCACTCTCAAAGTGATCCTGCTTAATAATTTTTATTAAGGTACTCACACAAGTTAATTTAGAACTGTGAAAGCCATAAAAGCTAAAAATGGAGCTGTCAGCTATCTGTCACTGTCAGAATAAGGTACCAGTATGGCATCGCTATCTGCATTCAAGCAGATGAATCTTTTCTCCCACTTTTTGTTGAGATGAACATGTTTTGGAAGAGTGGATGATAAACAATCTTTCCCCATGATAATTTCAATGAAATATTGAAGTTAAACACTTCGCTATTACAAAATTTCTTAGATCATTCGAATGGCCCCACCATAGTTCGACACCGTTCTTCCAACCTCCAACACCCCTCAATTCCCTAACCTAAGCACCACGAAACTGACAATTTCAAACTCTCTCTCCCCTGGGATAGCCCCCAGCTAGATGCCAGCGCCAACGGGATCTCCTGGCCATGCAAAAGGGCAAAGTTCGCTAGTTCTTTAGTGAGGTGTATGAGGGAGGCCAGAAGCCAATATCGAGCATTAAAAAACGCTACTCGATTATGTCGAGTTCCAAGATTGTAGTGAGGTTTCCCAAGATGAACACTGAATGGCGCCCCTCTCACAGTGATCCTGCTTGATAATATTTATTAAGGTACTTATACAAGTTAATTTAGAATTGTGAACGCCATAAAACCTAAAAATGCAGCTGTCAGCTATCTGTTACTGTCAGAATATGGTACCAGAATGGCATCGCTATCTGCATTCAAGCAGATGAATATTTTCTCCCACTTTTTGTTGAGCTGAACATGGTTTTGATAAACAATCCCCATCATAATTTCAATCAAATATTGAAGTTAAACACTTATTCGCTATTACAAAATTTCTTAGATCATTCGAATGGCCCCACCATAGTTCGACACCGTTCTTCCAACTAACAACACCCCTCAATTCCCTAACCTAACCACCACGAAACCGACAATTTCAAACTCCCTCTCCCCTGGGGGAGCTCCCAGCTAAATGCCAGAAGGCACATCTAGCGCCGTCAGAATTTCCTGGCCCTGCAGCAGGCCGAAGCTGGCAGGAGCGTTCACCTCGTAGTCCTGCTGCGTGAGGTCCATGAGGGAGGCGAGAGAGGCTCCCTCGGGATCAAGCAGGCCGAGCGAGTGCTTGCGGATGCGGTGTTGGCGCTCCAAGGCCGAGGCCTGCTGCGATCGGAGTTTCTGGTCCATGGAGAACGGGTCCAGCGGGGGGGTTAGACGGGAGGTCATCGGGTCGTCCTGTAGAAACAGAGAATAATAATAATATGAATAATGTAGAAAGTATAGCTTGGTCATATAGGCCGGGAGATCACTTTATCCTAGGAGATCTGGTCTATCCAAGATCAGTTGGAGCATCTCGACCCAAAAATATACACAGAGCGATGTGGCTTCGTTTGAAGTTAGTTAGTTCATTTTCTCGAGGCGTTCCAACTAACTTTGGATAAAGGAGGTAAAACAAACCCAGAACCTCACTTTTCTTGTGTAATTACATAGGGTTGAAGTATATTTTCACTATTATATTGGCATATTATGAATCGTGTTTCTTGAGATATTTATGTATTCAAGCATGCCATCACATTGTGCTGTTGTACAATGCATAAAAAAATGCAGCGAGAGACGAAGGAATGAGATATTTCAGGTAGGTAAATTGTTGCTCCTGTAGTCAGTCACATATGTTCTCATTTTGAAATGTCATTTCTCTTTAGAATTCCTTCTACAATTCGCGAAAATCACGAACCAATAGATGGCTCTATCAAATGTCAAATCAACGTCAAATTTCCAACTGAGTATGAACAACAAAAACATTGCCGTATATGCACTCATTGTGAATTGGTTATTTCCAAATCATTTTGCAAAATAGTGAATAATAAGTTGACTTCTTGAAATACGTACAAGGTTTCCAATATGGAAAAAATTACTTTTCGTGCAGAGAAATTGCCATTTTGATGTGGACTATGGTGGTTTTCATCATTGATATCACACTACAATCCCACAGTTTTCAAACATATGGAATGATCGGAATGGTCTACTCAACACTTGCATGTACTGGAATGGAACCATACAAGCAATCAGCTTTTACAACAATATGGTATAGGTATGAAGAAATAATTGAATTCATCAAGAAATATCACTGGCTCTTATGAAGGAGATGGAATTCTAGTGAAGGGGTTGGAAAAGAAGACATGGTTGGAGAGGCTGCTCAGAATGAACAATATCATCGATTTACATAAACAAGGATCTCCAACAATTGAGGACTTGAGGTTATTCTCAAGATCTAATCATTGCATCCAACATTTATACAATGATTCTAATTGTGCTTCAGAAAATGTATATTATATTATTATAAGGTAGGTACTGGTTTCTTCATTGTAAACAATAAAAGTTCATGCAATAATTCGAGTTTTTCCATCAGGAAGAAATGAGGTTCTGGAATATGCACTTCAACAAATAAATTATTTTCCAATAAAACACATATTTATGAAATTCGAAACAATGGTCGCCATATTTGTTGTTCATACTCGCAAGACTTGTACAGTTAGCCACCAGAGGCCGCACACTTCGTGATTTTCGCGAATAGGAGCTAAATGGAAAGACTTGTAAAAGGGAGGACTGGTCTGACATGCTGACGCAATATAATGATCCAGGTGTTACATTTTCACTTCATTAGTATTCTGAAGAGAAATGACAATAGTTTTAAATGAAAACTATATGTGAGTAACTAGAGTGACTACAGTAATTTTACATCACAATTTACCTGAAAAATCGTATTCCTTCATCTATCGCTGCAGTTTTTATTCATTGTACAACAGCACAAAGTGATGGCCTGCTTGATTTAATAATATAGCCTAAAAAACACGATTCGTATGCCAAAATAATTGTGAAACACTAATTCAATCCCATGTGAACAAATAAGAAAATTGAGGTTGTTTTATGACTAATAATTTTAGTCCTCTCTAACCCCACTTCTGATGAAGCCTAGGATTTTCTTGACGGTTGAATTTACCACCTCAGCAGGCGTCAAATAGATTTGTTCTAAGTGATTCAGACTTAAGACTAACTAGTACATGAGCAGCCTTTTGTGGTTTCGGTTGTGATGTAGAAAATGTCAGGTGTCAGTCTTCGCTAGGCACATCTTGTTGTGGTGGCACCTCATAGGGCAGTGTCCTGTGATAAAGCCTGTAATCAACATCAGCTTTGGTTTGCTGAGGCTGGGTTAGGAATAGTTGATAAACTTTTTCGCTTGTCGTTTAACTGAAGTTGCTTTCTAGCAGAACTTTTCAATGTCTTCTCATTGCCTGAGCCTTACCATTAGGTAATTAACGCCCTGTAATTGAGTTATGATACATTTTTAGAGGTATTTTTATTTAGAAAATACTTCTTTTTGCCCACATTATGCGACTATTGACATGATTTCAATATTTCCTTACACAAAAAATATACTACTGTTTTTGAAATGAAAAAAATAACACAAATATCAGTAGGTATACTCATTCAACTCGATACAAAACTATTATTTTTTTCACAAAAAATTTCACATCATAATTACTTTTAAAATTTCAACAGTTTGACAAAATTCGGCATAGAAATATTGGGGTACTGGGTACCATCCACCCCATGCAACCCTGAAAAATTTTACCTAATCTAATCACATCAACATTAATTGTTTCGTGAGAAAAGTAATAGTATTATTGCATTATTAGAACGACTAAATGGAAAAACGTGAGGTTTCGACCCAAGATAAATTTGAAAGATAAGGAAATCAATAAATATCGTGAAATGTATTCCAAAAATAAATAACACTTGAACTTGAGTGCAAGGTATAAAAAAATTGATAATGACTGAGTGAATTTTATATTTTCCTATGAATATCATCCGCACCAAGAGGTCAGGAAAATATTAGGAATAATCACTGCCAAATAAGGAATATGATTATTATAAGTGCGTCATGTTTTTAGTTGATGGCTTAGGCATGTTTGTGTCTTGTTTTTTCTGTATTGTATGGAGTTAGATAAACTAGGTAATGACGAAATGTGAATGTTGAAAAAGAAAAAAAAACGGTACGGATGAATGAGTGATATTTAGAATAACAGAATTATTTACACATACGGCTGTGAGAAACATTTGATGTGCAGTTGTTTCTATGAATATTTTCCCATAAGATTTTTATTATTTCCTGATGAAGCTGCTATAAATATCGATGATTTTTTTCATTTTAAAAGTAAAAAGGTTGTTTACCACCAACTGATTGGGATGAACTTGAACTTGACAAACTGAAAAATCAAGCGTAGATTAGGTATCTAGTTAGGCGGTTACAATAAAGATATCCCTATTTTCAAAATCATATTAATTTGTAGAATATTATACCCATTATTCATTGAGATATCAATTAAATTGTACAAGGTACTACTTATATTCTGAACAAAATTGTAAAGCAAAACTAATATTTTCGTACAACTGTCAAAAAACTTGACATCTCTGCATCTTTATTGATGCGTGAATGTTTACTCTTCTTCACTGCCAGAATAACTCACAAAATAAAGATGGAATATTACTTTCTGAAAGATTGATTTTCAACAGAGTCAATCATTAATTGATTATTCATCATAAAACAATTTCGATTATTGCAATAATAATTGGTTGTAAAGTTGAAATTATTTATAACATAAATTCCCGAAGATGTTCCATGTTGCTGCTGATCAGAAAACATTAAATATTTCTTGAAGAGTTGATTCCACAATTTTATCAGATATATTAATTTGTTTGAAATGCGATGGACAAGTAAATATTTTGTTAGAAATCGCAATTTTGTAAATTCACATTCACTTGTACAAAAAATTGTGTTTGTATTTTGTGTATAAAATTCGTGTTTTCATGGCACATTCGAGAGAAATTAACAGTCTCATGTGCCCTTAAAAACACATTAATTTCACGCACTCAATACAAAAATAACTATTTTATTCTCACCTAAGTCGTTGGATTAAAAACAATGTGAAATGACAAACTGAAACAAACTATTCAGTTGTTCATTTTTTTAATTAGCCAAAAATGAGAGCCAGTATTTTCTTATCAAGGGATTTTAGAAGTTTTTACTATTTTAGCGCCTACTTTGCTCTTGATTCAAATTTTTTAAGCATACAGGGTTTTTCACGATGAGCGTTGATTAGACGTTTCTGGCAAACCATGCAACAAATGATCTGAAAATTTGATGGTTTGGCGTTGCCGCTTCTACTAGAAAGTAGCAGCAACTTTGATTTTTCAAAAGAAACACCCTGTATTTCATTGCATTTTTGGATTCTCCCTGAAGAGCTGCTTTCATGAATGCATCACACTTTGGGTCTAGCAAGGAATATTACAGAGATTACAGAACAGATACAGGGTGATTAGAATTAAGTGTCAGTAGATAGTAAATCAAAAGTTAAGATGGGACCTGTAAGCCATTCCGACCAATAATGTATAGTTTCGACACAAAAAAATCCTGAAGTTGAAAACTCTCAATTTTGTAATCATTCCCGCTATACCACAAGTGTGTTACATGGATAAAATAAGCTCTTTAGGGAAAATCTAAACATGCAATGGAATTCGGTATGTTCGATTACAAAAACCATAGTTGCTGCTACTTTGTGGTAAAAGCGGCAACTCGGCATCGTCTAAAATACTTTATGGATCATGTCAATTTATACATATCATAAAATTTTCAGATTCGAATGCCAGAAATACTCGTAAAAAAACTTGCATATTATTCTTTAGTAATCAGAGTATCAGGATAGGTATTTCTCATAAAAAATGATTTGTACCTATTTTGCGGAATAATGTGGAGGACAGCATGACCCCTTTTAAATACACAAATGCTAAAGATTTGGCAGTCGTTTGAGTTTTTTTATAGTCATTATCATCCATTGGATCATTATAGGGATAATAAAGTAGGGTAAATTCATTTGGAGTAACAATATTTTTATATGCTCCATGCTCCACTTCTCATGGCTCAAAATTGTATTCTTTCAGAAAAAAGAATAAGATTCTTAGTTGAAATAACTAGTAAAAAAAATACAACTTTGCAAAACCCAAGAAATTCTGTTGTCATTTTTTTTAAATCAATGGAAAAAAATCCATAGGAACCCAGATATTTCAATGTTGAACGATTTTTCTTGTCAATTGAAAAAATAAATAGTGTACCATAATAAACAGGACACAGGACGGAGAAGAGAATAAGTGTTTTCATTGCAAAAATCCATAGGTAGTGTATCTTCTCCTACCAAGATTTTTCATTTGATTATTCTATTAAGTGATTTCTCATGAGAATGATTAAATTCTGTGGCCAAAGCTAATTAAAAAGTTTTTGAGACATAATCTGGCCATTCTCGAACATTTTACTTCTATTTGATTATTTAGTAACCATTTAGATAAAAATCAAGGCTTTATTTGCACATCATATCAACATATTATATAATTTCAGATAAGCAGTAGTTTTTTTCCTCTGAAATTCAAGTTCATACAATCAGGAGGTAGGTAAACAAAGGAACAACGCATAATTTTTATAATTTTATTAACAAAATAGCATATTAGTAAATATGCTGTGGACAGTAATAAATACACACCAAATGTTCTAAAAATAAATAACCTTTATAAAAGATCAGGTATCACTAAATTTTATTGCTTTTAACAGTAACAATAAAGAAATCTACTATGTACAAATTCTTTTACAACCAAAGCATGGTAACAAATTTAGATTTTTTGGGAAATTCAACTATTAACATTAAAAAAATTTCAACCATCATATTTCAGCAATAATAATATTGTTTCAAACTTTTGACAATGACTATCATATATAAAATTTATAAGAATATATTTGAAAGGTATTAGTGGACATCGAGAGTTTTAAACATGTTTCCAAAATTCCTTCATGACAAAGCCTTATGATGTACGATATTCGTTGATTTAAACCACTTGAACAGCAAACAATTGTTCCAGCAACGAATAACATCTAATCTATCTAGGCTACAATTTCATTTATTGTTTTAAAATTCGCTCATTTTAACAGTTTCTAGATTTACTATGAACAATTAAAATTTCGCATCTAATTTCAACATTCCATGAGTTGTTATATTTACACCAAATATGTACTTATCACTGAGTATTACCATTCATTATCACATTTAAATAAAAATTGGCATGATCTCTTTCGGGATCGGATAATGAAAAAAAAAAACTGAGTTTATTTGCAAAATCTTGTACAAAAATATCTGTTTGAAATTACATGGCATAGCGTTTAGTGAGAACGGAATGTGAATTTCATTTCATTTAAGCATCGAAAATTAAGTTGAACAAGTTTAAACACCTTTGAGTGTGCAGATAAAAGAGAGCGTTATGCTTTTCCGATAGAATTTCTATCACAGACAATGATATAAAGACATTTCGTATCAAAAATCTTTGAGGTTATCTCAGGATTTTCAAAGCGAGAACTTTGTACAGTTTACTGACGTTCTTTGAAGCTCTAGCAGCTAACAAACGATATTTATATCGAGATACTGGCAGTTTCAAATCAATCTAATATCCCTGAACTCGGTTGTACTCAAACTTTTTTCATGATAAAATTTGACAGCAATTAGATTGCAACACATTTTAGGCTGTTTATGAATATAGCTCTGATATAACTGGTAAACATGTTGTGTATATAGATATAGGATAACATTTCGATTCGTTTTATAAAAATTATCTATGTAACATTGAAATTATTATTGTGTGGAGCAATTTTTCAACATTTGTTTTTAGACAAATATGGCACATAGTTCAGGAAAAAGATTATAAATCATTCACTATTGAGCATCACAAAGATGATGCGTGGAAGTCAACTATTATTTATTTATTGCACTAAGTAGTCCCAATTCCAATTTTTATGTCAATTTCCACATTTTATGTGAAACCATTGTCATAAATTTTCGTTAGCCAGTGTACAACAAAAAAAAAACACCTAGATTAAAAAATCATTTGGTTTTTCCATTTTATGTTATATATATGAATAATATGTTGAATATTGATAAACATTGAAAGTTTGATGTGGAAAAATTGAATTCCATCACTTTCCATTCAATGAAAATCTTTTTTGATAGCAATCACAATTTCAATTCATCTAAACATAATCTGATTTTAGTCAAAAAAATATTGAAAATTATATTGACGTAATATAATGATGATTTTTGCAGATTTTGCTCGACTTTGTTTTAGTATGTTCCACATTTACAGATTTTCAGACTATCTACCTGGTTAACAACTAAGAACGGCTGCCATATCTACCATTCTTCCAACTTTTAGTTAATATCTTCCGTTGGCGAAAAGCTTTCATGTTGCGGTTTTCGTTGGTCTGTTGAGATTCAGTTTCTCTATAACATCGTATTATGATATGCATACCATTAGATTCATTCTATCTCAAACTTGTATCATTATTCGTTGCTGAGATATGGCCCACAGTCGTTCTTAGTTGTTCACATGGTACACTGAGCCACAACTACTTTTGTAGATCTTCAGGCCAGTGTAACTGGGGTTTATTTTCAGATGACAATTAAAAACTGGAACCGAACACCGACATTTACTTACTATCAGTGGATTGAGCCATCTTTTACAGATACAGTTGAATACCCTCGGACAATACCTACTATTTAGACCGCTGTCGCCATAAGACGAAATCTCATTCAATTACCAGATCACACTAGATTCTATGGAGCATGTGCAACAACAAATGACATAAGTCAATGACATGAATGACAACTTGGATCTTTGGATACCAAAAACCCGAAAATCTCCATGGTGCTTCCCCAAAAAGGCATCTGCGTGAGGTTACAAAATGACACTCTAGACATCGACTTATGTCACTTGTTTGGATCCGACAGGTAAGTGGTTCAAGATGAAAACAAATGTCACAGATGGTTTGATGGGATACATTTTTTTGTGAGGATGCACAAATACAATCGATGATCTTATGTTAGAATACGTTTTTCCTATTACAATTGACTATCTTTTCTGTGAGGCGAAAGGAGATATGGTGTTATTGGTTGATCATCTGGACTAGAAATGACGGAATACTTTGACAGCAGTATCAATCAAAGTGACAGCATGGCACCAAGCTTCTTTTGAATGTTTTACAGTTTTTGAATATCACATTCCTTCATTGCTGGCGAATGGAAGATCATATAAGCTCCAATAATATGAGATTTTTTTTGTCAATACTTCCATACGTTTATCCCAAATTAATCCATCATCAAAACAGATCCCAAGATAGTTTTTTTTTCTATTAATTCGTTTTTAATTTTGAGATCGAGACTTATCATTTGTTAAGAACTCAAATATTACTTGTACGGATTACCATCACTTGAATGGATTGCCTTTTGACTTCAACATTCAGACGATAGGCGAGTATTTTTTTTTTCAATAGAATCATTACTCAACTACCTTTCAATCCCATATTTTTTTAGATTTTTAGGTCGATTTTAAGGTCCTGAAATCATCAATAAAGCCACAGAAATTTTCAAACGGCTAGAAATTTACCGCAAATAACAACTGAGGTCAAGATTTCGTAAGTCGGAGCAGACATTAGCACATTTGTCATTATGTTGAAATACGATTAGGAACTTTATAAATATTATTCATTCAATAATCCCAATTAGCTTTTTAAATCCATTGTCTTAAAATGTTCCTTCTTATGTGTGCTTACAATGCATTTGGGTAAATAATAAGAGGACATTTGGTCCAGTAAAGGTGACAACACGGCTATAGGATTGTGGGAGTTGTCTTCAGCTTCAAGCACATAATTATTGCCAAATCTGCTGCTAACATTTACATGATGTTTTGTTATAGAGTTTTTGACAAGCTGGTTGCTCCACAAGTAACAAATGAATAACTATGATATTATGGCTTCCTCCTATCAGGCCACATGAGATATTTGATTGGGATGCAGTTTTATTCTACTACAGGACTCCAACAACTTTCCAATATCTTGATTATCATTGGTGAGTTGACAACCTAGCTTCATGAGTGGGAATGGAAGATTATGTGATCAACAAAGAAACAACATGAAAATTAACGTCACCATTTATTCGACGAATCGCCAAATGGCGGCCACAACGGTACGTTTGGAATGAGCTCTGAATTCAACAATTTCGAATAACGCAATAACTCATTATCTACATGAAAAAAGCGTGAAAAGTGTTACAAAAATCAATTGAGGTCCCTAACGACACAGTGGAGTAATTGAATGCCAATAATCCAATATTAGTCCACTCGCCCATTCAATGTCAATTATTCACTATCAGTTCAGTGGCCCATTCTCGGTTCCTCGACAATCACACCATATCTCTTCCCGCCACGCTATCACTTCCTACAAAAATAATTCCAAGTCTCTGGTAACAACCTCTTCCTGACACTAGCACCTCCCAACCACACCTCAACCTCATCTTTTGCTTTTCGTGGGGGCCAAACAAATGTACCCCGCCCGAATATCGAACCCGCTTACCAATAAGTTCATGAGCACGCTGTCGCTGGGCTGTGAGACGCAAGCGGCCTTCTGTACCCAGTTGCCCTTGCCCTTGGAGCGCCCTCTGCCGGTGCTGGTGGACATCAGCTGGTGGAGCAGCTCCGAGGAGAGGTTGTCTTTGGGCTCGCTGCGCGGCCTTTTGCTCGATGGGTCGTACGAGTGAGGGTTGGGTCGCTTCAGGCTGTGGGTGCGGTCCAGCTTCATGTTGGGGCTTTTCGGGGTGTCGAGGTCCGACCAAGATTTACGACTGCCTGCAAGAGATAAGTTGGGGATGATTGATTGATTGAGAAAAGACACTTGAAGATATGAAGGCAATCGATAGTCTGCTTCACGTGTTTATTTTAAGGGGCCATGCGGACACAGTGTCAATATTCTAATCCGAATTCGCTTGCCGGTCGTGGGTTCGATTCCCAGCGACTGCAGACTTTTTTTCTGATGGCCCAAGAAAGTGTTTGGGATCAAGCGTTGAAAGGTAAGACCCCCGTCATTCCTTGCTCGCACAAGACTCTCGAAGACTTCTGAGGGTTGCTCGTAAGGGGGCAACCGAATGACGGATAGAACAATTTTAAAACAATTTTTAGATAGTTAGTGGGTCCTTACGGCCTTTCGTCACTATGACTAGTACGATAGTGAAGACTCTAACGATCTGATACTATTTGTCAGTTTGACCAGTCCTTGCCTTTATATTTCTTCGTACTCTCTTACCAATTTGTTGAGAACACACCTCACGAGGACAATCGGAATTAGTGAGGTTAGATCTAGAGCAATAGGTATGCTATCAAACGTTTAGCTTTCCTTTGGCCAGAAGTCTTCTGTTGTTTCTCTCGAGCTCGAAGATTTTCTTTGATATAGCTATTTAGTGAAGCACAGGTTTTTGATTGAAAAAATGGTGCCATAGTTTCTTCTCTGATTTAGATCCAAAGATGGAGATCCTTAGTTCGTTCTGCACAGTCTAGCGGTCAGAGTACATAGACGATTTACTCCACCCGACACGCTCAAGTATCTGACAAAAGGAATGATTGTAAGACTTGGACATTGAAGAAGGATGCATTTTCAACATTAAGAAAGGTTGTGATTTGTACCATCGAGATGAGGATCTCTTGGGAGGCAAAACTGATAGAAATCGCTGTCAAGCGAAGATATTGGAATAGAACTTGAAGAATTTGTCATAGTATCGACAGTTAGTCGTTCAAATCCATCACAAATTTGAGCCAGTTTATTACCTCTTGCCACAATTGCTATTGAGATCATTCACTGTTACAGACTGATTTTGACTCAGTGATGAAGATCCTTAGTACGATATGCACAGTCTGGCAAATCATAGATATCATTGATATGATCAATCATAGACGATTTACTTTTCCAGAAACTCTCAAAGATCTGACAAAAGGAATGATTGATTAACTAGGACATTCAAGTAGAGAACATTTCCAGCGTTATAGCAGTTCTGATACCACCAAGATGGGGATCTCATGGGAGGCAAAAGTTATTGAAATCGCTGTCAAGCGAAGACATTGGGATAGAACAGGAAGACCTTGTCATAGTATCCACATCCAGTCAATCAAGTTCATCCAAGGAGACATTGTATGCGCTTTTGTGACAGCAGAAGGAATGATAATATCAACAAGCCAACTCGAAAAAAGATATGGAGCAGACTTCGTACACTAATGATAGCGACTCTTACTTTTGTTGCAATAAATGTTCTCGTGCATTCCGTGTCTCTCCAGCAATCCTCCTCCGTGATCGTTCAGTTTGAGGTTATGTTTGTTGTTGGACAACAACTGGGCCAGACTGGAATTCTCCGTTTTTTTGTCATCGCCGTTACTCCACATGAGATCGTTAGATACGAGCAAAGGGAGATCGTCGGTGATGTTCATAGGGATGTAGGGCGCTTTGAGCACCAGTTCGGGATCGTCCTCCATTTGGAGGTTCATGAAAGTCGACATTTGGTCTTCGTCGATCAGCGAGTCGCTGGGGCTGTTCAGGGACGGTAAACTGCAGTCCGATTGCTGAAAAAAGAAAGGAAATTATTAATAATTGGTGTTCTGACTTAGATATCGATTGTATTTGGTAACAATTTTAAACAATGCATAGACACATTATTCACATAAAAAACGCGTAAGAAGTATTGCAAGAATTGATTTAGGCTCCTAACGACACAGTGAAGTAATTTAATGTCAATTATTCACTATCAGTTCAGTAGCCCATTCTCGGTTTCTCGACAACCACAGCATACCTCATCCCGCCACGCTATCACTTCCTACAAAAATAATTTCGAGTCTTTGGTAACAACCTCTTACTAACACTAGCAACTCACAACCACACCTCAACCTCATCTTTTGCTTATCGTCATACATCATACACTGACACTGAAAGAACTGCCAAGAAAAGGTATGAATGTCATTTCGTGTTTGACCTTGATAAGAGCGCCTAAGAGAGTGTTTTGTTTTATATTCTACCTTTGATTTTTTTTAGAAATTGACTTTTATTCAAAAGTGCACATTATGTGGTTGGAATTTTCAATATCATAATGGCTTCAATTTTAAATTGACGTTACAGAATAGAAACCCATACTAAATGTAAAAAACTTCACAAACGATATGATTTCCAGAAAATTCTTGATAACATGACATGTTTCGATAACACAGTAGCTTCTTCAATGGGAAACTTCGCTCCAAAATGCCAACCTAAAAACTTCTACCAATGTAGAAGCAACATTATAGAAGTTCGAATACTCGAATGGCTTTATTTTGATGAAATCTGATTGTAGGAGTCTACTCAGCTTTGTAATAGAAGTAATTCAGGCAAGACTACAATGATCTTCCTGTATCACGAGTTCTAGATTGTTCTCGAACATCCCAGTATTCCTCAACATTCAATATATATATCGTGATGTAGGAAGATTATATTATAATGAGGTGCAAGGCCAGTGGGACGATAATTCTGTAGAATAGAATACAATTTATTGATCTCATAATATCAAATAATGACATAAGACAAGGTTAATGAGCTTGAGAAGTGAGCCATCAACTACCGACAGCAATTATTGCCATAGATAATATCCTGAGTCTGAGAGCTCTGACAGTTATCTCTTCTTTCCCGTTTATCTAAATTCATTCATTTTTAATTAGGTATACCAAATTGACCAGTCAAATTAGTTTATGACTAATGTCATGAGGTTGCCAAAAATGAAAGTGTTGCTATAATTTGATTATGATGTTTTGGAATTGTAAAATCACGGTGTGGCAATAGAATTATTTTTGAAACCACCAATAGTTCGTAATTTGATTCATTAATTTATTTCTTCGATCTTTTACCCAATAAAGCAATAGCCGTTTCCCTTTTTTATGCAGTTTTGTTATAAATTCACGGTTGTCAGAAGTAATTTTGGACATTCACTTGAAGCAAAAAAAAAAAGTAGTACTTCTGCAGTTGTACAAAAGGCAGATTTTCGTTGAGACACGTGCTTTTATTTCCAGGTTTCACGCTCAAAGCACCCGCAACTCTAAGCGTTTGTTATTATCCCCACCATTCACGATTTCATTCATTTCTCCGTGTTTGGCTCAAGAATTATTGGCGTATACTTTTCAATGATTTATTAATGGAAGGCAGTGTCTATCTATTGTTATTTAGTTTGATCATCCACCCGCAAATGTACAGGGTGGGCCAAAGTGGTCACTTTTAAAGGAAAAGTCCTATTCTCCAAATGGATAGAAAAAACTGATGTCGATGCCTGAGGGTGGATTTTCAAAATGGTAATTTTTTGAAAATTGGCTGAAAATATTTTTTTTGCAAAAATTGTATGTTCTCTCGAAGGTAACGGCAAAGCATTGAGTTTGTGATAAAAATCATTCCTGAGGCACTGAAATCAGCCTTCCTATATCTTGTTCAAGGATATAACTTGGTCTTCTTGAAGGAAAAGTTCTATTTTGAAACTAGGTACATGGTTACTGATTTCAGTGCCTGAGAATCAATTTTCATGACACACACAATGCTTTGGGAATGTTTTCATGGAAGCAAAGAATTTTTGACAAAAAAATGAGTTTCAGCCACTTCATATTCAATTCATATTTTCGAAAAACACCTTGTAACTCTGAAACGAAGATAGATATCGATATGCAGTTTTCACCAAAAAGTTTGTCAAGTAAATTGTTCAACAGGCACCAACATAATTTTTTTTTATCTAGTACGGGAATAGGACTTACAAGTGTCTGACATTATCCCCACATTTCGCGATTTCTTTCATTTGGCGTGATTGACGTTTAGGATTGTTGGCGACGTTGGCGTATACTTTTCAATGATTCATGAATGAATCCCGGTGTATTATCTATTGTTATTTAGTATCTAGAGTGTAAGTACGTACCTTAGACAAATTGGGTGACAGCAGTTGGGGCGACTCGTCTCTCATATCCCTGTAAGCGATGAAGGGATCCGAGGGCTCTTCTGCGAGCAGCGGGCCGAAATTGTCGCGCAACAAAATGTCGTCCAACATGTCGGAGAGGAAGGGGTGCTCTTCTAAGGGTACGCAGACGTCCCCTGCTACGGGGGCGAGATGCGTCAGGTCCTCGGGCTCGTCCTTCAGCACTAAAAACGGGCAAAAACTGGTTAGGGACTTATTACACTCGGACAGACGAAAAGAAATTATGGCAAGTCATGGAAACCATCCATTCTCAAAGTAGTCCAGTATTTTTCAACAGAAGAAAAAAACCAAACTCAAAGTCGGTCGACCACAATATTTATTATCGAAATGATCAGCGTGTTTCGGAGCTACGGCCATCTACAGACACAATGAAAATAGTATCTAGAAAATTACAAGTAGTATATGGTAGCTGGGAAAGAGTTGATATACATCTTATGTAGAAAACATCTTAACAATATAAAAAATCAATTATCCGGTGGTTACAACAAAATTTGTAACGGCTGAAAAGCCAAAAGAACTTGACTATAAGTAAGTTCAGCATCGGGAAAAAATGGAAAAATTAATTTATGAAAATCTACTCAATTGAGCTCCATCTAACTGCAATATCAATCGAACATTTCTGCCTCTTTCCTTTCGATGGCTTGATATTGCAGTTAGATGAAGCTCAATCGAGTAGATTTCCAGAAATTCTTTTTTTCATTTTTTCCCGATGCTGAACTTACTTATGGACAAGTTCTTTTGGCTTTTCAGCAACAAATTTTGTTGAGTGCGAGGCTGGATTGATCCTTTGTTGTAACGACCGCATAATTGATTTTTTATATTGTTAAAATGTTTACTACATAAGAGATATATCAACTCTTTCTGGTTATTTTTATAATAAATATTGTGGTCGACCGACTTTGAGTTTTTTTTTTCTCCTGTTGGGAAATTATTCCAAATTGATAGCCCTGTAACTTTTTTGATTCTGGTCCGATTCTGGTGAAATTTCTACCACATCTTAGATTTAGGATACAAAGTGTTCAAATTGTTCATTATACAGAGAAAAACAAAAGTTATTCTTTCACCCTCAACTTCTCAACACCAAATCAAATCAAATCAAATCAAATACACCCTGTGGCAAAAGTGAGCGATTGAACTTAATTTAATTTTGTTCTGGATAAAAGTGTGATCTTTTCTTTACACAATGATTTTTGATTAACGTCGATATCTTGTTTTTAAGAGAAGATACAAGTGTTTTGAGAAAGTATAGAATTTTTCCAATTCTTATCTATACAGGGTGTAATTCAATTGATGGCTGAAAATATAGGATATGGTTCCTTAGCTCACTTTAAGAAGAAAATTTCTTATAAAAATTTGGTTCGTCTCTCACTCATTCGTTTTCGAGAAAAAAAAAGTCTCTCCAACCACGTATTCACATAAGAACTGAGAACATAGAAATTAACAATAAACTATTTCCTCAAACATTCGCGCACACAATAAATGGTAAGTTGAATAAACCTTATCTCTGAGAGAGATTTTCATTTTCACTGACCACCCTGTATCTCAAACAATACGGGTCTTTGATCCGGTCTCTGTGGGAACTATAAGAATTTCTTGAACAATATCAATGATTGAATTATAACGATTTATACTGTAGGAATCGACATAACTCATGTCTATGAGAATATAATGATATATTCTCTAAAACGGGTCGTTATTGAGATATAGGGCGTTGAAATTTAAATTATTGATATTATCGATTCATAAGAAAATGGAGGTGGAACCTGCTCAAATTCGTTATTGGTATTGAATCATCATTTTGAATTGCATGCTGTTTTTTGGGAAACCCGGTATATCATTTTTTTATCCTTTAGAGTAAAAAACAAACATTCTAGGTAGATTCTGGCTCATATTCAATGCATTCTTCGTATCCAGTGCATTGAGGACAAAAAAGAATCTCGATAATGAGGCTGAATGATGTTGAGATTGAAAGGATATGCACCTGCCAATTATCTTTACGTCATCAATTAGTAATGTTTTCCAACTACATAGTATAGTTAGTTGTACACATTGATTTTAAAAATAATCTCCATAGGTCTTTGGCACTATTTTCGAGGAATGGTCATTTTATATACATGTTAGTTTTGTCATTTTGTTTACATAACACCGTGAGAACATTCGTTACATTCTAAAACAAATTACTTACTTATATATAACGATTTAACGAAGGGAAAAAATATATTCTGTCAAAATTATAATTGCAAGATAATTCTGATAATTAGGCTATAAGCAATACCTACCTCTTCTCCCTATCCTCCCTAGGCACGCACGATGTTCTTAGAACTTTATAGGGATTCCATTCCGTGCGCTCCAAAAGATTTAGGAAAAATGCAATACAGTGCAACATTGGTTCTGGTATATTTTGTGAGTTACATGTTTCCAAAATGGGTTTAATACTATTAAATTGATATTGACCAAATGAAAAATACAATTTTTTCCCAAGTATACCGAGTGATACTGACTTATGGTATACCCCCCTTTTCTACCTCTATAAAGTTAGCAAAGCCACTTGCATGAAAATCGATAAAAACTATGCCATTAATTGTCGAATGATTGTCGAGAATTTGTCGTGAAGAAAAAAAAATTGTCGCGCTCTTAGTTTTTTTTATATGGGGTGGCTCTGCTAACTTTATATTAAGTTAGCAGTGCCACTAGAATAAATCGACAACTGAAAATCAAATATCGCAACTGTTCTTATCAATAATTGTCGAGTAATTGTCGAAGTCCATCTAACACAAAAAAATGCGAAAAAAGTGTTTTTTTAACGCGTATATTTACATTTTTAGTGAAATTTCCTGGAATCCGTGGAAATTTCCAGTATTTGGCAACACCGCATTCTTATTTCGACCTCCTACATCATTTTCAGTGACATAATTGATAGATATCTATATATGTTTCATTTTCTCTCTTCTATAGATCAGATAAAAATCATTGTAAATGATGAATAAAAGAAGAAAAAAAGTCACCCATGTGAATTGTTGATTTCTATTTACATTTAGGAAATCCCATAACTTTTATAGGGTGGCAAAAACTATTTGTCGCTTGACCTGTTGGTACGAAAAATTGTCGACTCATTGTCGACTCATTGTCGAAGTCTATTTAACGTAAAAAAATCAACAAAAAATTGTTTATAGCTCTGTTATATTCATTGGACTTTCTGGAAACTGATGTGTAAAATCTTTAGTTCATTATTCTCCGCTTTGAAATTCATTGAGCAATTGTCGAATGACCTAAACATATTTGTCGTGAAGGAAAAAAAATTGTCGCGCTCTTAGTTTTTTTTATATGGGGTGGCTCTGCTAACTTTATATTAAGTTAGCAGTGCCACTAGAATAAATCGACAACTGAACATCAAATATCGCAACTGTTGTTATCAATAATTGTCGAGTAATTGTCGAAGTCCATCTAACATAAAATAAATCCAAAAAAGTATTTTTTAACGCGTATGTATACATTTTTAGTGACTTTTCCTGTTATCAGTGAAAACTGATGTGTAAAATCTTTAGTTTATTATTCTCCGCTCTGAAATTCATTGAGCAATTGTCGAATGACCTAAACATATTTGTCGTGAAGAAAAAAAAATTGTCGCGCTCTTAGTTTTTTTTTATATGGGGTGGCTCTGCTAACTTTATATTAAGTTAGCAGTGCCACTAGAATAAATCGACAACTGAACATCAAATATCGCAACTGTTGTTATCAATAATTGTCGAGAAATTGTCGAAGTCCATCTAACACAAAAAAATGCGAAAAAAGTGTTTTTTTAACGCGTATATTTACATTTTTAGTGAAATTTCCTGGAATCCGTGGAAATTTCCAGTATTTAGCAACACCGCATTCTTATTTTGACCTCCTACATCATTTTCAGTGACATAATTGATAGATATCTATATGTTTCGTTTTCTCTCTTCTATAGATCAGATAAAAATCATTGTAAATGATGAATAAAAGAAGAAAAAAAGTCACCCATGTAAATTGTTGATTTCTATTTACATTTAGGAAATCCCATAACTTTTATAGGGTGGCAAAAACTATTTGTCGCTTGACCTGTTGGTACGAAAAACCTCGACCGCCATATTGGAGCCGCCATTCTGTTTTTTTCTCTAACAAAAATGCCATAATGCATTGTCACCGGAATTATGTACACCTGCCAAATTACAAATCAATCGGACGATTAGATGTGGTCTAAAAATTGGTTACAAGATTTGACTGACATTTTTTTATCACCAACAACAGATTGAATATAAGCGTGTTAAAAAACATTTCAAATTTGTATAGTCATATTGGATCATCTTGAGATAACCTGGATAATAAGAGTCCTCCAGGAAATCATTTTATTTGTTATGAAAGAAACATTGCCGAACATGGCCGAACTGAATACCTTTTAATAATTTAGCTTTTCCCTATGAACTATCTGGATCGTAGGTATATCAACATTATCAAATCCACTCCAAACTAAGTTTACCCGATGCGTTAACTTATTCGCTGGACAGACTGTAGACATCACTTGACCACGTGACAACACGGGGCACGTGATATTCCCAAAGGCGCCAAAGCGGGAATATCACTAATATTAGTAGATCACAGGTCAGTCATCATAGTATTGTCTTACTGTGGTGTACTTATTAGGGTGCGTTTTGTTCAGTCGAATGCAATTCAATTCAGATTCTCGTGGTGTTAGTTATTATTTCAGTGAAAGACTCTTGGTGATTCTCGTTAATTCAATAATGGAAAAACTTGTTCCTGGAAAAAGGCCCTTAGTTCCTCGCAACATTTTGGTGGAGACTATTCTTAAACATAAACATGAACTTGTTTTCAACAACGAGATTGCGCGGGCAACAGCGGCTGTTTGGAAAGTGATTGAAGCTGGTTTAGACAATAAAATTAAGGCGACATCTCTTCACTCGATGTGTGTGGGTAATCGGTATCATTTGAAAAGTTTGCTCACAGACACAGCAACGCTGGATGCTGATCAGGAATATGAGGTATCCCTAAACGAGTGTGAATCGTCTGAATCGAATCGAAATTCCATGAGAAATTCCCTCGGAAATTCCTTCAACTTCATTCTCTCTATCAAGACATCCAAATTCGAAAGTCTCTTGACTGAAAGAGTATATGCGAGGAAAACCATGAAAGGAAAGATAGGAGAACGTCGAATTACAATATTTCAACCAAGTAAATGGACTGAAATAGTATCTAAAAAAATTTATGATGATTACCGACTCAATCATGGATATCATTTTAAAAACCATTATTTGACCAGGCAGGCAGACTATGGTGTTTTCAAAGGTGAGTTCATTAGAAGCTTGCCAGGAAAAAATAACGATACATCAATAAAAAATATAATTTATCGATATTGCTGATTAACGTACATAATTCCAGTGACATTCCATTATGAAATTTTTATTAGAGGTAAAAACAAAATGGCGGATTCAAAATGGCGGATAAGTTTTGTAATTATGATCCGATTCTATTCAAAATTGATATCTGGGGGTTTTCGGGGTCGGAGATGATGATTCTTTTGTCAAAATTAGAAAATCAAAAATGGCGTACAAGTTTTGAGACGTTCTGAGATTATGGTCCGATTATATTCAAATTTGGTATGTAGGGGTTTCGGGGTCGGGAATCATGAATTCATTGTCAACATTTACAAATTCAAGATGGTGTCTTCAAAATGGCGGAAGGTTTTGAGAGATTGAAAAATTTAGAAAATCCTTGATTTAATAGACTATAAAGTAGAAAATAAAATATAAAAAAAATGATAAAACCACGGCTGAAGGACTTCGGTCGATTGCCATTTGGTAAATTTTACCAATAAAGGACTTTTATTATTATTATTAAAACCACTCTTATATTTTTAAATGCACTAAAAAAGAAAAATATTATTTCTGCAATCGACTCAAGTCATCCATTTTTGTTCAAAAATCAGCTCTAGAAGTTGACGTTTACTAACACAAAAATAGGAATGTTCCTAGGCAACACTATGTTGCTAGACAACACTTTTAGTTCCTAGGAGCTAAAGTTGAACTATCAACTCCTACTCATGATATTATTATAATAATCTGTCAAGTGAGTCACATTGGCGGTTACTTCATTTATATTTATTTTAGTTAGGTGTTTATTCTTTCGGTTGCAGAAAAAATAGCATGTTTGATCCTAATAAAACAATCTACTATTTTTTTCCTGATGATGATCCAAAAATGAAGAGTATGACTAAAAGCGTGGAGCGCTTTCATCATCGCGGAATATATGATTTTCTGGTGCTCTTTTTGATAATATAATATTTTTTACATCCCATGCGTTTTTGGAGGGATTTCTCATAGCATATTTTTCAGATATTCAGGGTGGTGCGGAATACAGAATTCTGAACCACCTTGTATTTGTTTCAATTAAATACCAGTAGATAGTGATTCAAAAGTTAAGATAGGGACATGTAAGCCGTTTTAACCAATAATTAATAGTTTCAACAGAAAAAAATCGTGAAGCTGAAAAATCTCGATTTTCAACACACTATATCTCTGTTATCATTCCCGCTAGACCGATAAACTATAAGGTACCGTTGAATAGAGAATTGGCCGTCCTTCAAAATGATGTGCCACTTGACCCCCCTTCCCATTTAAGATTCTGAGGGTAACACCTACCCCTCCTAGGGGGTTGAACCATTGGGGTTGAAAATATCCATTCAACGTGTCCCCCTCAAAATAAAATTGACCTGTCTTTTTAATTTTTCATATTATTCACTGGAAGGGAGATATTGAGGGTGGGAAGTTTTAGAAATGTCACCCTGTATATCTAAATAATTAGACAAAATCATTACCATTCTTAGGTTTATGCAAATGTGGAAGTACGGTCATTTGCAAGGTACTACCCCCATCAGATGTTGATAAAGCTATTCGCAAAATAGAATGTTCGATTTCTGAAGGCAAAGGAAAATGTGGAAAACGCCAACTACGAGGGAATCTCAGAAAAAAAATAGCGAAAGACCTGCAAACCGAATCAACGGTTAAATGGAGACACAGAGTAGCCAGTGAAATGATGGATAAGGGGATTTCTGTGGAGCCACCGCATTTGTATAAATAATGCAGATGTTTTGAGGGTTGCAAAACATGAATGCATTCGAATGCAGTATCTGGACCAAGACCCAATCAAGGCCATTGCAATTTTGAAAAAAAGTTCTGTTGGACAGAACGTGATACGTGACATCGGGTATGACCCATTCCATGTCACGATTGCATCGGCACACCAAATTCGTGTATTCAACAAAATGAATAGAATATGCGAAACAAACTTGAGTATCGATGCAACTGGTGGGGTTGCGAAGAAAATTGTTCATGTTGATGGACGTGTTTCAAAACACATTTTTTTATATAATGCAGTGGCATACTGTAGAAATCAACAATTTTCTGTAACATCACAATTCTCAGAGTCACATGACATGGCATCCATAAGTAAATGGTTATTGGGAACAATAAGATGTGGAATGGAATTTCCTCGACAAGTGGTAAGGAAGAAATAATTAGAAATACGTGTGTCCAAGATAAGGCAACATGGGTGTATCTCGGTAACCATAAAAGTCAAATGGACAAAAAGTGGCGCATTTAAGGGGTTTATGAAAATATGTTGAAAAATCCCAAAATTGTTGTTTACTTCCGGAACTATTCGAAAAAAAAAAAATTGGCGATTTGGTTTTTATTTTTTTCTGAAGTTATTTGAAAAGTTTTGAAGAAATCAAAGACACTTTCTCCACTTTTTTAGCTCTACAGAATGGCGTTCACAAAATCTCCATTTAACGTTTCGTTTCGAAGAAACCATCAACTTTTTTTATATAGTATATGACACGATATAAAGTACACCATGTATGACATACCATTTTTTATTGTTAACGATTAGACGTTCGGCGCAATTTGTTTTTTTATGTTCATTTAGAAAAAATATTTAATTGCACAACTTCTTTCCTATAAGGCCTATTTTTAACCTACTGTGTAACTATTACGGAAACCAAGATTCATGAAGTTCATCCTTATCTTCGGCACACTGGTATATGAAAAATTCATATAAATTTTTTTTACAGACTATCGACGAATCGAAAGCACTTGAAAACGCATGTGCTTTGATATTCTCAGGGGATTTCAATATAACAAAATATGCAAACAGGT
This sequence comes from Phaedon cochleariae, assembly GCA_918026855.4. NCBI lineage: Eukaryota > Metazoa > Arthropoda > Insecta > Coleoptera > Chrysomelidae > Phaedon > Phaedon cochleariae. The sequence goes on from OU896710.1 coordinate 57,475,297, forward strand.
GTTTCAATACTGGTAAAACAGATTTTCCCAAAACATACATAAGAACTGACGTGGCACATTACATCAAGAGTTGGGTAAATTTCTTCAGTAAAGAAAGTAAAGAAAAATGGAAAAAAAAATTCTACTTGTGTGCTATTGGCCAATTGATTCTTTGTCGTGACAGAGATTCTGCCAAGTGCTTAATTACTGCACTATTGACAGTTTCCCTTTCTGAAAAAGCGGGTGTAGGTGCAACCTCTTTAAATGAATCTCTCCATACAATTAAGTCCCTTGTTCTTGGCAACACTTGTCAAGAAGAAGAAGTTGAGGAAATAATAAGCAAGACAATTGAAGATTCTGAAAAAGACATCGAAGAGGCAACAGAAGAGGGAGAAGATGAAGACGAACCTCAAATGTCAAATTTGGTCGCGAATCAATGGCAGCAGTGGGGCAATGATATTAGGAATGAGGTTGAAAGAAAATTAGAGTACGAAAATGGAGATGATTATAATCCCAGATATTTTCCCGCCTTTGCCGAACGTCTCATGAAAAAAATGGCAACAATTCCTCTTTGGAGTTGCATTTGCCGAGATGATTTTGGTTATGGGCGAATTCCTGCCAGTAGTGCTCCTGTAGAGGCAGAATTCAATATTATTAAAAATCGAATTCTCTGCAAGCGGATATTACGTGTAGATGTCGCAGTAAGAACATTTTTGGAATACATTGATGGGAAATTGAAAATATTCGAAGCTAAATCAAATCCTACGAACGAAAATATCAATATTGAAATAAAATCAACTATGGAGTCACCTCGGCGACCAAAGAAAATAGATGTTTCAGATGACGCCACACCAAGTAATTTCGAAATTGAAAAAGAATTTTCTTTAGATTTCCCAGTTGTTTCTCTTAATAGCACAACTGCTTATGAGATTGCACAAAAATTCAATAGTAGCAGATCCAGAGATATTTTCAAAGATGAACTTTCTCCAATCAGTTCTACAAAAAATGATACGCATTGTCCAAGTGGAAGCATTGAAAAAGAAAATTTTTCTGGTTCCAAATGCGAATCTTACGTACCAGAAGAATCGATTCGGAGAAGGAAACCACTTCAAGATTTGTCCTCAGAAATGAATCAAGAATTCGTTTGCGAATATTGTGAAAAAAAATCGAATAATGAACAAGTTTGTGTAATTTGTAAACGCATAATGTGTTCCGAATGCACGGTATCTCAAACAGAAGAGGAAGGTGAAATGAAACTATGCCTCGAATGCTTCCAAAATTCGAGAAAAGACGACCGCCTTGCAACTCAAAAAATTGATAATTGGAAAGGAAAGGGCGGATCGCCGAAAATTTCCAAAAAATCCCGATATCTGAATAAAAACACAGCAGAGTTCCTAGAAGCAATGTCTTTCAAAAAATACTGTAAATTACCATGTCTAAAAAATGGAACAATTTCATCTTTACGCCTAATCAAAATTGGAAATTCAGAAGTGTCACTCACAAACACCTGTGCGTTTGACAGCATCACCCAAATATTAATGGCGGCAATGAGTGACAATGACAATATAAAAAAATTCATGAATATCCATAGATATCAAAATAATTTTTTTGATCTTGTGTATGACACTGTGGAACATGGTATAAGTCAAAAGACTTATAAGAGAAGGGCTGAGATAATTTGTCACTTATTTGGAGAAGAAATAAAAGATAATACCACACATGAAATCAACTGCACAACAAGTGCGAGCTCTCTAGCTGCCAAAATATTTAAAACTCATCCAAGTTTTATAGAAATTCGTCAATGTGAAGATGGGTGTTATCGAAAAATCGAGTACGCAACATATGGTTGGCATGCGAGATTACTGAAAGAAAATTTACAGACCTTCATAGAAACTATCGCAACAAAGGAAAAAAGATGTAAAAACAATTGCGAAACATATCAATCAGTTTCATTGGAAATGGGTAAGTTCATATTTTTTATTCAACTTTGAGATGACATTCGAATATGAAGAATATCAAAGGGAGAAGGGAAAGCTTACAGTCGGATTGTCAAGTCAACATGCTTGTTCAGAATCAAATTCCGGAGCAAATTCCTATATTATTGTCTTTCGCAAAAATGTGTTTTGTATAAACATTTTTTCTTCCATTTTTGTTATAGTTCCACTAAATTAAATATAAGATTTTCACACCTTTAAAAGGTCTTCTTGTAACCAAACACTGATGATGAAAGATCTTCTGGCAGTGTCTGAACTAAAGAAATTGTTTGGAAAATTGTATACATTCAAATTTTCATTGACCGATATTGACGTGAAAAAAAAATACAAAGAATATTTTATGTTCCAGGAGACATCGTATTGTTCGAAGTATATGGGCAGGAGGATAAAATACCCATAGACTCAATAAGCAATTCGTTCATCAATAAATCAAATGAAACCTACCATCTCATGGGTGTCATTCATTATGTTGGCCCGAAAATGCTTACACGAACTCCAATTCCAGGCCATTATATTGCTTACTGCAAAAGGGGAACGTGCTGGATGGTATACGATGACCTGAAGGAAAAAGCAGAAAGATCTTCACAAAATTTGAAAGTGTATCCTGAAATATTGGTCTATTGTAAAATATAAAGTAAAATGAAAATCGAAGTCGTATTCAGTTATAAAATGTTGATTTTATAAAAATGTAAAATAGCTGCATCACCAAAGACTATTAGCAACTCAACAGTCATTTTATATTTCGAAAATTGAGAGATGATAAATAAATTCAAAACTGTTAAGATGATCACATGCAATATATTATTTAGGCCCATTCCATCAGAAAATTCATTACTGCGCGATTTTGAAACAATTATAGTTTTCCATTGCGAAAGCTTATTACTTTAGAATATTCAGGAAATGAATGACCAACCTGATCAGATCAGATCGATGATCAGATATTGAATGGATTCGACTTTATTTACTTGATGAAAATTCATAATGAAATGAGGAAAGACTCACCTGAGTGTAAATTTTCACAAAAACATAACACACACGACAATTGTTTCGCTGAACATCAGCTTCTTCAAAGTGCAACGTGCACTCTGCACGCAGGAGTAGATTTTAAGGGTTAATTTAAGGGTTTACGCATAGGTGATTGCTGAGAATATTGATTCCTTCACGACAGATATGTTTAGGTCATTTGACAATTGTTTGATGAATTTCAGAGCGGAGAATAACGAACTAAAGATTTTACACATCAAATTCCACGGATTCCAGGAAATTTCACTAAAAATGTATATATACGCGTTAAAAAATACTTTTTTTGCATTTTTTTGTGTTAATTACTCAACAATTACTCAACAATTATTGATAACAACAGTTGCGATATTTGATGTTCAGTTGTCGATTTATTCTAGTGGCACTGCTAACTTAATATAAAGTTAGCAGAGCCACCCCATATAAAAAAAACTAGGAGCGCGACAATTTTTTTTTCTTCACGACAAATATGTTTAGGTCATTCGACAATTGTTTGATGAATTTCAGAGCGGAGAATAATAAATTAAAGATTTTACACATCAAATTCCACGGATTCCAGGAAATTTCACTAAAAATGTATACATACGCGTTAAAACATACTTTTTTCGCATTTTTTTGTGTTAGATGGACTTCGACAATTACTCGACAATTATTGATAACAACAGTTGCGATATTTGATGTTCAGTTGTCGATTTATTCTAGTGACACTGCTAACTTAATATAAAGTTAGCAGAGCCACCCCATATAAAAAAAAAACTAAGAGCGCGACAATTTTTTTTTCTTCACGACAAATATGTTTAGGTCATTCGACAATTGCTCAATGAATTTCAAAGCGGAGAATAATAAACTAAAGATTTTACACATCAGTTTTCACTGATAACAGGAAGTCACTAAAAATGTATACATACGCTTTAAAAAATACTTTTTTTGCATTTATTTTATGTTAGATGGACTTCGACAATTACTCGACAATTATTGATAACAACAGTTGCGATATTTGATGTTCAGTTGTCGATTTATTCTAGTGGCACTGCTAACTTAATATAAAGTTAGCAGAGCCACCCCATATAAAAAAAACTAAGAGCGCGACAATTTTTTTTTCTTCACGACAAATATGTTTAGGTCATTCGACAATTGCTCAATGAATTTCAGAGCGGAGAATAATAAACTAAAGATTTTACACATCAGTTTTCACTGATAACAGGAAAAGTCACTAAAAATGTATACATACGCTTTAAAAAATACTTTTTTGCATTTATTTTATGTTAGATGGACTTCGACAATTACTCGACAATTATTGATAACAACAGTTGCGATATTTGATGTTCAGTTGTCGATTTATTCTAGTGGCACTGCTAACTTAATATAAAGTTAGCAGAGCCACCCCATATAAAAAAAACTAAGAGCGCGACAATTTTTTTTCCTTCACGACAAATATGTTTAGGTCATTCGACAATTGCTCAATGAATTTCAAAGCGGAGAATAATGAACTAAAGATTTTACACATCAGTTTCCAGAAAGTCCAATGAATATAACAGAGCTATAAACAATTTTTTGTTGATTTTTTTACGTTAAATAGACTTCGACAATGAGTCGACAATGAGTCGACAATTTTTCGTACCAACAGGTCAAGCGACAAATAGTTTTTGCCACCCTATAAAAGTTATGGGATTTCCTAAATGTAAATAGAAATCAACAATTCACATGGGTGACTTTTTTTCTTCTTTTATTCATCATTTACAATGATTTTTATCTGATCTATAGAAGAGAGAAAATGAAACATATATAGATATCTATCAATTATGTCACTGAAAATGATGTAGGAGGTCGAAATAAGAATGCGGTGTTGCCAAATACTGGAAATTTCCACGGATTCCAGGAAATTTCACTAAAAATGTAAATATACGCGTTAAAAAAACACTTTTTTCGCATTTTTTTGTGTTAGATGGACTTCGACAATTACTCGACAATTATTGATAACAACAGTTGCGATATTTGATTTTCAGTTGTCGATTTATTCTAGTGGCACTGCTAACTTAATATAAAGTTAGCAGAGCCACCCCATATAAAAAAAACTAAGAGCGCGACAATTTTTTTTTCTTCACGACAAATTCTCGACAATCATTCGACAATTAATGGCATAGTTTTTATCGATTTTCATGCAAGTGGCTTTGCTAACTTTATAGAGGTCCCTTTTCTCCTTCGTTTTTCTAGCTATTTCTCTGAAATTTCGAACATCAAATATGCTTACTAGAGGATACTTTCTCACATTTCAGGGAATTTTTTTCATTTTCCGGTTTTTCTGGAAATGACATCAACATCCGAGTTTCAAATGAAACACCTGTATTTTATTCCTTAATCGGTTAGAGATTATTATAACGAGATCAACAATAATGGGTTCGATTGGATTAATTCAAACGATTACGAAGACATTCGCGTTCGAAGTTTCCATAAGCTCAATGGGTGTGACAGAGAAAAAAGTTTCGATATTGCGCTGTCACACCCATTGAACTTATAGAAACTTCTAACGTGATTATCTTCGTAATCGTATGAAATAACCCAATCAAACTAGGTATTGTTAAATTTGTTACAATAATCTCTAACCGATTATGGAATAAAATGTCATTTCCAAGAAATTCGGAGCGGAAGAAATTTCCTGAAATGTGAGAAAATGTCCTTCAGTGAGCATATTCGATATTCAAAAATTCAGAAATATCGCTAGAAAATCGAAGGAGTAATGGGGGGTATAACATGGGTCTGTTACACCCGGTATTATTTAAATGCCATTGATATCAATGCAATAGTATTTGTTTCCAACAACGATTTGAAATTGGAAATATAATATCAGTCTAACATGTGAATAAATATTGGTTTTATGAATATCGGCTGGTTACAAAATTTAAATATCATGTGAAACCAAGGTCTAGCCTTCATAACGTTCTACCTGAGATAGGTACCTACTCAACTTACTATAGTCATCTATAGTCAATGAAAATTCATGAGTTTTCCTGTGTCACGACACTTAAGTTTGGTGTAGGTCTATTTTTAGAAAGGCTATTATGAAATCGCCAAGTTTTTATCATTGAAAATCTGTTTCATCATGATTACACAAATTAGGTAGCCTGGAACATACCATTGTGTTTCCATGGATAAGCAAAATCGTCGATATAAACTCATATCTCATATCGCTCCAAAAAGGAATGGAAATCCCTTGATATTACCGCCGTAAAATAAACATAGGTGAACTTATCACTATCAGAAACCGCAGATTATCATAAAAAATATATGAAGTATAATGAACATTTCCATAAAAAATTTTTGTTGGAATTGACGGGCTGGCGCGAAAAAACTATAGTCACACTATTGCATAGATCTATTTTTTTCTGTAGTTACTACCCGACCAAGATGCATAGAATATGATGTAATCACAGACAGTGTTTTGTTTCTTCCAAAAGGCTTGACCGCAGATTCCGCAATAATGGCATATTAGTTGTCAGTTGCGACACTTTTTACAGATTTCTTTCATGACAGAAAACAGAGCTTAAACACCGCTTACACCAGAAATAATAATATCATAACATTCATAACATAACCTCAAATCAAATGTTATTCCGCGATATTGAAAAGAATCTTTCTGTCAAGTAGGCTGTGTGTCAAGAACTTTGACCGGAAAACAGTAGATGGGATTTATAGGAGTTTCTACACCATCTTCTATTCATCCTGTACCCGACATAATGACAAGCCACACAAAATGGCCGACATGAGCGGAAGCTCGGAAGCTGTGAATTCTGACGATTCTAGCAGGAAAACTAGTGGAGTTGAGTGACATTCAATGACAGTGACCGAGACCTTAACTTTCAACAATCTAGAAGTGACTCAAGTGATGAAAATACAGCAGTATGTATTTTTCCCAAATGTAATTTGTCAGATTATTATCATTCTAAAATAGAGCGTAATAAAGTATTATTGTAGTGGCATGTCACATAGTTTGTTATATTGCATTTTGTTCTAGGTGAATGATTGAGAAAAAGGAAAAAACAAACAAATCCGAAAAAAATCCTACAAGTCGATGGAGACAACGAAATTAGGTGTTATTTGGGATCGAATAGAGAATTTCGACGAAATTTAAGGCAACAATGTGTGCTAATCATTCTATATAAATGGGATAATGTAACAAGCCGAATTTTTTTTCAAATAAAGCCTAATTTTTCTGAAGTTTGAAGTAATTTTAATTAATATTCTTGTTAACCGAGTTGTTAACTATAGTCCCATAGGACAATTTTAAAATTGTTACTGGATTTAGTATATTATTTTAAACATTCAAAGTCAAATATCTCATTTTCACCTTTGAGGCATGTCATTATTATCACAATAAGCCCTTCAATTATACTATTTGGAGTTTTTCTTTCACTTCATTTGTATAAACTCATCGCTACGCTATGTTATTTACTTCCTATAATAATAATTGTAAACAAACTTCAGTTACAGAACCTTGGTAAATAATAATTGCCAATCAACTAAATTCCATAATAATAGCATTGAGTCACAATGTCAAGGTTGTACACAAGAGGTGAGTTTTTATTTTCCAGGAGCACACCTAAAGGAATTCCATAACCTATAAATATCACTATAATAAATTATTGTTCAGAATTCGAGTCTTGACACTGGCATTTCCCCGAAATTATCACAATATTTCAACATTTCAATATGATAAAATTTCTGAAATATTTCATACTCTTCCTATTATTAATTTTGAACGGGTTGACACTAATTTAGTAATTTATCAAGGCACCCCAAATAGATTATTTCAACGCACCTACAGACAGAAAGAGGATGAACATTAGTATTTTAGTCACAATCTCGCTGGGTGGCTGAAAAAGGTTCGTACACCTGTGCTTATTTTTCACAATTCTATTCATAGAGGAATGACATTGAATAGGTACACCATGTGTATATTGTTCAAGTCTTCATTTGACAAAAAGCTACTACACTGCAGTTATTATTTGAGATTGAAATCAAATTGGCTGTAATGATTCTTCAAACGTTTTATGGGTCTTTTCACTACATTGTTTTCGCTACGTAATTCAGTAGTTAATAGGGTTTGATTATTCCAATTAAGCTAGCTTCACACGTAGCAATTTAACAGATCAAATTGACGCAAATTGACACTGCTCTCGTGATCCACATAATATTCACCTAATAAGTGTATTATTTGCTTCAACAAAGTCTACTTCCTGTATATCTACTACAAATGATTTGCTAATACAGGGTGGAGACTTTAGCTGGAATTAATCCGCTGGCAAGAAGGTGGATATTTTTCCTAAAAATTTCCGACAATAAGTGTAGCAGAAAGCAACCTCAACATTTTTTTTTCCAAATCCAACCTTATGGCTGTTGATAAGAAATCCAGAAAGCCAGCGAACTCGTCGGGTTGCGTGAAATCAAAATGTAATTTTAATATTAATTTTTTTTGTCAACGCAACAATGGGGAAGTTTCTTATATTGAGGTTTTCATCTCACTGTGAAGTTCGTAAAAAATTGATATATACGTATTTTTTGTTTTCTTTGTGAGATCAAATTTCACTTCAGAAAAAAATAACTAAAAGAGGAACTTGGCTCCTCCACCATTTCTATGGCGTACTTTCTGAAAATCCACATTCACACAGAGTTAAAATACGATTCTCTGTGCCAGGACGACGTTGCCGACATCATCAATATGTCTTGATTTCCGGAAATTGTTCTTTAAATGCATAAAAACCATATCATAACAGCAATGGGATGTAATAGGTTCTTCAATCCTACTTTGTCAAATATTATGAATAATTTCCATGAATCTTTCATTGGCTGAATGAAGTTGATTACTAATAAAGATTAATTATGATATTTTGCGATAGTATCTATGATTTTTCACTATCGTTATATCAGAATATGTTATTCATAACTTGTCAGTTATTTTTTTGCTAATGAATTCGTTCCTTAATAAAACGGATCTATTTTCTAGGAAAGTTGCAGATTATATCTTGCAACAGCGTCTAATACCTCGAGTCCGTCCACACCACTCAAAATACTGACAGGTACAACAAGAGGAAGGAGCCATGGGTGTCGGCTTCATTCTGTTCTGACCGATGGCAGGAAGATAGGAAGGATAGTATCATTGAATGTAGCCGATAGTGATTCATTGATTCAAACTGAAATTTGATCAGTACGCTGGATTCCTGTTTCAATCAGCCTTCCAATGAGGGGTCACAAGCCATAGGGTTGTAAGTATTTGAAAGAAAAAACAACATGTTGGGGCTGATTTCGCCTACCCCTGGAGTTATATTCTTTATTTTGTTCGCAAAATGTAGGTAAATATAATAGAACGTTAACGTGTCTCGCGAATTTTCATAAAAATCATTGATCTCCCCACTAGCGAATTCATTCCAGTAAAAGGCTCCACCCTGTACATCAATGTATATACGTTATGTAAATTCAGCGGATAGTTTTCATTGTGAATATTCAAACAGATTTTTTCGAGTACACAGAGGTATTCGATTATGTTTGCTTATCATTTAACTGTTCACTATATACACAGTGTAAATAATGAGGTTTGAAAGCTTTTTTGGATTCATTTTGAGCGGAATGTTCAATGTTTTCCTTGTCTCATAATTTTTGTGCTCGCCAGTTACATAAAATCATCTGATGGCATTGGCAGTGACGGCTGACGTATATCCAACAAATAGTTTGGATGCTACCCAAATTTCTATTCGCAGTATATGTTGATGCGCGAATAAATAATAAAAGGAATTGGTGGTGAGATGAACAGGTGCGAAATAATTTAATTCAAAGATTATGGATCTTAGGATCCTTAAAAAAAAATAAGAGTACCTATCGGAAATAACAGATGTTATAGTATAGGTATTATGTAACAAGTGCTGTGAGAAGCATATTACGCACGAATGGACGAATGTACGAAGTGACCCCTCGTGGTCACTTTGGAGACCTGCAGAACATCTCTTTTTCAAAGACTCGTTCATCCAACGAACAGCGAGGCTCTGGAACACATTGCAAAGGGAGGTGTTCCCCGAGGCCTATAACCTCCAGAAATTCAAGAAGAACACCAATTCCTACCTTATTTCCCTTGGTTCTCTGAATATTACAGGATATTTTCTTTTTCGTGGGAACCAGAACTTGAAAAAAATTCCAAGAGTGCGTAATTGCTTTCACCTACGGTTACTATAGAAAGTAGGCAAGAACTTACGAGATATAGCCTCAGTGAGTAGCTCTTTAGGCACAGTAAGCATATCGCACAGTTTTCGTTTATTCCGCCAGTATAGGTATGTCATGATCGCGTAATCGCCGTCAACAGCGGATGACATAACTGTCAAGAATTATAATTCAGACTGTTTGTCCATTGTCGATCCAAATGAAAACCTAGTAGGCGACCTGCTCTTGCCTACTAACTACCTAACTAGGTTGACATCTAGAACGACAATAGGTTGTCCAAACTTTTTTGATGTACTATATGCGAGACTATATGGCAACAGGTAAAGTACAGTATAAAACACGTATAACGTACTATACTTTATCTACAGCGTCCACATGAATCGATGAGAAATTATAAAAATTAATGAAACATGATTTTCATCGTATATAGATGTAATTGAATATTTGAACGTAGTTTTCAATTCTAGTCACCTTTTCTTTCTAATAATTTTTGATATTGTCGGGCAAAATAAATATTTTTTGACATACCTCGTATACGACTGAAAAAAAAATCGATATCTGATATTTGCATTTTCAGTTTTAGGTTCGCAGACCTTTTTATGAAGAATTAGTTTTTTTCTTGTATCAACAATGAAACAGGTTTCCATTTGTTGCCAACTTTGCAAAACCACAACGTTTCATTGAAATTGATGGAAAGACAATTGAGAAATGATTAGAAAAATGATTTTCCATGGAAATATTAATATTCTGTATCTCGAAAACGAAGCAAGTTATCACCCCTTGAATTTTTTCGGTGTTATTGAGATACACCCTGTACATTCATAATGAGCTACTTACTGAGGTAACAATGGTCGTAGATAAAGTTACATTGATGTGTTTTTATGAGCTCACAAGCATCTTATTTATAATAGGTAGTAGACGTTGTATTTTTCGAATTGCATAACATGACGAGATGGATTGCTTATCCATGTGATACTTTTATCTCAATTGATAAAAATAAGTTATTTGTCGTAATTAATTGAAAATGATTCCGCAATAACAAGATTGAAACGAGTAGAATTTATTTTCTTACAACGGCATTAGTTTTTGTGTTATTCTCAAACTACCATTAGAATAACATGTGAACATATTATGTCTCAAGGATATTAAATGTAATTTCATCTATCATATTCAAGCGAGTTTTGTTTATGTTGAGTTCAATAAGAATTATTTCATGTTACTTTGTATGATTAAATATTCACTTGAATGTTTCGATGTCAGTGCATATTCCGAGATATTCCCACTATAGCTCTACCTACCTATTTGTTATAAAAAATACGAGAAATCCTTCCTTCTGTTTATTTCCTAAATTATGCCCTGAATCATTTCTTTCAATAATATTACATTCTATAATTCCCATTCAATTCCTCTCATATTTATCGACTCAACTCTGTACGTTTTTAAAACTAAAGAAACCTTTTTTTATGGCTAGTTTGTCCTTAAACTCTTTAATCCTAGAAGATCTGTCTCCTACTCTATTTTTTCGAAAATAATTCAATCACCCTTCTTGTTGATTCCTATTCATTTCGTCTCAATTCCCTCATTTTTCATCAAAAAACAATGAAGATAAAAAAGTTGAAAACTATTTTAGCAATGACTCTCAATTTTTATACACTGTATTCTCAGTACCAGTAATATCAATCCGAAAAGAACAATTTATTATAGAATTACGGTTCTGATTGTGTAATAGTATACGAATATTATATCAGACAAACCGAGATAATGCGTGTAGAGATAAAAGAACGTATGGATTGATATACTCAACTTCATTTTTCAAATTGAACATTCAAAAGTCGTTTTCATAATATAGTTTGTAACATACAAGTTTATTTAGTTTGAAAACTTGGTTGTAGTTTATTCAGATCTTGGTTAGTTTCTTTCTTCAAATCAGAATGCACTTATTCAGTCACACCCTGTATAGTTGAATTGGAAAAAAAATAGCGTCCAGTTTGAGGAACTAGTTTGGGGTGGTTGGTGATTTCTACTGGATTGTTTGACAAGAGCTTTTGTTTTGGTCTCACTATTTTGAAGAACATTCGATCTCAAATATGCCACAATTTTTCTTCTGGCGAATTTAAAAACTCAACCAAACTATTTTTCCTTGATACTTTAGCCAGGTCATCAACATCATTTGACCAACAGTAGGTATATATATTTCAAGTAAGTATTCATCATAATGTAGTGAACATACCATAATCATTGATTTATTCAAACGATAATCAGTTGAACCGCAAACTATTATAATAATGTATAATTTATACCTATCGCATTTGAATGCAATATGAAGATATTTTTTCTGTTTCCTCAGTTGAGAATCTTAGAAGCTGATTGGTCGAATAACTCAAATGGACCAATCAACCAATCACTTACTGGAACATTCTCAATCTGATTGCCAATTCTTAATTTAGTTGAGTTTACGAATTCGCCATCTGTGAAACCTATGATGGAATAAAATTCTTACCTCCTAAACAGAAATACATTTCAAAAACTCTCGGACAGGTCGAGTCGAATTTTATTTTTGAGACTCTTTTTTTTTCGTAAAATATTCAACCACCTGTCAACCTTCTGCCCTACAGATCAACCCCTCAAACATTTTGAAGTATACAAGGAATATGTAATAGTTACCTTGTAAAGGTTATATCAGGAAGAGGCAGAATTAGCAGTTCATTGCCACAGCGAGTACTTGTGAAAACTAAAAGGTTCCTTATGCTGGGAGATGAAAAACCAAGAGCCCAAAGATACACAGGGGATCTGAAAGATAGCCTATAAAGTCTCATAGAGAAAGCGGGACCAGTTAAAGAGCTCTAAACGATTTAGAGGTCGCGATGTCTAGGCAAACAACCTGAAGGCCAAATCTTAATCTAATCTCATCAGATATAAGGTGTTATAGTTTATGCAAAGTCAGTTGGAAAAATACATCACCACAAGCCGTCGGTCCCTTTGAAAGTTCAAAGAGGGCGGCAGCGCGGCCCGACATTCGTTTGATGATCTGTTCAACTGTCTTTGCATAAACTATACCTAACTATCAGGAAGTTCAATTTTGAGAAAAGATTTCGAACGAAGCTAACCACCAAGAGAGAATGGAGCACAGAATCCATCCAAGCACCGGGTAAGAATACCATAATATGGTGTACGGACGGGTCTAAAACACCTGAGGGACTGGAGCAGGAGTGTTCCCCAGCGTTCCAGAATGCATCAGTCGACAAGAACTACCGGAACAAGAAAATCGTTGAGCTTTTCCAACATCAACCTAAAGATGGTTTGGGAATGCCTATACATGGTACTGAACAAGTTAGGCAGTAACAACAAGGTAATCTCTCTTCTGAGTGCTGAAGCACATTGGAGTGGAGGGAAATGAACAAACAGACATCCTGGCACGAAAAGGAGCATCAATGCCACTGATCGGACCAGAACCATTCTGCGGCCTTGGGGAGATTCATATCTCCAGAAGAACTTGATAAAGCTGAAGAAGCAATGAGAGCAACACACTGGCGAAGGTTTCCAGGCCGCTGCAGGCCAAAGATCTCCTCGGCAATTTCTACCAAGCAAGGTCGAAGACACTGATTAACCTCAGCAAAATTGGTAGCAAGGAAATAACGAGATTTCAAACGGCATTGTAGACTCGAAGAACATCCAAGGAAGCTAGGCTTAAAAGGGGACAGCACTTGCAGATCCTGCGGGGGACATCCAGAAACACCTCACCATATTTTGCTTTCAGTGCTATGTTGTACATCACAAAAGATCGAGTATACTGGGATCATACCAGCTGACTGTGGGAAAAATACCACGAACAGATCATCTCAAACTCCTCGAATTCCTAAAAGATCTGAAGCTTGAGGGGCTGCTATAAAGAAGTAAATCTTGGTATTACTATCAGCAATAACCTTTCTTGAGAAAATCACGTGAGATCAATTGCTGAAAGTGCATCCCAAAAACTTGGTTTTCTGTTTCGGGCCAGGAGCTATTTCACTTCCAGTCAGCTGATTCTGATCTATAAGGCACAAATCCGACCTGTCCTGGTATACTGTTCCCATATTTGGAGTGCAGCAGCCAAACATACCCTGAAACTGCTGGATTCTGTACAGAAAAGGGCGATTCGTCTCGTGGGTGATGCCTCGCTCACAAACTCACTCACTTCTCTGGAACACCGTAGAAAAGTTGGCGATCTGGCTCTATTTTATAGATATTTCCATGGACGATGCTCTTCTGAAATATCGACAATTGTTCCTCCCTTGGCAATCCCCGCGAGAATAATCCGTCGAGTTGAGGCCTCGCATCCCTTCGAGGTCACTTCGGAGACCTGCAGAACATCTCTTTCCAAAGACTCGTTCATTCAACGAACAGCGAGGCTCTGGAACACATTGTCAAGAGAGATGTTTCCCGAGGCATATAACCTCCAGAAATTTAAGAAGAACACCAATTCCTACCTTATTTCCCTTGGTTCTCACGATGTTTTCTGAACATTACAGGATATCCCTTTTCGTGGGAACCAGAACATAACAAAAAAAAAAGATGAGGCACGATAGATCTAATCAGTCACCATCCACACCTACTAATACCAAGGTGTAACTTGACCCCTTGTCCAATTCAAAAATTCTGAAAAGGTTGATCTATAGGGCAGTAGGTTGACAGATGGTTGACACTTTTTTATCACGGAATTTCATTCCATCATAGAGATTTGATGCAGATATAGGTACTCACTTGTCAGCCCTGGCTCCTCGTCCGAAAAGGTGAGGAATCCCTTGCTCATGTCCTTGGTCCTGGGGCCGAAAATCTTGGTGGTAGCGCTCTGCGGCCTCGATGCGCCACCCTCCACGTCTCTCAGATCGCCAAACAGTCTGGCCGTGGCCGAAATCGGTTTCCTCTCCTCAACTGTTCCTCCCACCCTCACCACCTCATCGGGTGATTCCTCCACGTTGTTCGATTTACCTTTAGCCTCATCCGTTTTAATTAACGAAGAGTACTGACCGGCAGAGTATATCTCATCTTTGCCCTCCCAACCGCTAGAAAGATTTGTGAGGTTCGCAACTAAACTACACCACCGGGCAACAGCAACTGTTGTTGTTGTTGTCGTCGTGGTTGTGGTGTGTTGTGAAGCCGAACTGACGAAATCACAATAAGACACGACGATATATTTATTCTGTTCGCGCGTAGAGTGCCGTGTATGTGTGTTGATTGTCGACTGTTTCGGGAGACCGATGTGTGGCGACTGTTTGTTGGTGTTGGTGTGGTGGCCGCGTGACGATTTCAACGCACACCGAGATGATGGTGATCGACGTATAGGAATGAATCTACGAGTATGCAGCACGTGATTCGAATCTCGTATGATTCTCGGATTTATCTCGATGGATTGTAATTAGACTGTGTGTGTGTACCGAGTGACTCCTTATGGAGAATCACCCTCTATAACTTGTTTTTAGGGAAGAAAATGATAATTTTGCACTTATCGTGCGATGGTTTTTTTTTCCGAAAATTTGTTATTGTTACTTACGTATTTTGTTCTGAAAAACACGAATTTGATAATGAAAATGTGAACAAACCACAATTTATCAAGATATCTCACTATAAAGTTACAAATTTCACCTTCCTTTCCGCCTGTATCTTTTGGATTGCATTGGAACAATTTGCCCTTATTTTTTCATTATTGGACAATTTATACCATATACTTATCATGATGTACTTCAATGACACATTTTTTGATATGGAAGTCAACTAGAAATATGATTTTTCTAATTTTGACATGTAATGTGACACTTTTCAAAACTGACGGAAGTTTTGAAACGTCTTACTTTACGTAACCAGTTGCGTAAAGTAAAATTTTACATATAACTGGTGATGTAATGTTCATTTCATTCATTCATTTCACACAACAAGAGTCGGCAGAACTCATGTAAAACTGGTCATTATTTTTGTTCATGCGAAATGTTTCGTCAAAATTAGAAAAAATATTGTGTAACTCTGTGATGTTGCGGGATCTCGCTTCGCTCGTCCCGCAAAATCCCATCGTTACGCAAAACAACGCGTTTCCTAACTGATTACGTAAATATCTATTCTTGCGCTTTATCCAAATTAATTGAAGAGAGGGAAGACTGTCATTTAAAATAATGGCGTGTGTAACGTCATTCAGAAGGAATCTGTTGACATTTGACATCTCGTATTTGGATTGATTATTGATTAAATGGCCGTCATCTGGTATGATTGTTCACTAAATATCACCATAAAAATCATATTTTGTATTGAATTTTCTATATGAAAATGTGTCATTGAAGTAAGTCATGAGTATATAATAATAATGTCCAATGACAAAATAAAAAGAGCAAGTAGCTGTGAATGCTTCCAAGACAGGCAAACTTTTTCTTGAAATATCTCGATAAATAGTAGTTTGTTCGCATTTTCATTATCAAATTCGTGTTTTACTGGCAAAAATTCGTAGGCAACATAAAATTTTTCGAAAAAAAAAACATCGCGTGATAAGTGCAAAATTAGAAACGGCCGTAAGATTGTTTTTCTCCTTCTAGACTCAACAGTTATATATCCAGAGAAAAAGTAGCTAAGAGTGAATGAATGAATTTTTAATAGAAAATACTAAGTCTACGTAAATGCAGTTTTCTTCAATTATCTTTATTACGAGTGATCATAGAATCACGAAAGTTAGTTCTTAAGGGTAATTTGATCTTGCAAATCGTTTATTATATTTCTAAAATACAGAATGTCAGTTTTTCGAAATATTTGTGGATATAGTAAAAATCTTTTATAGAACTTTGTTACCTCTGTATTTTTTCTAGATATTGGAAATATATCTGTTGAGTCGAGAAAAATAATCATTCAAGATATTGTTTTCATTTTCATTCACAGGCAAGAATGAATGGTATAGTGGCGATTCTTCATAATGTGGTCACTAAATTTGAGGCGCCATATTAGAAGATACCTAAGCTACCATTGGCACAAAATAATGAAAAAAATAACAAAAAAAATTAGCCGTTTAAAAATTAACAAACGGGATACTGTATTTCGCAACTCTCGCGACCCAAAACCCACAAAGCAATAATTCGAACATGCGTATGTACAGTCGTCTTCAAAACACATGTCGCACATGGACGGTGTCGGCTCTCTGAATCACCGCTGCAATAAGAGCACTCATACCGTCCAATCGCGACATGTTCACTGAAGGCGAGTGTACAGGGTCATTCCGTATAAATAAACAGCTTCTACAGGGTTCATCATTGAAGATAGAAAAAAACTTCAAATACAAAAGTTGAACGGTTTGTTCTGAACCTCCAGAAAATTGTACGAGGTGAAACAAATGAATATATATTTTTCGAAAAAATTCTGTACCGAATATGAACAACCTATATATTTTTGAAATTAGGAAAGAGAGATCTTTAATTTTTTCGAAAAATATATATAAAGTGTGTTCCATTGGGTCAACACAAACCCTGCAATTTTTATATTTGATTTTATGTATATATTCCTTCATGAAACCTGTAGAAGCTGTTTAAATATACGGAATGACCCTGTACACGATTATTCCAGCAACTATGTTGCCAATTTCAGTAGATTTGAGAAGTAAATAAGGATTAAGTGCCTTCTTGGCATATTTATTTCGTGATATTCTCCAGAAATTACCACCGAGTGATGATACCATGCCTACAGAATCAATTAACTTTGTTCCTGAACTGAAAATAGATTCTCCAAACTTTTCATTATGCCGTTTTACAGAAATTCAAATCATCAAATTCATATCTCATGTTCAACTTGTCTAACTTTGACAGCCGACAGTTTACGTGTTTTTTCGTTTTGTCGTGGAAACACTGGTTTTCAATATCCCGTGTGAAAGAGTTATGCTTTATCCGGAATAGGCTTTATTCAACATTTCCATAATTGTTGTACAATAAATAAACGTTATGATAATTTTATGATAATTTTCTTACACATACAAATTAGTCATTTATAATTATAATTTGCCCCGAATACGGACATGTCCACTCGTTTTTAGTTAGGTTGGGATCCAAAAGTTAGGAGAATGCGAAATAGGTGATGATTTTATGGATTATAAATGGAAAAATACCATTTGGGACCACAAATATATTTTTTTCAATTTTGTGTGGGAACACCAAATACATTCTGTCTTACTCATTTCATCTTACTCCTTCCAAATTTGTAAATGAGATTTAAAAATATTGATATACAGGGTGTTGTGTCCACTCGAAACCTACTAGACTTTTTTTTATTATGTCAATCGTCACCACTGTGAACAAAGAACAGAAACCAAATATTAAAAAAATGTATAGGGTGGTTCAAGAGTTATGATTAATTGAAAAAAATGGGGAAAATTAAAAAAAATCACCCTGAATCTTGTTTATAAAGAATGATAGACCCATGAAATATAGATTATTCAGAATCACCTCGTTGTCCTCCATATACGATACTGCTGATGATGAATTATATTATATAACCCGAAACCAAGGGTATTCATGAAAAGTTGTGGAAATTAGTTAGCGTGCCAAATCAGTATCAATAGATAGCACAGGTGATTTGTATTTGAATCACATAAAATCGCATTGGGAAAATTTATTCAAATTACTCATTTTCTGAACCTGATTTCGTTATATAAACTTAAAATATGTTGTTTCATTTATTTTGTCAGGAATACATTGAAAATATCAAATTCAGCTTTCAATAAAGTACCTAGTTATTGAATTACTTGATTGCAAATACATTCAAGTCGAACATTGGCAAACAATCTGTATTTCACAATGGAATAATTTTATTCAATTCATTACCAAATGAGTTAAAAAATATACATGATGCAAGAAGGCATGATTTGATTACTCAGAAATGAAATGTTATAACTATCATCACTGATTAACAAACCTTAGTTGTTTCCACTGAGTGGAATTCATTAATTAACCCTTCATGATATTTTTGTCATATATTCATTATTATCAGAAATGTTTCTTGGGGTAATAAAGAGAAATCAATATCCCAAGAACAGGTCAAAACGAATGATTCACCCTGTAAACATGCGATTGCGAGGAAATGTTTCCACTTTTATCTCTATTTTAATCTTTCGGTATTATCATTACTACTAGAATTAACACTAGACACGAAAGTGATAAGTGATATGAGAATCACATGACCTTACAATGCCTACTCAATATAATTTAAGTGACCTACCGCAAGCTGTTTTAGAAAAAGGAAGATAAAAAGAAAAGCAGTTTCTGTTTTAAAATATTATCATTTGAATTGAATCACATTTCCAAACGAGAATCGAATCATCTTTCCGAAAGATGATATAATAATGCTGAGCTAGTGAGCTATTACGAAATTTAGGTACTACTAGATAAGATTAATTAGTTTTTATACGATGTCCTTGAGAAGAAAACAACATTATTTATATCCCATAGAGACCAATAATGAGATACAGCTTATACAGAATACGAGATGTTAACCCTTTCGCTAACCCTGTCCTCAAATGGGGACAGCCTATTCCTATATGATTTTTATACAGCTCAGATTATTTTCACTGTATACACATATCAAACTCTCCTCATGATAGTATGTTATTGAAGCCATGTGAGGAATATTCTGTGAGAATATCACTTTGTAGAGCTCCGTCGTATAGTTTTTCTTAGTGACATTTCAATTGCAGCAACTGTCATAATCACTTTTTTATGTAGGCAAACAGATGCATTTTTGAATTCTGATTATTCTATCAAATATTTTTCGAGTATTTCATGCTCTAGGATTTTTTAGCGCGTTGTACTTTTTTGAGGACATTGGGAGTTAACGGCACAGGATATCAAGGTGCATAACCCAATGCTAATTCACTTTTATTCATTTTAGTGTGTGATGAATGGCCAAAAGACCTCTTACTGGTGAGAAGTTCTTGCAATTGATTGAATAAGAGTTTACAGGTGAAATATATGTCTAAGAAGCGATTGCTTACTATTTAATGGGACAGAGTTCAGAGAATGATCATTCCAATGGCTCCCATTGTCCCTATTTGGAGACATGCCCTAGCATCAAATCAAAAAATGATTATACCAAAAACAAAAAAAAAAACATAGAAACTGTATAAAAAAAATTTAGATTTTCGTCATCGCATTTATTAATTCATGAGCGAAAGGGTTAAATATGTAGAAAAAAGTGGTGTGTCCTTCAAAGAGCGTTAGAATTGAAAGAATTTCCGAAAATTTTGAGTTGATATTATCGCGACAAAACTGCGCTGCAGATTTCAACAATTGCATTGCAAAAATTGAAAATTAAAATAATTTGGATGCTCCGATGCTTCTGCCCGGAACAAGCAACGGGGCAAGCGCACAATAGATTTTCACGAATCGATAGGAGACGGGAAAACGAGAGTGAAAATTCCTGACCCACAGATACACAACGTTTTTCTTCGTTTTCGGGAGTCTCAAGGTCAATCAGCTGATTTTCTGCTTGGTCATCGTTAAGAGTACTTGCACCAAGGTAGAAGAATTTTTTAATTTCCTAACACAATCTGGTTTGGAATTTTCTTACCGAATACCACACGAGGTCAAATTACTTTCCGTCTTCGACTCGGAATAATTTTCAAAATATCCATGAGCTCGAAAAAATTTCCGGAAATAATTTGACCTCTAGTGGTATTAAAATAAAAATGAGAATCATTGACGCAATCGAAGAAAGAAAAAAAATACGATTTTGAAATTGAGAGAATAAGAATGAAAATGCAATAATTATTTGATTTACTATATATCGGGTGGTCACAAAAAAACTGGAAGTTTTTATTTTCCTCGTGGTTTCATCATTTCTCAACCGAATTAGGATTTCTTGGCTTCGTTCCATAGCTGAAGGGCTATAGTATTTGTATTTGTATATCGCTACTTCAAAGTTGGGAACCAACTCCCCAGAAGTCGAAACTTGTGCGGGCTTAGGAAGAGCGGGACCTACAGCTTATAGTGGAATCCGAAACAATATGGAGTGGATGTGTCAATCCCGTGATAAGAATTACTTTTAGTTTGCTTCTGGCTTTATCAGAATTCGATCGATTTTGGATTTCACACCATATCACTTTGCCAAAAAGGACGTGTTTCTCCTGGACTAATTGTTCGATTCAGATGTTCGAGTGCTCATTCTTTTCAGAAATCAATGATCTAAAATTGTATCGGTCCTGATTGGAAGAATAAACATTTCTTTATTTGCCAAAGATTTTTGAAAATCACAAAAACTCTGGATTCTCCACCATTTTGTTTCTTTCAATTATTGGATTTTCAAATGTTCCATTATGTAATACAGTTCTTTATCTTTGAAATAACTCTAATAAATCCAAATTCGATTGAATTCTCATGAAGCCTGAAGCAAAATAATAATAATCGTTTATACGAGATTAGCACATTCACTCCATAACAAATTGCAAAGAAATGAGTGTATCTACTGGACTATTCGTTCGATTTCGATGTTCGAGTACTCATTCTCTTCAGAAATGAATAGCCTAAGATGACATCGGTACAGGTTGGAAAAAAATCTGATTTTCTTTTTCTCCAGCGGTTTTTGTAAATGACAATACTTTGGTAGAATCCGAATTTTGTTTTTGTTCATTATGGAATTTTCAAATATTCCACTGTATACCATAGCCCTTTAGCTATGAAACGACGCCAAGAAATTCGAATTCGGTTGAGAAATGATGAAACCACGAGGAAAATAAAAACTTCCGGCAGCGAAGTAGTCGATTGCCTATGCCGCGGCGATTCTTGTCATGAATAAATATACTGCGATGAATTTTTGGAAAAATTCATAAGCAATTTCGGAAACGAAGAATTTTGGGAATGATGTTGATGTGAACTTTTTTCCAAATTTTGGTGCTGACCGGAATATCCCCGAAGCTCTGAAACCCCCTGTATAGAAGTCAATAATTAGGAAACCTTCTAATATAATATTTATATCTGAAAATGATAACTTTGTTTTCTCGAGTTCTAATTTCGTAAAATTATCCGATTTACGTCAGATTCAAGCAAAATAATTATATAATAAGTAAATTGGCGCCTTGTTTGTTATTTATATAACATACGAAAAAATGTGCCCCATAACCAACAAATATCAATGCATCGTTATTTATATAAAGTATGAATTAACTTATCTGTGGATAAGGTAATATTGAATCATCTAAAATGAATGCATTATTTAAAGGTGAAGCCACTTCGCAATTCTAATCAAATTTCACTAAACGAAGCTCAGATCAACAACAACTTTTTCACAGATTTTCATTAATAACAGGTGTTTTTCTAACTACCGAAATTCAAGTTCGAAAATACATCGGCATTCTGTCGTACGACTGTATGTACAGGGTAATTCATTATATTCCGAATCTCTATAAAATGTGGAGAAAAAGAAAGAATTGGAGGGTTTCATCTATATTTTTTTGATATATGTAAAAATTGTCAAACATCATTTTTTCTCCAATGGAACTCCCTATATTCTATAAACAGGGTGATTTCTTTTCGAAGAAATAAAGTAAATCTAAAATCTTGGAGAAATATCAAGGACATATTAGTTCATGCACCTTCATTGCTTCTAGTAAGGTTTTTTAAGGAGATACAGGGCATTGAAGTGCATCAGATATTTTACGATATTTTGGTGAGTATAATATATCAGATATTCTTGAAATATACCATAAGAAGACATTGGCTTCCAATAGAAATAAATTGAAAATAAATTGCGATAACTTTCAACAGTTACGCTATCATTCACAAGAATTCTGGCAAAAAATATATGCAGTCGTTTTTTGATCCAAAGTCGAAAAAAATGTATGGTCCGAACTGGAAGAATTTTTGATATAAACAGTACTTACTGCGAATGAAATTTGGTTCGTCCTAATACACTGAACGCCCTGTAGATTCTCAACGAACCATACTTAGAGATATATAAACAGGTGTATCCTTAATATTTACAAAAAGAAATCAAGAGTTAGAGTTTCAGAATTTAGTGAATAACCACACTTTCGTGATCATTGTTTTAAAATATTCCCTCCAAACAAAATTCATTATTTTTTTTACGACCACGACAACCGACGATATTTTTAGTTGCCCATTCGACTGACACTCTCTTGATACCCACGCACAACACGTTTTTCAGGAAATTCTCAATTTCCCGATAACAAAACGCACACTGTGACCATGATACATCCAATCCAGCGAAACACAGGGATAAGAAATACTAGAATACCCTTCAAGGAATACCTATCGAGTCCGCCTGCCGAGAGGGAACAGTCGGGACTGTCGAGAGAGACAGAGAGAGATAGAGATGTCACCCACGCGCGTGAAACGGACGGCTTGAAGGGCTGCAAATGCGGGGCGAGGGGGGGAATCGGAAATGAAAATTCCAGCGTACGAAAAAGTTCAAGAATCTAGCATTCATTGTTTCCTGTTGTTATTGGATATATCAGGATGCATCGGACGAAGAATATATGTAATATTACATAAAAAGTGCATAGTTACAATAGGTGTGTGATATTACTTAGTAGTAGAGATGAATACCTTTCTGTGATTGAATACACTAGAAGGTGTATTAAAATAATGTATAATTCTGCAAATGTGGGGCAAGAGGGGAAATTGCAAATGAAAATTCCAGCATACAAAAATGTTCAAGAATCTAGCATTCATTGTTTCCTGTGAATATTGGATATTTTGATATTTAAGACGAAGCATGTGTGTTATTACACAAGAATATGTGTAATATTATTTAAAAAGTGTACAGTTACAATATGTGTGTGATATCACTTGGTAAAGATGAGTAAGTTTCTGTAATTAAATATTGAATACACTAGATGGTGCATTAAAACAATATACAGGGTGTCCGCTAAAAGGAGGTCAATCCATTAACCACATATTCCTTGAACAAAAACAAAATGAGTTTCTAAATATCATTTTTCATTTTAGCCCTTCATATTCGGTATACAGGGTGTCAAAGTTGGAAATTAAAAACTGTTTTTTTCTAATTACTCGCGTATTTGATAAGATATTAATCTCAAAATTGGTACATTACTTCAGCACAAAGAGTTACATCGTGTGAGGAAAACAAAACAGAAAATAACTGTCAAATATTCAAGATACTGGGGGTCAAGTTCACACTTACCCTCATATTTTGTTTGTACGTGCGCTGACTTCCTATCTATTTTCCTTCAAGTGTTCAATCATTTTTGAGTATTTTTTGTTTCCTGTGAAATTTCGATTGAATCATTTGTTTTTAAGATAATTCGAAAAGTACTGGTTATTGTTTGATGCCTATGCGGCTTAGGTAATCTCATAATGTTCACATACTCCTATTTATTTCGTCGAAATTGAAAGAGGGCGTATCTTTTTACGTACGAAAAGGTAAATATGGAAATACCGGGTGCTCGGAGCAAATATACTAAAATAATATTTACAAAAAAAAAAAATTTAAAAAGTGTGAAAATTATTTTAATACATTCGCTCTGAGCACCCGGTATTTCCATATTCACCTTTCCGTACGTAATAAGATACGCCCTCTTCCAATTTCGACGAAATAAATAGGAGTATGTGAACATTATGAGATTACCGTAAGCCGCAAGGCATCAAACAATAACCAGTACTTTTCGAATTATCTTAAAAACAAATAATTTTATCGGAATTTTACAAAAATCAAAAAATACTCAAAAATGATTGAACACATGAAGAAAAATAGATAGGAAGTCATTAGCGCACGTACAAAAAAAATATGGGGGTAAGTGTGTACTTGACCCCCAGTATTTTGAATATATGACAGTTATTTTCTGTTTTGTTTTCCTCACACGATGTAACTCTTTGTGCTGAAGTAATGTACCTATTTTGAGATTAATATCTTATTAATTACGCGAGTAATTAGAAAAAAACAGTTTTTAATTTTCAACTTTGACACCCTGTATTTCGAATAAGAAGGGCTAAAATGAAAAATGGTATTTAGAAACTCATATTATTTTTGTTCAAGGAATATATGGTTAATGGATTGACCTCCTTTTAGCGGACACCCTGTATATTTACACTAGGTATGCGAAATTACACGAAAAGATGGGTACGTTTCTCTTTATCATAGGAAAAAAAACTGATTGAATATGGATTTCAATAGTGTGTTCTCCTTCGATATTGGCCAAACCGTGGAATATATAGAAAAAATTTAAATCCAACAGTTATAGGGTTTCATGAGTACTATCACCTAATATTATTTCCATATCTATAGGGTGTTCGAATTCCAAGATATCGGGTGATGTCACATATGATCTATGCACAAAATATGTGTTATTACATATTACATAAAATGTGAATAATTATAAAAGATGTGTGATATCACATTAGGAGATAAATACGTATCTGTAACGTTAGAAAACTCTGATATTCATTAGTTTATGTAATTGAATACACTAGAAAAAGTATTAATTTATGTATTGTCGTACCAATATATATCAACAGTAGGTATGCCAAATTACACGAGGAGATGAGTATGTTTCTCGTTATCATTGGAAAGTGAAATTGAATGAATGACAATTCATCATTAGAAAATCAAAATTCATTTGATTCCGTTCACGTTAACAATCGCAAAATGAAATGTGTTACAGTTGTTATGTGATATTACACTAGTTATGTGATATTACACAAGTTACGTGATATTACACAAGAGGAGCACCTGAAACATTATCGTTTCCAGTTTTTTAATTCTTTCGATCTATCTGAAATGAGACGCACCCAAACTATTGCTAAGTTAGCTAATAAGTTTCCTAACTAACTAATTATCAGTGTCAAAGCTCATCTTGGTTGAATATAGGAAAACTTCCGAACGGAAAATCGATAGATACAATGTGACGAGACTATATAATCATCGTTACATCAAGAAGTTTCACTATCCAATAACACGTGGCCTAATTTTCCTGTCTTCGCATTTTGATAAAGAAACAAGAGATATAAATAACAATGAAGTGGATAATTGGATAATAAATTTTCTCTATCTGAAAAAACATCCAGAACTGAGGAAAAAAGGGAAAAGAAATATTTCAGGATTAGAATGTTTGCAGAAAGGCGAATGGACTCATAAAACACACTAGTTGGAAGTCGAATCACGTATACATATTTACAGCCAAAAAATTCCGATACTGTGTACTATAAACACTCTAATCGCCAAGAACCAGACGAATTATAAAAAAAATGAGGATGCCAAAAACTCAATTGTAAAAAAGGGGCCAGGCAGATTTTATTAAGGAATAATAGTATATTCTTCAACGAGCGTATAATAGCTATTATACGCGAGTAGAAGACTATACTTTCTCTACGACTATACGATAGTCAGAAATTTAATGTAATCTAATTATTATTTATGAAAATAATATACTTGATGTATGAATTTTAATGATTTATGATAATACAATTGACAGGAATCTTTAATATTCAACGAACTCAATGATGAAACAACACAATAATTATTAGGTCAGTTAATTATGTTTCTCGTACTTAGTGACTAAATTTTTACTGATATTCTCACAATTCGTGAAATTTAATGTCGGTGTTGCATTTAAATCAACACTGACATTTATATTCATATTGCTACTTGATGTTTTTTGTGTGAATGAACTGTTTTTTGATGATGATGAACATTGTTCGATTCATTGAAGAATTCGAATCTGCCGTTTTTTTTATTCCAGCCACCATGTCTTGTCAATGCTGTTATACCTCCACCTGCATTGACAAGCAAAGCAATGCCCGGTGTACATCTCGGGATTTGGTAGCTTCAAAAATGTAACTATTTGTTTTCCCATTGCTGCAAACTTATTAATTCCAATTTTCTGAAGAGTACATTTTCCTTTTTGTTAATTCATGAGAAAATTGGAAATCCCAACATTTGCTGCTCGTATATCAATGTACTTTTTACAAAATTGATAAAATTTCCCGGTTACAGTGAACCTCCTTAGAATTCTTGTTTTGGTCTCAGGAATAGTTATCATCCATGGAGATCCAAGATCTTGAATATTTTCAATATTCATAGAGTACCTACATTTCTATGGAACGGCAAGCCTCCATTATATCCTCCAGATATCAAAGTTGAAACTTAAAAGACTCTGACAATCTGACATTCGCGAAAGCCAAGCCGTGACGTGACCCGTAAAATGAAGCAGGGCCTCAATCTAGAATACGATAGTCGTAGAGAAAGAAATTTTTTTTTTTTTTTAGAACCATAAATAACTGTCACTGTCAACATTGAAGATATTGGGATTCGAAAAACGCTATAAACTGGTGCAAACTTCAACAGATAAAAATACTTTTTTCCAATGATATACTGAGAAATCACCATTATTCGAGGAAATACTGAACAATCGACTGGAGTCGAATGAAATTATCAACCGTTGCCGAAAATTACGAATGTGTTCCAAACGATTTCCGATTGAAACAATCAGCTCACTCTGCCGCTATCACAAAGCCTAAAGGGCAAAGTTCAGAAGCTTGTAGAATCCGCAGGCCTATCTCGAATTCATGCTATAATGAAGCACGGTAAAAACTAATTAGGAATGATTGGAGGAAGCATCGAGCTCGACGACACAGTCAAATTGGTAGAGGAAAACGAAACAACGATTTTGTAAAATATTCACTGATGTGTGGAAAACCTAGATGTCCAAATAATTTTTAACGATACGACAGAACAGTAGTTTTTCTAAGTGGAATACTCGTGCAATAATATAACCTAATATGTATTCATTATTTATTTAAAATATTTTTTTTATTTGCTGACTGATTACTAATAATACTACATCGTCAAATTTCAAATCTACAAAAAATTTGATTTCCCAATTGAGGAAAAAATTAACGACTAAATTCGTACTATACAAGAACACTGAAAACTCCTAAAAAGCAGGAAAAACCACGAATGATCCATTTATTGCTGAACGCACCATCCTGAATAGGTTGAGACCTCGAGCAGAGCGCTAGGACCTATAGTTTTTCGAGATATTGGCTATCGAAGTCGAGGTTATTGCCAAAAAGAGCAATTCATCAGAACAGAAATATCTACGGGCCCAAATTAGTGTCCTTGAATTTTTTGAGAATATGAGACCGACAAACAAGGACTTTCCGATACCGAAAAATACCGAAAAAAACAGGAAAATCCGCGAACAATCCATTTCATGGTGAAAACCCACCATCTTGAACCGATTGAGCCATCGAGCAGATTGCTAGGACCTATATAGGCCAAGAGCCGGGTCGGTTTATATACCTTGAACCCCCGGACGATTCTTTATCTCTAACACTTGCTGATTCGCCCCACTCTGCCGGGGATTTTGGGCAACATGGAAATCGGCACAGTTGTTCTTTTGTGTTCAGCTAGTCCTCATCTCTAATTTTTGTTAATGTTTTTTTTTGTCTGGGCGAAAAGGTAGTTAACGCGTTTTTGCTACCCCCTGTAGCGCCACTGTGCCATGGGTTTCGGCAGGATCGAACGCGGCCCAGTGAGTTTTCCTCGTTGTACTCATTGAAATGCACATCTAGTGATTTTTGCATGTATCCGGGAGAAAAACATAGATATCGAAAAAATTGCAGTTAATATCAATAAATACTTTAGGCAAGATTTGCTCCGGCACAGTTGGCGTTTTGAGTATATATTTTCATGACCAACCCTGTAGAAAATCAAAGAATCATCCGGGGGTTAAAGGTATATAATTCGACCCGGCTCTCCGTCTAATAGTAGATATTGACAATCAAAGTCCAGTTTGCGCATTTTCAATTACATAATCTTTTTCTACGGGGTCTCAGTTAGTCTCCTTGAATTCATTTGAGAATGTTAGATCGAAAAATAGTTATTTATTATACAAGGAAAAATGTAGTAGATTTTAGCTCGAGGTTGTGTTGTCTACCGACTTCGATACCAAAAATTCTCGAAAAAAACAGGAAAATCTGCAAATAATCCATTTTCTGGTGAGACCTGGATCAGATCACTAGAACTTGCAGTTTTTGAGACATAGGAGCAATTCATTAGAACACAAACGGCTCCTAATCAGTATCTTTGAATA
Organism: Phaedon cochleariae; assembly: GCA_918026855.4. Classification (NCBI taxonomy): domain Eukaryota; kingdom Metazoa; phylum Arthropoda; class Insecta; order Coleoptera; family Chrysomelidae; genus Phaedon; species Phaedon cochleariae. The sequence continues at coordinate 57,504,559 of OU896710.1, forward strand.
TTTTGAACATTTTAGACCGACATATGAAAAAATTATAGCCATAATCTTCCATTTCCGAAAATTTCAAATATCGACATATCATCAGATTGCATTGTAGAATTTCCAACTCATAGCAGGTTTCGGAGTTCAATTTCAATTACGAATATAGGATTTAGAAATGATCACCTCATTGGCAATCGCAGAAAACATTGCATTGATGTCAGTTTAGCTTTTGTTATAGACAAAAATAAAAATCAAAAGTACATGTTCCAATATTCCATGGTTTTTTACCCGACTATTTTCTTTCTCAAATAGATTAGGTTTCTATTGCTCAGGCTCAGAGCTCGACAAAATCTCCTTTACCCCAACGTTCCCATTAACTTTGGATCCATGAAGTTCTGGCTCGAAATCGAGCCTTATTGGAGCTAAAACGATAAGAAATGTCTTAGAGGATTGACGTGTGTTCCGTCTTATCAGCATTAGCCATAAATTCGGTGTCTGTACCATTTGGATACATGGAATATTTTTATTTGAAATTTATTCTGAGTGCCGCTATAATACAGAAAGGTTTGTTTTCGATGAATTTTAATATCTCCAGGACTATAACGCCGATTTTTCCTTATACAACCCACTTTTCTCATTTGTTTTTCTAGCTATATATCTATAAATTTGGTGCATTGAATAACTATGCTCACTATATGGTTCTTTTTGACATATTTGAAAAAAAAACTTCCGAACATTTCAAATGGACACTCTGTATAAAAAATCTTCGTAATTATCTGAATCCAGCTTAGATATAGGGTTATTAGGATTCAATTTTTTTAAGATTCTTCGAAAACAGTATTTCCACCTTGGAATCTAGAAATATTTCTTGTTTTTCGAAAAAATCGATTTTGATGCAGAAATTGCAAAAATGTATGGTGTAACCTCCACGTGATACCCAAATTCGACTTGTTCGAGTTTTGTGGAAATCAAAAACATGTATTATCTGCTTAATTTCCGTGATTTCAATTTTTTTAATCTCTGATTACTGAGACTGCATTGCTATGAACAATGTATACCTGTCAAATTTTGATAAGACGCACTGTTATGAGGAAAATGAGAAGTATCTCCAGAAGTAATGATACCTTTTCAGAAGAAAATGTATTCGAAATTTCTTCATAGTTTATCAGTTTACTTGCCGTTCGAATTATGGTATATAATTGCCATTGAATCACCTTGTATGATAAAACCAGAAAATACGTTGATATGTTCGGACGTTAACAGTGCGAAATGTTGAAACAAAGTTTAGTGGCTAAGTGAAATACTAATAATTTAATTTATTTGTCCATTGTTGTGTTTATGTATTACCTTAACAAGTTTCGATGTTTTTGATTGGGTTTAGTTTAATTTCGTCAAAAAATGCAGTCAGGAGGGGTGAAAGACATTCACAACTCCACCACATAAACAATATAATAATTACCAACGGTCATGGCCAAAAGGACATGTTTCGAAGGATTAATCCTTCATCATCAGCACATTTATCAAAAGAAGAAAATCTGTAAGAAGAAAACAACGCTTATGTTATTTAAGTATTGTTAAAAAATCCGAATATTAACAATACTCAACTAACATAAGCGTTGCTTTCTTCCTACAGATTTTCTTCTTTTTATAAATTCGCTGATGATGAAGGATTAACCCTTCGAAACATGTGCTTTTTGAATTTTTTTTTCACCCCTCCTGATTTATATCATCTCCACTATAAGTTATGGATCACCTACGTTAGTTAAAATAGGCATTTGTTTATACAATGTGATGTATCTTTCAATTCAAGCACTGGCTAATTTTCGATGCCGGATTATAGCAGACCAGTAATTTTTGAAGAATATCCCGAATAATATCAAGTAGTCAGCTCATCTCATTCACTACCCATGCAGGACTACTGAAGATGATAACCGAGATACCAAAATACATAGCCATTTCTGGAATTGTTTGTGGGGTCTTGGGTTGCTTTTTGTTTATGAGTAAACGAACTATTGTGCCACAGTATGGTACAGCGAGGTACGTTCATTTATTGTATTTGGAAATTTGCAATAGACAAGAGTAGGTTCTGTCCACTGGTGATTAACGATCCACTGATAAAATTCCATTACGAAATTTTCCCGGATTAATGCCAAATAGGCCAATAACCAGTTTGGTAAGTGCCATTCGTAACTAACGCAATCAGGGTTCAACTTTTCTTTCCAATAAAAAATAACAACTTCCGCGACTCTGAAAAGTTTTGACCAACTATAATTCGAGGGAAGCACTAGAGTATACAGAAGGGATGACAACCCCTCATAATTCCTTCATCCCGATATAGTTCAGTCCATGAACGGGTTGTAGAAGATATGGAAGAGGACAGAATTTTTTACTTCAGAAATTTGCATGGAGTAGTTATAGGAAGTGAAAATTCGAAAAGTCTCCGGACGAGGTGAGCCAGGTGCAAGGTTCCTTTTTGATTTATCGTTCAAATCTCAAACACGGTACATCACAGCGAAAAAGTCAATCCATTCAAAATTGTAGCTGATAAAATTGTCTACAATCTAGTGTATTTTGACGGCTCAACCTTCAGTTTTTCACCAGTCTTTGACGAAGAAGTGGCAAAGGATTCAATTACCTTGTTATGTCACACATGTATTTTTTTATACAGAGTGTCCAATAATCACTGTGCTACTTCACAAGCAGATTTTACGATCAAAAATAAGAAAAAAAGTACATAAGCTACAATTTTGAAACGATTGTCTTTGTTGCTGTGAAGTACCGTTTTTGAGGTATAAAAACGATAAATCAAAAAAAGGGAATACTGTCTGTAGGTTAGTCGAGAAGGTGATACATTCATTATTCCAGATTTTTTTGGGATTTTCTCTCCTCGTTTCTATAAAATAAAAATATGAAGATCATTTCAATATACGTGAAAATCAGATGATTTGCCCCAAAATTCACTGCATTTAAAGAATTTTCCTATCAGAGATCCTAAAAGAAAAAAACACTAGCTTGTCAGTGACAATTTGTATTGAAAAAGGTTTGGAGAAGAGAAATAAAGGTATATAGAAAAATATCAAATTTTCACTTAGCTTTGGCCGTTTCGGGAACGAATCTGCTCCCGTTATCAACATGAAAATGCAAAATATTTTTCTTTGGAAGTTTTGTTCTGCTTATAATCATCGGAAAGTAAGATAACAACAAAAAAAGAAAAATCAAGGAATCCGCTTGCATTCTTCTGAACGGAGACAATAGCATTGCTTCCTGTTCAGTTGATATAGATAGAACATGGTATTCACTACTGGAAACTGAACATGAAAATGGTAGATTAATGAAGACATCCTGTAACTCATTTGTAGACTAAAATCACTCATTCATATGCCAACATCAGTATGACACTGAGAAGTGTCAAACTATAAGCAGAACAAAACGTCCAAAGAAAAATATTTTGCATTTTCAAGTTGGGAACGGGAGCAGATTCGTTCCCGAAAGGTCCAAAGGTAAGTGAAAACTTGATATTTCCTCTATACAGTGTGTCCCACTTACCATGCTCACCATGGGTATCTTTTTAACGGTGAGAGATACGAGGTCGGTTAAATGACACCAAATGTGGAGTTTGTCAAGGCCAACTATAATGTGAAAAAATATTTTGATAAAATCTATTCATTTTTGTTTTATACGCAAAAAACAGATTTCGATCATTTTCATGTCCCCTCCGTAACTTCTTTATTTATGAAAATATTCAAATAGGAATTTCACATTCTCATGGCAGTTTTTCAAAGTGATTTCGAAAAAAATATGAAATTTATATCAACTCTTCTAGAATTCGAGATATCAGCACCAACTTTAGTTTTTCAAATGTAGGTCATAGCTCACTATGACTTAGTTACAAATAAATTTTTTTCTCTTACAGATGATATGTCGCAGTAATAGTTTTGTGTTGATAACAATGGAGTTATCGTCATTTATACAAAAACAAAAAATCATTCGGAAGTCGCCATCTTGAATTTATGAATTTTAACGGAAAAATCATGATCTCCGACCTCAAAAACCCCCACTTACCAATTTTGAATGGAATCGGACCAAATCTTGTCCGCCATCTTGGAGCAGCCATTTTTGTCAATTGATGGCGGACAAGATTTGGTCCGATTCCATTCAAAATTGGTGAGTGGAGGTTTTTGAGGTCGGAGATCATGATTTTTTTGTTAAAATTTATAAATTCAAGATGGCGGCTTCCAAATAATTTGTTGTTTTTGTATAAATGACGATAACTCCGTTGTTATCATCACAAAACTATTACTGCGACATATCATCTGTAAGAGAAAAAAAAGTTACTTCTTACAAAGTTATAGTGAGCTATGACCTACATTTGAAAAACTAAAGTTGGTGCTGATATCTCAAATTCTAGAAGAGTTGGTATAAATTTCATGTTTTTTTCGAAATCACTTTGAAAAACTGAAATGAGAATGTGAAATTCCTATTCGAATATTTTCATAAATGAAGGAGTTATGGAGGAGACATGAAAATGAACAAAATCTGTTTTCTGCGTATAAAACAAAAACGAATAGATTTTATCAAAATATTTTTTCACATTATAGTTGGCCTTGACAAACTCCACATTTGGTGTCATTTAACCGACCTCGTATCTCTCGCCGTTAAAAAGATACCCATGAATCATGGTGGACACACTGTATACCATTATTTCTCTTCTCCAAACCTTTTTCAATGCAAATTGCACTGACAAGCTAGTGAATTTTTCTTTTATGCTCTCTGATATTGAAATAATTTTCATGTTTTTCATTTTATAGAAAAATCCCAAAAAATCTGGAATAATCGAAAAAAGGGAGCTACAACGTCGCCCCCTGCACTTTGCTCGCCTTGGAAGTTCTGGGACTTTTGGACTCTTTTCCTCCAATCTACTCCAAACACATCTCTAGTGTCAAAAATTCTGTCTTCTCCCATTGGCCGTTATGCCGATAATTTGATTGGTAGCGCCTTGGCAACGAAAACTTTTAGCCAGTTTTGGTCTATACCAAGTTTCCAAAGTCGATACCGAATATAAGGCGAATAGAACGAGAAATAATAATAGTAATAAAGGACCCGGCGGCTGAAGCCATTCCACTTTATCGTAGTGGAATGTGCGGATCGCTGAAAAATGCTGGAAGCGGAAAATTCGGATTTTCTCTGGGACCCCATTCCGCCAATAGCAAACATAAAATGTCACTGGCCGTCTGTCTGTCCCTATCAAATCCGAGGGAGATATATCGTCCTCAAAGTCATAAAATCCTCCACGAAGTTATTTTTGACAGGGATCCTATCATTTCTGATGGTAGACGGATTTCACGTTAGAGTGTGCCTTGAATATTATACTGTGTGAGTGTCCTTCACATTTATATACAGGGTGATTCACATAAGATCCGACATAGGGCAGGGGCATGTAGGGGGTCCCAAAATATGGCAATTTAACGCAACTTACCAAGTTGCTTCCCTAAGGAGTTATAGGCATAACACTAACAGCATGTCAACTTGCTCGTTAAAAGAAAACTTCCCGTTCATTTTAAAAACACTCAAACAACAATTACTTAATTGAACAACTCACTTGCCTCATTGTCAAGTTTGACGTTTATTTTCATAGCCAACTTTTGAATTTTCGATGATTTTAAATAACACACCTAGAGCGCGCGTTTTCATTTATTCGAGTTTTTGATGAAAATGATGAGGTTTTTCGAAAAATTACTGGAGTAAGAAAAGTTCTAGAATTGAATTGCCCACAAAACAAAGCAAAGATTTTTGAAATCCATCGAGTGTTAACAAAATTATGTTGAATATTAATGGTGCGCCACCCGGTATACCCCCTTTACAAATTTCAATTAAACTCTAGTTACTGTCAAGTAACGCCCTGAATACATCCACAAAGTGTACCAAATTTGGTTGCTTAAAGTTCAAGAATAACGGAGATATTGATTTTTTTCAAAATTTATTACTTCACTTTCAAAGCCTATATCTCCTTAGGGCAACTTGGTATAGAGGTAAGTTGCGTTAAATTGCCATACTTTGGGACCCCCTACATGCCCCTGATCTATGTCGGTTCTTATGTGAATCACCCTGTATATTCTTTTTCTTTTCCACAACTTGTATACAGCGAGGAGGTAAAAAGTCCTCCCCCACCTTACACCTTTGAACGGAACAAGCTAGCGAGGTCGGGTAAAATTTAGGCAGAAAGGACCTCTTTCACTATTTGGCATGAAAATGGTTGTAGTGTCAAACGGCCACCATCAATTTTTTTTTCGAATATGAAAAGGGGTCACATGGTACCTTATTTTGAAGGCCTTTCGATTATCTATCCTACTCAGCTTTGTTTGTGCAAATCGGTCAAGCCGTTTCAAAATGACAAGCGTTTGGAATGTACCTCGGAAACAGTAAATCACGTTCGGATTGAATTCCAAAACCGATTTTTTCGTGTCAATAAGCGAACGATGAACATTTCGAGCATGTCTGAGCACTTGTTACAATTCCTACTTGAAATTCTGTTGCAATTAAAAGTTACTTAGGTTATTTATTCATTATTATTAATGTTTGAAGCAAATTTCAAACGCTTGTCATTTTGAAACGGCTTGACCGATTTGCACAAACAACGCGGAATTGGACAGAGAATCGAAAGGCATTCAAAACAAAGTGCCAGGTGACCCCTCTTAAGGCCTTCAAAACAAGGTGCCACGTGACCCCTCTTAAGGCCTTCAAAACAAGGTGCCACGTGACCCCTCTTAAGGCCTTCAAAACAAGGTACCACGTGACCCCTCTTTATATCTGAAAAAAAAAGTTGATGGTGTCCACTTGACACTAGATCACGTGACCACAACCATTTTCATGCCAAATAGTAGTGAAAGAGGTACCTTTTGCCTGAATTTTACCCGACCTCGCTAGCTTGTTCAAAGAATAAAGGGAGGGGGGGGGAGGACTTTTTGCGTCCTCACTGTATTTGACAAAAATGTGACAATGAACCGAATTCGGTTTGTTTTAATGGTTCTGCCATAAATAAAAACGTTTTAGTGATGAAAATTGAGATCTGATTGGAAGAAGAAACGAGTTGTATTTGAAATGTTTATTTTTTTCATCTACTTGATAAAAAGACAATTCACTTGAAGCAAGTTTCACAAGTCAAATTGATTTGCGTTCTTCTATTATGATCAATCAAATGGTTCTGAACGTTGTATATACAGGGTGAGTCATGAGGAACTGTACATACTCCTACCACGATTAGAGATTAGACCTATTCAGAATTGGGATACTCCAGGACCGTTTTCGAAAAAAAAAATATAGTTTAGTTTTTATCAAAAAGTTCATCCTGTATATGGTTTTTGTAAACTGTGACAGGTGATGAACTTTTTGCTATAAACTGAACTATCAAAATTTCTCAAGAGCGGTCCTGGATTTTCCCGATTCTGAATAAGTTAGTCGATTAGAGAGCAGTAGCAGAATATTCAATGAAAAAAATTAGACGAACCGAAGAACCTGTTAGAAAGTTATGACCAAAAGATTTTTTTGTCGAATCTCATAATCTACCCTATATATTGGAAAAGAAGTGTAGAAGACACTTTCTGATGGACATTCGGTATTTCCCTCAGGGACCTACCTCTATTCGTGGTAGGAGTATGTACAGTTCCTCATTACTCACCCTATATAATCTTTGAAATAAATGTAAATTCGTGTTATAAGTTGAATGACCAATAAAAATGTTACTTTTTGGTTTCTCCGAGGATTGATTATTGATTTCATTGTTACTTACACGAGATAGGTCAAAATAAACAAGATGGCAGACACAGATAAGCCTGATTAAATCCGACAGCTCAGTGTAAACAGGTGAACGTGGAGAGTTTATTCAATAATTGGTTTCATTCATGCATTCTTATTGGTTGAAATCACCGAAATGTCAGATTTTGACACGTGAAGAAAATAATCAACATAAATGCAGACATTCACCAGTTTTCAAAAACAAGAAATTTCTGCCATCTACGAAAACCAACTGACATTATTTGGGCCAGTTATTTGTAAACCCTTCATCGATCTGTCGTAGGCGATCCAGATGCTACATTATTTTACGTTGCTCTTATGTTTTTTCAGTAAAGGGTCTTCTTCATAGAGTTGAGAAAAGCATGGATAACACTTGGGTGTGTAATGCAAATTCACTCACACTGTATAACATATTTCACTTTTATAAGTTTGAAGGAATAGTAACCAGTTCCCAAACTTTCTTTATGAAAAACCAATAAACTATGAATTTTCATAAAAGGATCTAATGAGACAATAACTTCAATCTACTTTCAAGGTCTAGAACGTTGGATACGTTCTAGATAATTCAAAAAAGTTCTAGGGCACCCTTTATCACTTTCCTTTATCAACTTTAACCAACTCCAAATGTGAATTTATGTTTTTCCTTCAGACTTATTTGCGTTGCAAAACTTTGGACATTATTCGAAACGATTTTGGACAGATATACACAGTGATTATGCGCAAAACAAGAAGTGATTGGAAAATAAATGTCGGCATATTATATGAAAGCACGTTTCAGGTAAATATTTCAAACTTTTTCAATTTCACCATGGAATACATAACGCCCAGAAAAAACATAATTCTGATCTCACAGATGATATGTTTGAACCTCCCATAATACGATGATCTAATAGCAATAGTATTTTTTTTATTTTATATCATATAGTGAATTCCATGACTATATTTTATAAGAGGTGGGATCAAGACATCCAGATCAAAATATCAGTCTGAACCACTAATTATTGGTGAAGCAGGAAAATGTGAGACAATGTACACATATTTTCCAGTTGTGTTTCAGAATAGTCACTTTGTATATCAGAAAGTGTCAATTTGTTTATAAGAATAGTCAATTGAAATTCAGGTATAGTCAATTGAATTTCAGGAAGAGTCAATTGTATTTCAGAATAATGAAATGAATTTCAGAAAGTATTATTTGTATTTCAGAAAATATCATATGGAATAAAATAGATGCTTTCTGAAATTCATTCAAAATGAAATACAACTGGGAAAGGTGTAGTATATTTGCTTATTGTCTACAAACGTCAACAGTAGATATGTAAATTACCTCAAATGATTATATAATTTCTTATAACTACGTAAAATTTTCATCAGTGAAATTGTATGAAGTTTAATGACCCCTGTAATGTATTAGAGTTCTTAGACTAAAAACACCTCTTTCACAGTTTACAACTTGCCCTTTTAAAACAGCCACATTATCTTTTCATTTTCTGCTGTTCGCTATTCTTTAAATTGCTTCCCTTACAGCGACAATAAAAGCAGACAACTGCCGTCTGGGATTACTTCTACTCCATAACGACAGACGACATATTTTTATTGTCATGACGAAGACACGCAATTCTGGCATCTGGATCGAATATCACGTTATTATCCGTGAAAAATATGCGAAAACAAATTACGTGAGGCCCAGAGAAAAAATCCGATCAAGCGGCGAAATCAAAAGTAACGTCCAGATACACTGAATCATTTTTTCCAGCAGAAAACACATGTTTCATATTTTGTGAAAACTGATCAAGAACAAGAGGTTTCTATAGCACCCTGTATATCGTTTCTGAATTGTATAAAGGTATATATCGGTCAGACAGGTCTTACGTTCAATCAGCGCATTCATGAACATTGGTTGAATTTTTTTAAAAAGGAAACAAATTCAACATACGCCAACCATATACAGGGTGTCCCATAATTAGCGCGCAATACTTCACCAGCAGATTGAACGATTGAAAAAATGAAAAAAAAATTCCTATAAACATAGGTCGAACAATTTCTCATAGCTACAGTCCCTTGAAGGTGGTACCCTGAAGATGGTTTTTATTTTATATCTTCGAAACTGTTGATAGCATGAAATTCTGCAAATCGGCCAATCTTTTTATGCCTAATGATATGCGATAATAATAATTTGAAAATTCCACCCAGAAATGGGTTAAACTGTAGGGGGTAAGGGGTAAAATCACCCCAACTTTTTTTAGTGCGCTGTTTTTGCAATTTCAGCATAAAATTATGATACTTTGATGCCTTTTGCATAAAAAAGTTCCTCTTGTTCAACTTCGATAGGAAGCACCGTTCTCGAGTGAAATTGATTTGAAAATAACTCGACATGTCATAAAAATTCATATGAAATCAGAAAAATTCAAAATTTGAGGAAGGCTATGCACAACCAGTATGTTTGGGCATTGTCGATCTAAATGAAAAACTACCTGACTAGATAGAACGACAATGGTTTGGGAAAAGACAATCAAGTCAGATGACATGAAAATTCATGAAATAAGTTACTTTCAAACTTTCTCTCACTTATTTTATGTATCTGCCACCTACCTCGATTGTTTTTCTCAAACATTGTGGTCGTGTCCCATAGCCTACGCTAATTTTTTTTATTTTTGTAAATTCCTTATGAATTTTTATGACATGGAAGGTAGTTTTCGAATCGATTTTACTCGAGAACGTTGCTTCCTATCGAAGTTGAACAAGAGGAACTTTTTCACGCAAAAGGCTTCAAAGTTTCATAATTTTATGCTAAAGTTGCAAAAAAAACGCACTAAAAAAAGTTGGGGTGATTTTTTCCCCACCATTCACAGTTTGACCTATTTCTGGATGAAATTTTCAAATTATTATTATCTCATACTATTAGGCATAAAAAGATTTGCCGATTTGCAATAAATAAATAAAAACCAACTTCGCGGTACCACCTTCAAGGAACTGCAGCTCGCTTATGAGACATTGTTCGACCTATTTTTATAGGAGCTTTTTTTCATATTTTTAATCGTTGAATCTGCTGGTGAAGTATTGCACGCTAATTATGGGACCCCCTGTATTAGAAGAAAACCATAGTTCTGATGATAATTTCGAAATTCTACACGTAGCAAATAAAGGAATGAAACTCAATCATTTTGAATCATTAGAAATCAACAATCTAAAAAATTTTTACATTTTACTTAACGATCAATTAGACTTCAATAGTTCACCGCTGTTGAATTTGTTTTCTATCAACCCTTTCAAGTTAATCCGGTATGCGATTTTTCTAAATATACTGCACGCTAGCACAAACCACGCCCACCATAATACGTCATATCTCCAAACATTACCGATATACTCGGAGTCAGCACATCGCACTAAATATACTGTGCTCCAACGCAAGAATACACTTTTTATGATTTTGACACGAATTCGACTGAAACTCTCTCGTTGTCAATCTCTTGTACGCAGTAAATTCATATACCCAAATGGTCTACTGGTTAGCGCTGTCGACTTTCAGTCTGAAGGTCCATGGTTCGAATCGCTGTGAACTTGAACTTTTTTTTGCAACTTTTTTTTTTCACCAATGTTTTTTTACTTCATTCTGGTTCTCCTTTTTCAGAAAATATTTGAAGTCAAATAGGTTAGTGCGTTTAGGATAAACAGTCTCATTTTATTCAATTTTGTTGAAGAACTTAAGTTTTGAAATATATTATTAATCAATGTGTTTCTACACTATATTCTGGTTTTCCTTCCTCAAAAATATTGCAATCAGGGATAGGTTAGTTCGTTAAGGATAAATAGTCTCTGAGTTTTGCCTAAGTACTTCGAAGATGAGATATTACGGTGGGCGTGGTTTGTGCTAGCGTACAGTATATTTAGTAAAATCGCATCCGGTATACCGTATTTTAATGTAGATATTGTACTAATTTCCGAAAATGAAGGTTTATCGAACCTGTCCACAGGTAACTAATCCTTCAAGTTGGGAAAGTAGGATATATAAAAGTTGAGCAAGCCAAAGTTGGTTCAGTTCTTTGTACTAGTATATCACCTGATGAAGCTACTGTGTTAGCGAAACATGTTGTGTGTTTAAGAATCATGTGGAAATCTTATCGTTTGAGAAGTTTTTACATTTACATCGACGTTACTTTTTGGATTTTGCCTTGGAAAAAAAAATCGACTCACCTGACGACGTAGTTGACGCACACGACGCTCTGCGGCTTCTGCACTTTGTCGTAGATCAAGGTGGCTTGGGTGACTACCCAAACGTAACCGCCGGTCTTGGCCAGAAAGCGATAGCGGGCAGTTTCGCACTGGCCCTTCGAAAACACTGGAAAACAAACATGTTACATGGTTTATTTATTTCGGTCTTGGAAACATGGAGGCATAATTTTTTTTTCTATCTGGTATGGTTCAATTGTTTCGTCAGACTAGTAGCGTTAATTAATCCGATTCTGCCACCGGAATCACTTTTATGTGTCGTTTTATTTGCAACTTTTCCGATTCCGGTTGCTACTCTTCATTCCGTCTCACTACAAGGAATAATGTGGAATGACTGTTGACAGGTGTCTAAAAATCGAATTATATTGACGAAAAACGAACCTTTTTGAAAGTAAAAGACATTCAGAAGACATTTTCAGCGTGAGTTTCACTAGTTCATGACTCTTTCAACTAAGACAGGTTTCATATGTCCTTTACCAGATGAAATATACTCTGTCGATCTCAGAGAAGTTTCTTCAATCACCACAATCACTTCTCCAAATATTAGTTGATTCATTTTCTAGATTCTTAACACTAGTATTATGATTTCGGAATTATTTGGATCTATGCAATTTCTCCCAAGCAAGGTTATGAAGTTTCTCGTTTTATTTGTAAACGCCATTCTGTTCCCACCTACGCTACCAGAATGAAACAAATAAAACGCAACTAATATATTAGATTGACGAAAAACGAGGTTTTTTGAAAGTAGAAGACATCTCCATCGTGAAGTACACAAGTTTATGATTCTTTCAGGTAGGACAGGTTTCATATATTCCCAGATGAAATTAATTCTCTCGGTCTCAGAGAACTTTCTCTAATCACCACAACCAATGCTTCTAATATTCGTTCATTAATTTTCTAGATTCTCAACTTTTGTATCATGATTTTGGAATTATTTGGAATTCTCCCATGCAAGGTAATGAAGTTTCTTGTTTTATTTGTAAACGTCATTCTGTTCCCACCACCGCTACCGGAATAGAACAAATAAAACGCAACTACTAATCGATATGAACAACTGAATGCGGGTTCGGAAAGTAGCGTTCTCGTATCCGATGATAGAAGATGGCGTTAACGATAGACAATTTCTTGGTTATTTTGAAAATGCGTTTCGAATCTTCTTATGAAGTTGAACTGGACTTTCAAGGATGTTTTTTCGTTCTTTCGGGATCCGAAAAGTCCCATTGATGATGCACGAATTCAATAATAGCTGAATAAAAGCATCTACAGACAGGACGCAAAAGAGCCAGGGCGCAACAAATAATCTGTGCGGAAACATCTTCATCGTGATCTTGATCCGTTGATCGTGATTCAACATATCTGTCACGAGTGTCAAGTTTTCGGCATATTCATGATTTTGTTCAAATTTCAAATAGAAATATTATAAATTCTTATGAATGATAATTCATAAGAACATTATTAGTTTATTAAGCAGATATTGATATTATATTAGGTAGTTGAGTGAGTGTATTGTGCTTTCATTATGGACTGACCATGCTGCGATGTGTCCAGATTATTTGAAAAATTATGTACCATTTCTATTTGAACAAGAAATTGTGAAAATGAAAATGTGAACTCGAATGTGTCATGATGCCTGTAAATTTGGTTTGAAACTTCGAAAATATAGCAAGATTCTCCCACGCCTCGTTATTTTTACAAAATAGGCGATATCGAGAGATTTAGAAACTCCTTGCAATATGTTGTAAAACTGTCAGTCAAATGTCAATGTCAAAAGTCAGGCGCCGGATGTGCTATATTAGAAACACAGATTATTACATTACAATGAAACGTTCTGCGAGGTTAAATTAGAATATTTATACTCAATTCAAAAGCATCGCCAAAAGCATACTTGGAAAAGTATCGAATGCCTGAACTGCGATACCGTCCCACGCCTTGGGTTACCTCCCTAGATACTGGTACTGGTACTGGTGGGGGACGTTTCCACGTCAGCAACTAGTCCCCAATGGGACCTTTTTGCAAACCCCAAGTGTTTTCAATGACTGATGTGGTTCGCTCAAGAGAGCTGGCTAACATCCTTTTCAGGCACCGCCCATCAGCTCTCTTTTCAGAGTTTTTCAGCTGTGTTTTGTAGGCTAGTAATGTACTCACTACCATATGCGCAGTGGCAGGCCTGCTAACTATCATCGTTAACCCCCGAGACCGAGGTCTACTTAAGCAGCTGGCCCGCTCTCACGCTTAGCTGGTAGTTTTCCACACCCACCTACATACACCGTCCTACTTCTTCTCTGATGCTCACAACCACATCATCATATCTTTCTGCGTGTTCTGTGTAGGCTTTGTTACTAACTCCATGCGCCACTTTAGGAGCAGCACTGTTAATTGGAACGCAACAGCGAATCGTGCAGGACTATCCCCAGCCGATGCTCCGAAACTTTACAATATTTATACCTCCCTAGATAAATAGCAATGATCACTGAGACTGCTCCTGCACTAATCCCTTTATTTCTCCTCAGTATCTTAAAGCTCGCTACATAAAATACCATCCCGTTCGTTGCATCAATGGAATCTGAGGACATCGACTCCATTTTTATATTTAAGCTGACGTGGCGGTCTCATAATTCGAGTGGTTAGAAAAGATCTCGGTCTCTCAGTGACCTGAAAATGGCCCTTTGTCGGGAGAAAATTCATGAAACAGACGACGCAATTTACGAGATTGCTGAAAGTCGATTTTACGACGACTCTACAACGAGTATATTGAAATTAAAGGCTGAGAAATGTTAGAAAATGTAGTAGAAAATGTGCCGATTCTTGTTTTGTTTGGTGAAGAGTTTTTGAAGAACGAGCAAAGGAGAGTTCGGTCGATCGTATTTTGCTTTGACCACTAGTTATTTTGAATGGGAGAGTGGACTGCGATAATGAATTATGGCATTCAAGAAATCTAAATTAATTTTCACAACACTTCTCGTAATAAGTCTATGTATTATTGAATTTCAGAACTCATTTCAAACGAACCTTCATGGCCGCCATTACGTCTGAATAAATGGTGTCATCAGTTTATGCTGTTTCGTTATTGGTCAGATAATCTTCCATTTCCACTCATGAAGCAAGCTTGTCAAGTCACCAATTATAATCAGGTTATCAAAAAGCTGTTGGAGTCCTCTGTCGTTGAATAAAACATGATAGAAGGAACCCATGATGGTTATAGTTCATTCTTGACTTTTTTAAGCAAGCAGCATGTCCAAATATCTCTTATTCTCCATAACAAAATATAATGTAAATGTTGGAGACTTGGCAACATTGTGCTGAATGCTGAGAACTGACAAGACCACGCCCACAAGTCGTGCGCCGCGGTTGTCACGTTCACCGATTCAATTGTCCTCTACTATGAATTAATATAATTATTATTTACAAAAATTTATTATGAGCAATAAGCCACAAATCATGAGGGAACATTTTGAGACAATTGAATTTTTATCGCTAATTAGGAATATTACCAATACTCAATTGAGAATCATGGCGTCAGTTTTCACTGGCGGTAAATTTCTAGCCGTTTGAAAATTACCGCGTGGCATTATTGATTTAGCACTTGAAAATCGACCAAAAAAATTCTTGAAATAATGAAAGTAAAAGGTATTTGAGTGATGATTGTATTTGAGAAATAAAAAAACTAAGTCCACTGACCTATTGCTTGTACAGATACAGATAATACAGATAAGCTCGTAAGATATTTATGAGAGAGTACAGTTCGATCCATATTCAAATCGAACTAATTAATTTCCAGAAACGTATCTGTAAGCGAATAAAGACGCGACAGATTGGAACACCCCCGATTATTCGAGGTAATCATGTAAATTTCGGGAATAAAGGAGTACTAGGAGGGAATATAAATTGCGGATAAGGTCGGTGTATCACGAAATTCTAGGCACGAAGCTTTTCCGTTTATAATCAAATGAAGATTAGAATTCTCCACGACATTGAGACTCAACGAAAGAAATGATCCATTGAACGTAACAAATCACAGAAATTCTTTCGGAAAGATACTGGCCAAGTATAGATGTAGTCTTTGAAATTATCAAGCACTCGTTGGTTATTTCCATATATCTACTACTAATATATGAAGCATAGCTGTCCTCAAAACGGGACCAACTTCTGTCTCTACAGGTAACGAAATCGACCAATAGGCGTTGATGCCGACGTAGGGAAAGAGTAATACAAAACTTGTTGAACCAATATGGCTACGAATTGATTGTGATTGAAATTCGGATATTTGCGTTTTTAGTCGTACAATTCTTTGGTGTTTTGTGTTTTCGTTTATTTTTCATAGACTGAACTTTTTTAACCATGTGTATTTGAGTATTTATTCAATAGCCATGCACAGTCATATGGTTTACATAGATTTTTAGGTACAAAATGAGCTTCAAGAGCTTGTGTGTGCACCAGTCGTTATTAAATCACATTTACAACAGATAATTCACCTATGAGTGAATTCGCTAATGAATCGTCTTATATACTTATATCTGGACTAATATAATATACAATCTGAATATATACAATATATGCAATATATGTCAAACTAATAACTAGATATTTGGTTTGCTTTTTGAAATCCAAGATGATATTTTATTCTTGTTTTTTGTATGGCTTGCCTTTGAGTTCGTTTGGTAGTATGTTATATATTTTTGGTCCTATATGGAATATACTTCGTGTAGTGGAACGAAATGCAGTATTTGCGGAGAAAAGAATAGACAGGATTCCTCTTTTCATAAGTGAGTTTGCATTTTCAAATCTTCTTGCTTAGATATTGACCTACACAAAGATACACACTCATTTACATTATATTTTAAGACTCCCAAATAACCCTGAACGAAGGAACTTAAATGGCTTCAATCATTCCCCCAATCTCAAAATATGTAGTCACCACTTTATACCAAATAAATCGAAGTTGACGGTATCATACTGTGGTATATCAACAGTTGATGATTTTTAATATTTTATCATGATCAAATAATTATTTATGAACCTAACCTAACTTAAAATCTGATACTCACGTCAGCAGTTTCCATCCTTCACTTTCCGTCCTTATAGATTCAAAAAGTACCCCTTATTTTGGTCCCATTTTTGTTGGGGTATCGTATAGGCGATGCGTATAATATATAGATCAGTAGATATATGGTTATTGCAATAAGTGAGAGTTTTTCGCCCGATACCTTTTAAATTGTGTTCCGAATAACGAGACACACTGTATATAAAATCACATCATCAACAGGAAAGAGTCTTCCTGATGGAATTTTAGAACTTTCTGATTCGACACATGATAGATTCGGAAAGATGGAAGAACGCTGACTGAAAAGACTTTAACTCATTATTCTTAATTTGTCATGTCAGTATAGAATTTCAACTCAAATCTATTGGAAAACAAAGAAGTAATTGAGATTTATTTCAGATATGCCATCAAGATTCTCTCTTCTCAATCCATCTCATCCGAGTGTATTTTGAATTTTTTTCGAAGAGTTTACTATTGCTTTCATGTTCGATCAATGTAATCCGTATGTGTACTTGTTTATGTGGAGCTGGAAATACGAAGTAGAAAGCTTTTTGTCATTACTATATTCTTACTCGTATACAGAGGAGTATTATTTGCATATAAATGTCACTCCGTTTCTTGGCATGTTCTTCGCGGATTTTGTGGCGAAGTTGTGTCGCTTTTAATAAAAATCTCGGAAAACACACTCGGGTCAGACGATCCGGAGAAAAACGAACTCAAAGTCGGTCGACCACAATATTTAATAAGAAAATAATCAGTGTGACTATAGTTTCGGCTCTACGGCCATCTTCAGACACAATTAAAAAGTACCTAGAAAGTTACAAGTAGTACAGGTGTTAAACAAAATGGTAGCTGAGAAAGAGATGACATACCTGTTATGTGGAAAAACATCTTAACAATAAAAATTTCGGTTCGTTATAATTAATGATCAGTCCAGCCTCACAATCAACAAAATTTGTAACGGCTGAAAAGCCAAAAGAACATTACAATAAGTAAGTTCAACATCAGGAAAAAGGAATTAATTGGAAATCTACTCAAATGAGCTTCATCTGATTGCAATCAAACCATCAAAGGAAAGACACAGAAATGTAAAAATTGAAAGTGATAATTTGAATTGTGTCTGAAGATGGCCGTAGAATCGAAACTATAGTCACACTGATTATTTTTATATTAAATATTGTGGTCGACCGACTTTGAGTTCGTTTTTCTCCTGTTGAAAAAATACCGGACCACTTTGAGACAAATTTGAATGTGTCAATATTATAATAATTCATTGAGAAGGAATATTCTCAGATAAAATTATGAACATAATAAATCAATATGTATATGTTGGCGGTACTGCTTTTAAACAACCTAAGATGACTCGGCCTAAATGAACTCTCCATTCGTCATTACAGGAAATGCCTGAAACTATTACTTTAAATGACTACGCATTCCAGGGAATGGCGGATTTCACTGTTTGACGCCGACATATTATAAAGAAATACTTTGAGAATTCGCATTCTCTATGTGATGGACATCTTAATTCTTTCTCGGTTTATTCAACAGAAAACAACTACTTTCCTGGCTATATGCCACGACGAACATTGTCTTATATCTATTGAACAACCTATAAGAATTTGAAAACAAAATCTTTTGAAGTTGAGAATTTGCATTCTGCGTCAAATAAAAATATGTATATGCACATAATATTATTATGAATATTCAACAGAGAACAACTACTTTCCTGGCTATATGCCACTCAGCAAAATACAGGGTGTGTTAGAGTTGTGATGACAAAAGCCTAGGAAAGATTTTTCTCAACAAAATATTGAAAATATGAACATGGATCCGAAAATGCAGCGTTTCCAAGTTAAAGTTAAGTTAATAGTTTTTTATCAATATCTTGAAAACGCTCAAGCCGATTTGAATGAAATTCGTATGGTTTATTTACACAATTATCAGTTCTTCTTGAATATTCAGATGAACCCACTGAAAATACCTTTCGGTCTCTTGCTATTTATTCGTATCTTACTTAGTTTAAGAGAAAACCGGCATATTTCTGAACTCCATAAGGAAAAATCAAATAAAATGGCGGTACCAGACATTTTTAGGTATATCATACTCAAATCGTCTTTTTTTAAGAGAATGCAGGCTGTAGTTTTGTTGACATTGAATTCGACAAGGTTGTCAGTATCAAATTACATATTCGAGATATATGAGTTTGAATTAGGTTTTGGAAGAAAACGTGGATATACTGTCAGCTTTTAGTTTTCGACTTGACATGATGATTGAAACCATAAAATAGGGAAATGTTTATCCAATATATGGAAAATCGCTTCTGTTTATCAATTTTGCTATCAAGTTTGATAAAAAAAGCAGCAGCTGGTTGTAATCCAGGAGTTTTGTTCATTATGAACCTTTTCCCTCATTTCACTTATCTCTGAAATTCCTGTTTACACAAACATGGATTTTTATCCAATAAAGTGATGTAAGCTTTCATAATAAAAGCGTGTAGAATCCCAGATACAGGGTTGAGCAAGATGAGATTTATGACAATTTTCAAACACCTAATTTTCATTTTTCATAATTAGAAATCAATTGGAAAGCAATGTAATGTAGATTCCTTCTTTTCATTAGTGTGGATCCTAATAACTGTCGATTTTCAGTCTATGGAATTATGTCGGTGAATAAACATTAATAGGTTATAGTGTTTACAAATCATAGAAAGGCATAAAAGGAGATTGAAAATATTTAAAAACATTACCATCATTAGTTTCTGAAAAGCAACTTATTGAAATTCATTTATATATCTGGTGAGTTACTAAGCAATCCAAATATACAAAGCAACTCAAGGAAAAATAGGAATTCACTAAATGGGTTCTAACGATTGCAGTAAAAGTATATGTAGGTCCAACTAGAAGATCCATCAAAACTACATTCAAGGAACATTAAGTACATTCAAAGTATGGAAAATAAAAAAATTAAGTGCAGACAGCAACTGGATATTTGTAATGGTTTTTCAATATTCAAAATTGCGTTCCCCAGTGGGAAAAAGTTATCACACAGTGTATGTATGTACATGGCATTATTGGCAACATATTGCTTGGAGCACAGATAACAGATGATGAATTTTCAGGCAAGCTATCAGTGTTCTCTAGACCTCACGTAAATACACTCACTTTGGAGGATACAAATTTCAGTGCCATTAAAATGAGAGTAACTGTCATAGTTTTGTGCCTATATTTTTCTCTCGGGTATAGTGCAGAACAAAACAATACGTGTGGCCTAACTAATCCCATACAGGATCTCACAGAGGTAATATAAGACTGGCAGGGAGTGTCCTACCAGGCACCAAACCATTTCTAAGAATTACATTTCACATTTTGAATTGATTCAGCCGTTACTTGATGAAAATCCATGGCAAAAGTAAAAACTTCACAAACGATAAGATTTCCACAAAATTCTCAAGGACACAACATGTTTCACTAAAACAGTAGCTTCGTCAGGTGATATACTGGAACGATGAACTAAACTAACCTTGGCTTGCTTAACTGTTATATATCCTACTTTCCCAAATTGAAGGATTAGTTACCTGTGGACAGGTTCGATGAACCTTCATTTTCGGAAATTAGGCACAATATCTAAATTGATAAATGGTGTCCCGGATTAACTTGAAAGAGTTGATAGCAAATTCATATTATTACCTACTAAGAAAACAAATTCAACAGTAGTGAACTATTGAGGTCTAATTGATTGTTAAGTAAAATGTCAAAATTTTCGAGTTTGTTGATTTCTAATGATTCAGAATGATTGAGTTTCATTGCTTCATTTTCTACGTGTAGAATTTCGAAATTATCATCAAAACTATGGTTTACTTCTGATATATGGTTGGCGTATGTTGAATTTGCTTTCTTTTTCGAAAAAAATTATCTTATGTTCATAAATGCGCTGATTAAACGTACGACCTGTCTGACCGATATATACCTTAGGACAAGATCCACAGTTGAGTTTGTATACCCCTGATTTTTCGAATTTAGAAGTTTTGTCTTTATTATGTTTGATAAACCTTCCCAACGTGTTATTTGTTCTATATGCTACTTCCAAGTCCTGTTTATGTAGCAATGAAGCTAATTTTTCAGTTGATGATCCGAATCAGATCCTGAACAATAAAGACAAAACTTCTAAATTCGAAAAATCAGGGCTATACAAAATCAACTGTGGATCTTGTCCTAAGGTATATATCGGTCAGACAGGTCGTATGTTGAATTAGCGCATTCATGAACATAGGATGAATTTTTTCAAGAAGAAAACAAATTCAACTTACGCCTTAGAAGAAAACCATAGTTTTGATGATAATTTCGAAATCCTACATGTAGAAAATAAAGGAATGAAACTCAAATCATTTCGAATCATCATAAGATCTCAATAGTCCACTACTGTTGAATTTGTTTTCTTAGTAGGTAATGATATGTATTTGCTATAAACCCTTTCAAGTGAATCCGGTACACCGTATTTTAATGTAGATATTGTGACTAATTTCCGAAAATGAAGGTTTTTCGAACCTTTCCACAGGTAACTAATCCTTCAGGTTGGAAAGTAGGATATACAGGGTGTTTCATTACAATGGTACATAGGGGTCACCAAGGTGGTTCTGAAAATAGCATATTCGAATAATTATTCACTCGTCCATTAGTATCAAACTACCCATCGCAGTAATATTTTCTCAAATTTTGTTTTGAGTTTACTTGGGACGATGGATTCATTGACCTATCAGACAGAATGAAAATACAGGTTCAGCTTCAGGAAGGGTCTCATAGTCTTTATAACAGAGATACAGGGTGAATTATCGAATTATAATTATTTGGTATTATTTCCATTCCGCCTGATGGGTTAATGAATCCATCGTTCCAAGTAAACTACATACCAAATTTGAGAAAATGTTACTGGGTAGTTTAATACTCATGGACGAGTGAATAATCATTCAAAACCGATAATTCACCCTGTATCTCCGTTATAAAGGCTGTGAGACTTAGTAAGTTCTTTCGAGCGATTTTTTGACTAAAATATCGAATAATAATAATTGACACTGGTTTCATAATTTCAATACTCTTCAAATTGACATACTTTCAACTTTCTGTTTATGATTGTTACGATGAGAATTGGTGGCGGGAAAACAAAAAGCATCAAACCCAATTCAGCTTTTCCTCCTCTTCACAATTATCTTGATGTGCTGTATTAATTATTAAATACAGTGTGTTATTTTAATATTTCGAATAAATGTAAATTTTTCCTGAAGCAGAACCTGGATTTTCACTTCGCCCGATAGGTGAATGAATTTGACGTCCCAAGTATAAGCTCCTTACCAAATTTGAGAAAAATATACTGGGTAGGTCAATACATATAGACGAATGAATAATTATTCAAAATCGATAAATCGCCCTGTATCTCCGTTATGAATACTCTAAGACCTATCAAATATGGTATTTTCAGAACCACCTTGGTGACCCCTATGTACCATTGAAATATTTCCCTTTACCTGTGAAACACCCTGTATAAGCAAGCCAATGTTAGTTTATTTCATTGTACCAGTATATCACCTGACGAAGCTACTGTGTTAGAGAAACATTTCGTGTGTTTGAGAATTTTGTGGAAATCTTATCGTTTGTGAACTTTTTACAATTACATTTCATTTTGAATATCCGAAATTCCGAAGATTATATTTGAAATAGATGTTCAACGTGCAAGGAAAAAGGTGGAAGTATTGAAGTGCTGAGATAGATGTCTTCATCATATCACAGATTTCCTGAGATCGTTTTTATTTTCAGATTGTAGGGGTTTGGTACGAATACAAAAAGACGCCATCTTTTTTGGGCAACGATAATTGCACGTCCTTTGACATGATTTGCCCGAATGTGACTTACTGTGAAGTGGAACAAATGAATTTTAAAACCAACACCAGCAAGGACTCTTACATTTTGAAATTGAATATTTCCACTAAAATAATAACATGGGAGGACGAAGTGGTCAATATTGCTTGGACAGAAAAAGATTTGGCTCTTGTAGTGAGAAAATGTGACAAGGAAAAAGGTAACAAATTTAGACGGTTGGCTTATTTTTGACTTATTGCAGTTCATCGTTTGTTAATAAATCAGGGTAATACCACTAGATGTTATTCTAGAATGTTCTGAAAAAAAAAATACACGAGAACTAGGTAGGTCTGAGAAAAACGATTTTTTTAACTCGGCTACGCCTCGTTAAAAAAATCAGATCTCGATCACCAAAGTAGCATTTCGCGCACTATATACAAACATAACTATTGTTTTCTTGAGTATTGAAATAAAACAATCAAGTTTGCAAAATAAGAATGTCTTCTAAATATACTGAAAACGTCTTAATACATGTTTTCAATAAAGTGGAAAATGGATTCTCATGTGTTCAAAAACAGAAGAAATCCACACTGCCTTGATTGATTAAATTGGTGAAAAATGCGAACGTCTGCGAATTTACCATTTTGATTGTTAAATTGATTAGAAAAATTGGATAATTATTATTATTATTATTTCAGAGCAACTGGCCGTCTATACTAAAAACGTAACGCTATCAGATGACACAGCAGAAAAAAAGATAGAAGCTTACATAAAAAGTTTGAACTATAAAGGTTCCAACTTGACACTAATCAACAATACACTATGCAACAGTGCAATGATCACTACAACTACTGCTTTTCTATTATTTTCAATAATTATATTTGCTATTTATTAAATGATTTAACTGTTTCAATATTCAGACATAACCTAGAATTATTTGTATGAGTAGTGAATAAATAATTTAAATCTCGATCTTTTTTTTCTCCCATTGAATTTGGTAGGTTAATAACTTACAACATTTGTATGCTGACAATATGGCTTCACTGTCCATGGCATGATGGTAATCGTATACAGATTTTCCTACCAAGTCATCAGCATCATAGCCCAAGATGTCTTGTAACCTGGAAAAAAAACTTCATTTACTATTTTGTGGAAGTCTCTTGGACTTTTGCCAACTCGGTTTCTTGAAAGCCCACACTGTATGAATAGGTTATGTTGAGAATTCAAATACGGCAGTAATGGGTTGCGTGCAAGAACTGTCAGATGACCGAGGTGAAACATTGAAACACAACGTCACTTTTTTCATTTATTTACAAATGATTGAAATAGTTTTTCACAATTATTTTGGCATAAGATTCGGTTGGTACATTATTATGAATTAAAAGTAAGTACCTACTATAGTCACTCACATATAGTTTTCATTTTTGAAATTTGGTAATTTCCCTGATTTCTCATCGGAATTCCTTCTGCAATAGGAGCTAATAGAAATACTCGTGAAGTTTCTAAAATAATGCAAGAAGATTGGATTCATGCAATCAAACGGGAGGTCATGCTGTCGAAATATGATCGTGTGTGTTGTAGACATTTTCAATCAATTAGCAGTATTAGCTTCTATTTCAGAAGTGGCAGAAGGAATTTTGATAAGAAATGACAAAATTTCATAATGAAAACTATGAGAGATTACTATTTACCTGAAAAATCACATTCCTTCGTCTCTTGGTGCATTTTTTGTGCAATCTGACATGGATGTCTTTTCTGTAAGCATATAGACGTAGGGGTCTATATGCACGACTTAGTCGCAAGGTATGATTGTTGAATCTACCTATACACCTTGCACTCAAGCCACTAGATGGCTATGAAAGCTAGATCGTCCTTCTGCCCCCTCAGGGCTTCGACTTGTTTGATATATGGAGGTACCCTTCGTGAATCGATGGTCAGCTGGCCAGTGCAACTGATGAGACTTATGGCAAGTCTAAACAGTCTGTCGTGCATCAGCTGACAATCGATTCACGAAATTTCCCTAGAATCTCTTAGTCTTGAGATTCTAGGTTTATCCATCTGTTAGTGGAACATTAAACCACTTTGAGAATTACAGGTGTTGCGATAGTCTACAGAATCTGACATGGATGACTTTTCTGTAAGCATATAGACGTAGGGGTCTATATGCACGACTTAGTCGCAAGGTATGATTGTTGAATCTACCTATACACCTTGCACTTAAGCCACTAGATGGCTATGAAGGCTAGATCGTCCTTCTGCCCCCTCAGGGCTTCGACTTGTTTGATATATGGAGGTACCCTTCGTGAATCGATTGTCAGCTGGCCAGTGCAACTGATGAGACTTATGGCAAGTCGAAACAGTCTGTCTTGCATCAGCTGACATTGATTCACGAAATTTCCCTAGAATCTCTTAGTCTTGAGATTCTAGGTTTATCGTCATAATAGTATGCAGATGTAATATTGCATCCAATATTACCCAATCAAAGCACAGAGCAATGCTTCCCTATGGTTTTCAATGCTGTCTTCTAAGTTGAAATGAACCTTCGATCATACGACAGGGGGTTTGTTGTTCGGAGGAATGGACATAGTTTCAGTTTATCATAAGTGAACATCTTCCGAACATTATGAATGACAACTTACAATTCGTCATCAGCATCGGTGAATTTCATGTCCATGCCGTGTTTGGTCAAGAACGCCTGATTGTGCAGTGGCGTCTCGATGTTGGAGGGGTGCGGAATGGGTTGCCCCACTCCGATGAAGCAGCTCTGCAAGCCGCCATTGCTGTTGCCGTCGCTCTCGTCGTTACTGTTCTCGTCGAGCTTGGGTTTGGTCATGTGACCTTTGCACTGAATTACCTGACGCACATAAATAAAAAAGTTATTTTTTTCGGTGTGCTGAAACTCAAAAATAGTTATTTATTATACAAGGGAAAAAAGTAGAAGATTTTAGCTCCAGGTTGTGTTGTCTCCCGACGTGTAGCTGAAGGAGACAAAAAACCGTGAGCTAAAATCTAATATTTTTCCCGTGTATAATACACTATTTTTTTCTGTGACAGAAGAAAGGACGAATCAATATTGAGAAGATATTACACTATTTTGAAATCTGAAAATTATCGACGTGAAATTTTAAATAATGTCTGAAATTTCAAGTTTTTAACAGTAGGGACATCTGCGTTGAAGTTTTCAAATATCTGATGTCACTTCTGTCAGTCTAATTCTGTGATTTGATTTCAAAGAATTGCGAATTTAGTGGTTGTTTAGTAATATACGTAGTCGAAAAGTCGAATGGAAGATAAAAGGACAGTTCTTTCTCGGAGACGGTATTTTTGACTCATTTTTCGGAACTATTGCACAACAAAAGCCATCAACAGTGTATATATATATGTGATATATATCCAGGAAAAAAGAACTCACATTTTTCCCACAGGAAAAAAGTAATTTATGAAAAGTGACATTTTATAACCTGCCAAACTTTTTCCCTTCACAGAAAAAAAAATCAAATCATTGATACTATTTCACACTCAAAGGGAAAAAACGATGTCAGATTTAGTGGAGACCCTCCATTTAGATTTTGGAAATTTGCGGTTCATGCTCACATAGGTGGGAACGTATTTTTTTCTGATTGCCCTGACAATCTCAAAATATTCACATACACTAGCTCAGAAAAGAGTCACTGGATGGTATTAGTAGATAAGAGTTCGGACACAGCTGAACTTCTTTCCTTATCTATTTTCTTTAATACAATGGTTTAGGTGAATAAAAGAATAAGGCATATAATTATTATGCTCTTTGTCTTTTGAATTTCCCTAATACCATCCAGTGACTCTAGTTCAGACCCATCAAGAGAGAATTTGATGTCAGATTTAGTAGAAAACTCTTTCTTCAGATTTTAAAAATTAGTAGTTCAGGCAATATGAAGGTCGAAAAATAAGTTTTTCTTGTTTGTCCCAGAGATTCCAAAAAATGAAAAGACACTAGGTCAGACCCATAAAGAAAGAATTTGATGTCAGATTTAGTGCAAAACCCTCCATTAAGATTTTCAAAATTTAGGGTTCAAGCAATGCAGTAGGCTCATACAGGTAGAAAATTTTTTTTTCCTGTTTGTCCCAGAAATTCCAAAAAATGAAAAGACACTAGTTCAGACCCATGAAGAAAGAATATGATGTCAGATTTAGTGCAAAACCCTCCATTCAGATTTTCAAAATGTAGGGTTCACGCAATGCAATAGGCTCATACAGGTGGAAAAATATTTTTTTCCTGTTTGTCCCAGAAATTCCAAAAAATGAAAAGACACTAGTTCAAACCCATAAAGGAAGAATTTGATGTCAGATTTAGTGCAAAACCCTTCAT
Organism: Phaedon cochleariae; assembly: GCA_918026855.4. Lineage (NCBI taxonomy): Eukaryota > Metazoa > Arthropoda > Insecta > Coleoptera > Chrysomelidae > Phaedon > Phaedon cochleariae. Next base: position 57,531,797 of record OU896710.1, read on the forward strand.
TCAGATTTTCAAAATTTAGGGTTCACGCAATGCAGTATAGGCTCATACAGGTGGAAAAATATTTTTTTCCTGTTTGTCCCAGAAATTCCAAAAAATGAAAAGACACTAGTTCAGACCCATAAAGAAAGAATTTGATGTCAGATTTAGTGCAAAACCCTCCATTCAGATTTTCAAAATGTAGGGTTCACGCAATGCAATAGGCTCATACAGGTGGAAAAATATTTTTTTCCTGTTTGTCCCAGAAATTCCAAAAAATGAAAAGACACTAGTTCAAACCCATAAAGGAAGAATTTGATGTCAGATTTAGTGCAAAACCCTTCATTCAGATTTTCAAAATTTAGGGTTCACGCAATGCAGTATAGACTCATACAGGTGGAAAAATATTTTTTTCCTGTTTGTCCCAGAAATTCCAAAAAATGAAAAGACACTAGTTCAGACCCATAAAGAAAGAATTTGATGTCAGATTTAGTGCAAAACCCTCCATTCAGATTTTCAAAATTTAGGGTTCACGCAATGCAGTATAGACTCATACAGGTGGAAAAATATTTATTTCCTGTTTGTCCCAGAAATTCAAAAAAATGAAAAGACACTAGTTCAGACCCATAAAGAAAGAATTTGATGTCAGATTTAGTGCAAAACCCTCCATTCAGATTTTCAAAATTTAGGGTTCACGCAATGCAGTAGGCTCATACAGGTGGAAAAATATTTTTTTCCTGTTTGTCCCAGAAATTCCAAAAAATGAAAAGACACTAGTTCAGACCCATAAAGAAAGAATTTGATGTCAGATTTAGTGCAAAACCCTCCATTCAGATTTTCAAAATTTAGGGTTCACGCAATGCAGTAGGCTCATACAGGTGGAAAAATATTTTTTTCCTGTTTGTCCCTGAAATTCCAAAAAATGAAAAGACACTAGTTCAGAACCATTAAGAAAGAATTTGATGTCAGATTTAGTGCAGAACCTTCCATTCAGATTTTCGAAATTTGGGGTTCACGCAATGCAGTACAGCTCATACAGGTGGAAAAATATTTTTTTCCTGTTTGTCACAGAAATTCCAAAAAATGAAGAGACACTAGTTCAGACCCATGAAGAGAGAATTTGATGTCAGATTTAGTGCAAAACCCTCCATTCAGATTTTCAAAATTTGGGGTTCACGCAATGCAGTAGGCTCAAACAGGTGAAAAAATATTTTTTACCAGTTTGTCCCAGAAATCCCAAAGAATAAAAAAACACAAGTTCAGACCCATAAAGAAAGAATTTGATGTCAGATTTAGTGCAGAACCCTCCATTCAGATTTTCAAAATTTGGGGTTCACGCAATGCAGTAGGCTCATACAGGTGAAAAAATATTTTTTACCAGTTTGTCCCAGAAATTCCAAAGAATAAAAAAACACAAGTTCAGACCCATAAAGAAAGAATTTGATGTCAGATTTAGTGCAGAACCCTCCATTCAGATTTTCAAAATTTGGGGTTCACGCAATGCAGTAGGCTCATACAGGTGGAAAAATATTTTTTTCCTGTTTGTCCCAAAAATTCCAAAAAATGAAAAGACACTACTTCAGACCCATAAAGAAAGAATTTGATGTCAGATTTAGTGCAAAACCCTCCATTCAGATTTTCAAAATTTGGGGTTCACGCAATGCAGTAGGCTCATACAGGTGGAAAAATATTTTTTTCCTGTTTGTCCCAGAAATTCCAAAAAATGCAAAGACACTAATTCAGACCCATAAAGAAAGAATTTGATGTCAGATTTAGTGTAAAACCCTCCATTCAGATTTTCAAAATTTGGGGTTCACGCAATGCAGTAGGCTCATACAGGTGGAAAAATATTTTTTTCCTGTTTGTCCCAGAAATTCCAAAAAATGAAAAGACACTAGTTCATACCCATAAAGGACGACTTTGATGTCAGATTTAGTGCAAAACCCTCCATTCAGATTTTCAAAATTTAGGGTTCACGCAATGCAGTAGGCTCATACAGGTGGAAAAATATTTTTTTCCTGTTTGTCCCAGAAATTCCAAAAAATGAAGACACTTGTTCAGACCCATAAAGAAAGAATTTGATGTCAGATTTAGTGCAGAACCCTCTATTCAGATTTTCAAAATTTAGGGTTCATGCAATGCAGTAGGCTCATACAGGTGGAAAAATATTTTTTTCCTGTTTGTCCCAGAAATTCCAAAAAATGAAAAGACACTAGTTCATACCCATAAAGGACGACTTTGATGTCAGATTTAGTGCAAAAATCTCCATTCAGATTTTCAAAATTTAGGGTTCACGCAATGCAGTAGGCTCATACAGATGGAAAAATATTTTTTTCCTGTTTGTCCCAGAAATTCCAAAAAATGAAAAGACACTAGTTCAGACCCATAAAGGAAGACTTTGATGTCAGATTTAGTGCGAAACCCTCCATTCAGATTTTCAAAATTTAGGGTTCACGCAATGCAGTAGGCTCATACAGGTGGAAAAATATTTTTTTCTTGTTTGTCCCAGAAATTCCAAAAAATGAAAAGACACTAGTTCATACCCATAAAGGACGACTTTGATGTCAGATTTAGTGCAAAAATCTCCATTCAGATTTTCAAAATTTAGGGTTCACGCAATGCAGTAGTAGGCTCATACAGGTGGAAAAATATTTTTTTCCTGTTTGTCCCAGAAATTCCAAAGAATAAAAAAACACAAGTTCAGACCCATAAAGAAAGAATTTGATGTCAGATTTAGTGCAGAACCCTCCATTCAGATTTTCAAAATTTGGGGTTCACGCAATGCAGTAGGCTCATACAGGTGAAAAAATATTTTTTACCAGTTTGTCCCAGAAATTCCAAAGAATAAAAAAACACAAGTTCAGACCCATAAAGAAAGAATTTGATGTCAGATTTAGTGCAAAACCCTCCATTCAGATTTTCAAAATTTGGGGTTCACGCAATGCAGTAGGCTCATACAGGTGGAAAAATATTTTTTTCCTGTTTGTCCCAAAAATTCCAAAAAATGAAAAAACACTACTTCAGACCCATAAAGAAAGAATTTGATGTCAGATTTAGTGCGAAACCCTCCATCAAGATTTTCAAAATTTAGGGTTCACGTAATGCAGTAGGCTCATACAGGTAGAAAAATATTTTTTTCCTGTTTGTCCCAGAAATTCCAAAAAATGAAGTCACTACTTCAGACCCATAAAGAAAGAATTTGATGTCAGATTTAGTGCAAAACCCTCCATTCAGATTTTCAAAATTTAGGGTTCACGCAATGCAGTAGGCTCATACAGGTGGAAAAATATTTTTTTCCTGTTTGTCCCAGAAATTCCGAAAAATGAAAAGACACTAGTTCAGACCCATAAAGGAAGACTTTGATGTCAGATTTAGTGCGAAACCCTCCATTCAGATTTTCAAAATTTAGGGTTCATGCAATGCAGTAGGCTCATACAGGTGGAAAATATTTTTTTCCTGTTTGTCCCAGAAATTCCAAAAAATGAAAAGACACTAGTTCATACCCATAAAGGACGACTTTGATGTCAGATTTAGTGCAAAACCCTCCATTCAGATTTTCAAAATTTAGGGTTCACGCAATGCAGTAGGCTCATACAGGTGGAAAAATTTTTTTTTCCTGTTTGTCCCAGAAATTCCAAAAAATGAAAAGACACTTGTTCAGACCCATAAATAAAGAATTTGATGTCAGATTTAGTGCAAAACCCTCCATTCAGATTTTCAAAATTTGGGGTTCACGCAATGCAGTAGGCTCATACAGGTGGAAAAATATTTTTTTCCTGTTTGTCCCAAAAATTCCAAAAAATGAAAAAACACTACTTCAGACCCATAAAGAAAGAATTTGATGTCAGATTTAGTGCGAAACCCTCCATCAAGATTTTCAAAATTTAGGGTTCACGTAATGCAGTAGGCTCATACAGGTAGAAAAATATTTTTTTCCTGTTTGTCCCGGAAATTCCAAAAAATGAAAAGTCACTACTTCAGACCCATAAAGAAAGAATTTGATGTCAGATTTAGTGCAAAACCCTCCATTCAGATTTTCAAAATTTAGGGTTCACGCAATGCAGTAGGCTGATACAGATGGAAAAATATTTTTTTCCTGTTTGTCCCAGAAATTCCGAAAAATGAAAAGACACTAGTTCAGACCCATAAAGGAAGACTTTGATGTCAGATTTAGTGCGAAACCCTCCATTCAGATTTTCAAAATTTAGGGTTCATGCAATGCAGTAGGCTCATACAGGTGGAAAAATATTTTTTTCCTGTTTGTCCCAGAAATTCCAAAAAATGAAAAGACACTAGTTCATACCCATAAAGGACGACTTTGATGTCAGATTTAGTGCAAAACCCTCCATTCAGATTTTCAAAATTTAGGGTTCACGCAATGCAGTAGGCTCATACAGGTGGAAAAATTTTTTTTTCCTGTTTGTCCCAGAAATTCCAAAAAATGAAAAGACACTTGTTCAGACCCATAAAGAAAGAATTTGATGTCAGATTTAGTGCAGAACCCTCTATTCAGATTTTCAAAATTTAGGGTTCATGCAATGCAGTAGGCTCATACAGGTGGAAAAATATTTTTTTCCTGTTTGTCCCAGAAATTCCAAAAAATGAAAAGACACTAGTTCATACCCATAAAGGACGACTTTGATGTCAGATTTAGTGCAAAAATCTCCATTCAGATTTTCAAAATTTAGGGTTCACGCAATGCAGTAGGCTCATACAGGTGCAAAAAATTTTTTTTTCCTGTTTGTCCCAGAAATTCCAAAAAATGAAAAGACACTTGTTCAGACCCATAAAGAAAGAATTTGATGTCAGATTTAGTGCAGAACCCTCTATTCAGATTTTCAAAATTTAGGGTTCATGCAATGCAGTAGGCTCATACAGGTGGAAAAATATTTTTTTCCTGTTTGTCCCAGAAATTCCAAAAAATGAAAAGACACTAGTTCATACCCATAAAGGACGACTTTGATGTCAGATTTAGTGCAAAAATCTCCATTCAGATTTTCAAAATTTAGGGTTCACGCAATGCAGTAGGCTCATACAGGTGGAACAATATATTTTTTTCCTGTTTGTCCCAGAAATTCCAAAAAATGAAAAGACACTTGTTCAGACCCATAAAGAAAGAATTTGATGTCAGATTTAGTGCAGAACCCTCTATTCAGATTTTCAAAATTTAGGGTTCATGCAATGCAGTAGGCTCATACAGGTGGAAAAATATTTTTTTCCTGTTTGTCCCAGAAATTCCAAAAAATGAAAAGACACTAGTTCATACCCATTAAGGACGACTTTGATGTCAGATTTAGTGCAAAAATCTCCATTCAGATTTTCAAAATTTAGGGTTCACGCAATGCAGTAGGCTCATACAGGTGGAAAAATATTTTTTTCCTGTTTGTCCCAGAAATTCCAAAAAATGAAAAGACACTAGTTCAGACCCATAAAGGAAGAATTTGATGTCAGATTTAGTGCAAAACCCTCCATTCAGATTTTCAAAATTTGGGGTTCACGCAATGCAGTAGGCTCATACAGGTGGAAAAATATTTTTTTCCTGTTTGTCCCAGAAATTCAAAAAAATGAAAAGACACTAGTTCAGACCCATAAAGAAAGAATTTGATGTCAGATTTAGTGCAAAACCCTCCATTCAGATTTTCAAAATTTAGAGTTCACGCAATGCAGTAGGCTCATACAGGTGGAAAAATATTTATTTCCTGTTTGTCCCAGAAATTCAAAAAAATGAAAAGACACTAGTTCAGACCCATAAAGAAAGAATTTGATGTCAGATTTAGTGCAAAACCCTCCATTCAGATTTTCAAAATTTAGAGTTCACGCAATGCAGTAGGCTCATACAGGTGGAAAAATATTTTTTTCCTGTTTGTCCCTGAAATTCCAAAAAATGAAAAGACACTAGTTCAGACCCATAAAGAAAGAATTTGATGTCAGATTTAGTGCAAAACCCTCCATTCAGATTTTCAAAATTTAGAGTTCACGCAATGCAGTAGGCTCATACAGGTGGAAAAATATTTTTTTCCTGTTTGTCCCTGAAATTCCAAAAAATGAAAAGACACTAGTTCAGAACCATTAAGAAAGAATTTGATGTCAGATTTAGTGCAGAACCTTCCATTCAGATTTTCGAAATTTGGGGTTCACGCAATGCAGTACAGCTCATACAGGTGGAAAAATATTTTTTTCCTGTTTGTCACAGAAATTCCAAAAAATGAAGAGACACTAGTTCAGACCCATGAAGAGAGAATTTGATGTCAGATTTAGTGCAAAACCCTCCATTCAGATTTTCAAAATTTGGGGTTCACGCAATGCAGTAGGCTCAAACAGGTGAAAAAATATTTTTTACCAGTTTGTCCCAGAAATCCCAAAGAATAAAAAAACACAAGTTCAGACCCATAAAGAAAGAATTTGATGTCAGATTTAGTGCAGAACCCTCCATTCAGATTTTCAAAATTTGGGGTTCACGCAATGCAGTAGGCTCATACAGGTGAAAAAATATTTTTTACCAGTTTGTCCCAGAAATTCCAAAGAATAAGAAAACACAAGTTCAGACCCATAAAGAAAGAATTTGATGTCAGATTTAGTGCAGAACCCTCCATTCAGATTTTCAAAATTTGGGGTTCACGCAATGCAGTAGGCTCATACAGGTGGAAAAATATTTTTTTCCTGTTTGTCCCAAAAATTCCAAAAAATGAAAAGACACTACTTCAGACCCATAAAGAAAGAATTTGATGTCAGATTTAGTGCAAAACCCTCCATTCAGATTTTCAAAATTTGGGGTTCACGCAATGCAGTAGGCTCATACAGGTGGAAAAATATTTTTTTCCTGTTTGTCCCAAAAATTCCAAAAAATGAAAAGACACCACTTCAGACCCATAAAGAAAGAATTTGATGTCAGATTTAGTGCAAAACCCTCCATTCAGATTTTCAAAATTTGGGGTTCACGCAATGCAGTAGGCTCATACAGGTGGAAAAATATTTTTTTCCTGTTTGTCCCAGAAATTCCAAAAAATGAAAAGACACTAGTTCATACCCATAAAGGACGACTTTGATGTCAGATTTAGTGCAAAACCCTCCATTCAGATTTTCAAAATTTAGGGTTCACGCAATGCAGTAGGCTCATACAGGTGGAAAAATATTTTTTTCCTGTTTGTCCCAGAAATTCCAAAAAATGAAAAGACACTTGTTCAGACCCATAAAGAAAGAATTTGATGTCAGATTTAGTGCAGAACCCTCTATTCAGATTTTCAAAATTTAGGGTTCATGCAATGCAGTAGGCTCATACAGGTGGAAAAATATTTTTTTCCTGTTTGTCCCAGAAATTCCAAAAAATGAAAAGACACTAGTTCATACCCATAAAGGACGACTTTGATGTCAGATTTAGTGCAAAAATCTCCATTCAGATTTTCAAAATTTAGGGTTCACGCAATGCAGTAGGCTCATACAGATGGAAAAATATTTTTTTCCTGTTTGTCCCAGAAATTCCAAAAAATGAAAAGACACTTGTTCAGACCCATAAAGGAAGACTTTGATGTCAGATTTAGTGCGAAACCCTCCATTCAGATTTTCAAAATTTAGGGTTCACGCAATGCAGTAGGCTCATACAGGTGGAAAAATATTTTTTTCTTGTTTGTCCCAGAAATTCCAAAAAATGAAAAGACACTAGTTCATACCCATAAAGGACGACTTTGATGTCAGATTTAGTGCAAAAATCTCCATTCAGATTTTCAAAATTTAGGGTTCACGCAATGCAGTAGTAGGCTCATACAGGTGGAAAAATATTTTTTTCCTGTTTGTCCCAGAAATTCCAAAGAATAAAAAAACACAAGTTCAGACCCATAAAGAAAGAATTTGATGTCAGATTTAGTGCAGAACCCTCCATTCAGATTTTCAAAATTTGGGGTTCACGCAATGCAGTAGGCTCATACAGGTGAAAAAATATTTTTTACCAGTTTGTCCCAGAAATTCCAAAGAATAAAAAAACACAAGTTCAGACCCATAAAGAAAGAATTTGATGTCAGATTTAGTGCAAAACCCTCCATTCAGATTTTCAAAATTTGGGGTTCACGCAATGCAGTAGGCTCATACAGGTGGAAAAATATTTTTTTCCTGTTTGTCCCAAAAATTCCAAAAAATGAAAAAACACTACTTCAGACCCATAAAGAAAGAATTTGATGTCAGATTTAGTGCGAAACCCTCCATCAAGATTTTCAAAATTTAGGGTTCACGTAATGCAGTAGGCTCATACAGGTAGAAAAATATTTTTTTCCTGTTTGTCCCAGAAATTCCAAAAAATGAAGTCACTACTTCAGACCCATAAAGAAAGAATTTGATGTCAGATTTAGTGCAAAACCCTCCATTCAGATTTTCAAAATTTAGGGTTCACGCAATGCAGTAGGCTCATACAGGTGGAAAAATATTTTTTTCCTGTTTGTCCCAGAAATTCCGAAAAATGAAAAGACACTAGTTCAGACCCATAAAGGAAGACTTTGATGTCAGATTTAGTGCGAAACCCTCCATTCAGATTTTCAAAATTTAGGGTTCATGCAATGCAGTAGGCTCATACAGGTGGAAAATATTTTTTTCCTGTTTGTCCCAGAAATTCCAAAAAATGAAAAGACACTAGTTCATACCCATAAAGGACGACTTTGATGTCAGATTTAGTGCAAAACCCTCCATTCAGATTTTCAAAATTTAGGGTTCACGCAATGCAGTAGGCTCATACAGGTGGAAAAATTTTTTTTCCTGTTTGTCCCAGAAATTCCAAAAAATGAAAAGACACTTGTTCAGACCCATAAATAAAGAATTTGATGTCAGATTTAGTGCAAAACCCTCCATTCAGATTTTCAAAATTTGGGGTTCACGCAATGCAGTAGGCTCATACAGGTGGAAAAATATTTTTTTCCTGTTTGTCCCAAAAATTCCAAAAAATGAAAAAACACTACTTCAGACCCATAAAGAAAGAATTTGATGTCAGATTTAGTGCGAAACCCTCCATCAAGATTTTCAAAATTTAGGGTTCACGTAATGCAGTAGGCTCATACAGGTAGAAAAATATTTTTTTCCTGTTTGTCCCAGAAATTCCAAAAAATGAAAAGTCACTACTTCAGACCCATAAAGAAAGAATTTGATGTCAGATTTAGTGCAAAACCCTCCATTCAGATTTTCAAAATTTAGGGTTCACGCAATGCAGTAGGCTGATACAGATGGAAAAATATTTTTTTCCTGTTTGTCCCAGAAATTCCGAAAAATGAAAAGACACTAGTTCAGACCCATAAAGGAAGACTTTGATGTCAGATTTAGTGCGAAACCCTCCATTCAGATTTTCAAAATTTAGGGTTCATGCAATGCAGTAGGCTCATACAGGTGGAAAAATATTTTTTTCCTGTTTGTCCCAGAAATTCCAAAAAATGAAAAGACACTAGTTCATACCCATAAAGGACGACTTTGATGTCAGATTTAGTGCAAAACCCTCCATTCAGATTTTCAAAATTTAGGGTTCACGCAATGCAGTAGGCTCATACAGGTGGAAAAATTTTTTTTTCCTGTTTGTCCCAGAAATTCCAAAAAATGAAAAGACACTTGTTCAGACCCATAAAGAAAGAATTTGATGTCAGATTTAGTGCAGAACCCTCTATTCAGATTTTCAAAATTTAGGGTTCATGCAATGCAGTAGGCTCATACAGGTGGAAAAATATTTTTTTCCTGTTTGTCCCAGAAATTCCAAAAAATGAAAAGACACTAGTTCATACCCATAAAGGACGACTTTGATGTCAGATTTAGTGCAAAAATCTCCATTCAGATTTTCAAAATTTAGGGTTCACGCAATGCAGTAGGCTCATACAGGTGCAAAAAATTTTTTTTTCCTGTTTGTCCCAGAAATTCCAAAAAATGAAAAGACACTTGTTCAGACCCATAAAGAAAGAATTTGATGTCAGATTTAGTGCAGAACCCTCTATTCAGATTTTCAAAATTTAGGGTTCATGCAATGCAGTAGGCTCATACAGGTGGAAAAATATTTTTTTCCTGTTTGTCCCAGAAATTCCAAAAAATGAAAAGACACTAGTTCATACCCATAAAGGACGACTTTGATGTCAGATTTAGTGCAAAAATCTCCATTCAGATTTTCAAAATTTAGGGTTCACGCAATGCAGTAGGCTCATACAGGTGGAACAATATATTTTTTTCCTGTTTGTCCCAGAAATTCCAAAAAATGAAAAGACACTTGTTCAGACCCATAAAGAAAGAATTTGATGTCAGATTTAGTGCAGAACCCTCTATTCAGATTTTCAAAATTTAGGGTTCATGCAATGCAGTAGGCTCATACAGGTGGAAAAATATTTTTTTCCTGTTTGTCCCAGAAATTCCAAAAAATGAAAAGACACTAGTTCATACCCATTAAGGACGACTTTGATGTCAGATTTAGTGCAAAAATCTCCATTCAGATTTTCAAAATTTAGGGTTCACGCAATGCAGTAGGCTCATACAGGTGGAAAAATATTTTTTTCCTGTTTGTCCCAGAAATTCCAAAAAATGAAAAGACACTAGTTCAGACCCATAAAGGAAGAATTTGATGTCAGATTTAGTGCAAAACCCTCCATTCAGATTTTCAAAATTTGGGGTTCACGCAATGCAGTAGGCTCATACAGGTGGAAAAATATTTTTTTCCTGTTTGTCCCAGAAATTCCAAAAAATGAAAAGACACTAGTTCAGACCCATAAAGGAAGAATTTGATGTCAGATTTAGTGCAGAACCCTCCATTCAGATTTTCAAAGTTTGGGGTTCACGCAATGCAATAGGCTCAGACAGGTGGAAAAATATTTTTTTTCCTGTTTGTCCCAGAAATTTCAAAAAATGAAAAGACACTAGTCCAGACCCATAAAGAAAGAATTTGATGTCAGATTTAGTGCAGAACCCTCCATACAGATTTTCAAAATTTGGGGTTCACGCAATGCAGTAGGCTCATACAGGTGGAAAAATATTTTTTTCCTGTTTGTCCCAGAAATTCCAAAAAATGAAAAGACACTAGTTCAGACCCATAAAGGAAGAATTTGATGTCAGATTCAGTGCAGAACCCTCCATACAGATTTTCAAAATTTGGGGTTCACGCAATGCAGTAGGCTCATACAGGTGGAAAAATATTTTTTTCCTGTTTGTCCCAGAAATTCCAAAAAATGAAAAGACACTAGTTCAGACCCATAAAGGAAGAATTTGATGTCAGATTCAGTGCAGAACCCTCCATTCAGATTTTCAAAGTTTGGGGTTCACGCAATGCAATAGGCTCATACAGGTGGAAAAATATTTTTTTCCTGTTTGTCCCAGAAATTCCAAAAAATGAAAAGACACTAGTTCAGACCCATAAAGGAAGAATTTGATGTCAGATTTAAACAGTTTTTTTCTTCGTCAATCCTACCCCGATAAGACGTTTTCACGAACTTTGTAGGCTTATATCTCAGAAACTAAACATACAAAACTTTCCAAACTCACAAATTTTTCTAATGAGCCATCCCACAATAACATAGTCAAATTTCAGCCAATTCGACCGTGAGCCAATTTACCGTGTTTTCGTGCGGGTCCTTTGTGAATCAAGTGTCTGGATGTTCCTTGTTTGTTTAGATATTATGCCTGTTTTTATATTACATTGACTTGTATATTAACTTTTGCTAAATAAATGAAGAATTAATCAACTGACCTTATAAATAGCAGATTTGAGGTTGACAGATCTTCCTTTGCTAGTGAGAGTACATTTCATGCGGATGAACATGGATTTGGGCACATCAGCCCCATCCCTCGTCTTTCCCGACAGGCTTTCTCGGATCTCCTCGTGATCGCAAGGATGGCTGTAGTCGAATATGTTCTGACCCATCAAATCGATCTGAAAAATTTCCCGAAGTTCGATATGTGACTGTTTTTTTTTTCATCTTTGAACACCTGAACACGCTCTGCCCACCAGTGAAAGGTCATATATCATATGATTCTTTTAAATTTTCACAAACCATAGGGTTGCATTTGAAAGAATCATGTTGAGGTTGATTTCAGCTACCCCTGAAGGGTTATATTCTTGCTCACAAAATGTAGGTGAATACATTACAACGTTGACGTCTCTCGCGAATTTTCACTTCCCCACTACCGAAATATCCACCCCGTATACTATCTAACATTATCGTTATATGACTAATTCTATTAATCCCACAGTAGATAATATTTTTATGAAATCTTTACAATAGGATTATTATTCCTCAACAATATCATGAATATTGCATAATAATAACCCGACATAAAAAAATACTCTAGTCGAAGATGTTCATGAAATGAAAAATAACAGCTCTGTACTGCTATTTGTTTTGAAATTCATTATTTCTTATGTTTTTCAGAAAAGAATACCAACCTGGGAGAGTCCTAGATAGTCACAGACATTTTCTGATAAATAGATAAAATCTCCATCCACAGACAAAACCACAATGAAACCGTCAAGGGATTTCAAGAATACAGATCCGTCGGTGTCATTCTTTTTTTCTAATTCACCCAAGTCAGGAACTGAAAAAAAAATCATGATTGGTTTAATTTCATTTGAATTCATGAGGTCTTTTTTTTTTATTTTGGACCATTCACACTATTATGCTATTTTAACTCGATCAATATCTTGCTAATAAGGGGAGCAACTTCATAAGATGATAAATAATGATAATTATGCTTTTCCTAATCTTATAGAGGGTATCTTCCTTGCGAAAAAAAAAGGAAAAAAACTCCTATGAACTTTTGCCTAAAAACCCTTATTTTTCCAGATCAGGATTCTCAGTAATAAAACACACCCAGTTATTTTTTATTAAGATATATTCAATTTTTTTATCTCTAACAATTACATAAATGAAAGACCGAAGTAATGTGTTGAACAAAAAAATGCTAATAGTTCTGTGAAACTGCGCATGCTCCTGATGGTTTTGTACTGTTTATTTTCAGAACAAGAACAAACCTATTATAATTATTGTGAGTTGAACTATCATGATACATAAAAATAGAAAATAATCTTTGAAAATAACTAAAAATATCCTGATATTTGACAGTGACAGAGGGGTAGGGTTGATGGTGTATCACGGTGAAGCACTAACAAAAAGAACGCGTTCCTGCCTATTTTTCATGCTCTGGAGTAATGAAAGCCAGAACTCTGATACCAGAGACTATTGGTCTTTGAGAAGAAGATCATGGAAATTTTGTTCTGTTTTTTTATTGTCCAGCCTGACTCAAAGTTGAAAACTATACAGTTCCTATTGAAACGTCTTATACAGAAATATAGTATTTCCGCAAATGAATCACGATCCGAAAATAGCAAATATGCTTACCTAGGGAGACCATTTCCCTGACCTTGAGATAAGATATGGCGAGTCGCATGATCGAAGCTTTGTCGAGCAAAGATACCTGGTCATTGGCCAACGGCAGCACTTTTGCCAGATCGGTGAAGATTTCGGTCTCACGCGACCTGCGCGACCTGGCAGCGTCTCTCGACTTCTCCTTGCGGCGCTCATGATTCCTGAAATAAAAAAAAATATATAGTCGAACAACATTTCAACATCATGAAACGAATGGGAAAGTTTCCTGTGATTATACAGGGTGAGTCATGAGGAACTGTACATACTCGTACCACGAATATGGAACCCTGTGAGAAATACCTAAGAAGAGAAGAAGATGCTTTCTAATGTTCATCAGGTATTCCCCTCAAGGGCCTTTATTCGTGGTAGGAGTGTGTACCTTTCCTCATGACTCACCCTGTATTTTATATGTGTTGACCCGTACGTCTGAGAAACACGGTCTTATACTTAAGTGGGCCGGTATAAGCGAGCCGATGACATTACAGTAATTCTTGTTGCGTCTTCTCATTTGACGAGGTACGTTGAAACGAAGGGAGTACATTTGATGTTTGCTATTATGGAGAAAAGGTTTCCAATAATCAAGTAATTGAACAAAAAATGTTATACATACAAAAAATGTGTTATTGAAATGAAAAATTCTTTGACCTTTGAATATTTTGTTCTTGTGCAAACCTGCAGGATCATCATCCTACGATTTACAACGCGTCGAAGGTTTGTAAGGAATTTTTGAGGAGTTTTGAGAAACATTCAGGCACCGATCACGTTGTTTTCCATGTTTGGGGATGAATATTTTGGATGTTTCAATACGTGAATCATCTGTCATAAATGTTTGAAAAATTGTGGCACCCTATCGAAAAATTCATTTTTCATAATACAAAATGTGTGGTGCAGCTTGAATCAAAAGCTTTAGGGACATTGCATATCACCTGGAACTGGAACATTGAAGGTCACTATTGGAGAGCCACATGAAAATTATTTAGAATATGTGTGTAGTAAAGGAAATGGTGAAAAAAACTCGAAATGTCAATGTTTACTCTATTTATCAAATTCTTATCAGCTCATCACAGAATTCAATTGAGATACTGTATTTATGATACAGTGCTATTATTTTGGGACACTCTATATACATTTGCTTATGACCCAACTAATGTATTCATGAAAATTGTTACAACAAATCAGGAATGTCACTTCTATTCACTCAAACAAGTTATCACCCGTGTCAGATTATAAATTGATTATTAATTACAGTCAACTAGCAGTCATGAATTTTATCTTTAGTATGTACACCACATAAGATCGATATCTATAACGACTTTGAATGTCCTATCAGGAGCATGAAATTGTTGAACATAATTGCTTTTATGCACTAGCGAGCGGTAAAATGCACCTTATCGCCCAGTTTTGCGGACGTGAAGTGGTACTTCAGTGCCCGCGGTATATTCGCACTCTCAGCTGATTCTTTGATTTCTACTGAAACACACTTCTTCGAATGATTATTGCTTTCTTGTTGTCTGTAGTTTCCACTCACAGAATGACAATGTAGCTTGATTTTTTTATAAAGTGAGTATCGCTAGACAAAAGTCATATCGAATAAATACAAAAAGCTCAGTCATTTCCACATGAAATGAACAACAATGGTAGATTTCGAGAGAAAATCAACTAGTTTTCTGGCTAATGCCATGCAGAACATTGAATTACATCCTTCCGAAATCTATGCATCGACTCGTATAAACGAATACTGATACAAGTGATTATTTCCTGAATGCCTATAGATTTCGATTTAGCCAGACCACGCTAGACACCTACAGACCGGTTTCGAGCTCTTTGACTCTCATCAGTGCAGGGCAGTCTCCAGCCAGCAGTCCTAAGACCGCCGACTAAGCGTAGCCTAGCCAAACAAAAATCAAGTCGGCATTATATTCCCCCCAGAGGCGTCTTTCATAGACCATATGAAAGCAACGCTATCTGAGTAGAAAAGAAGGTATATATTGTATACTGGGTATGCATTTTGTAACGTTTCGAGGAATGAATCCCTTTTGGTGAACAAAGAGTTTTACTTATTACGATAATTACGATATTCGTAGGAAAATTTCATACCAGTCATTTTCAACCCATCAGATGCTTTATTTCAATTTTTTACTATGGTAACCATCAACTTTTTTGAAAAATTTTCACCCACATGAGCATGTAGACGTTAAATTAATAAGTGGAAATTTTCTGGCACATGACTACAATCATATAATAAAACAAAATTCAAATAATTTTGACAATATTTTTCATTTTCTGGAAACCTACTAAGAAATATCTATGAGTTATTTTATATAAATGTATCGGATACTATACATTTCATTTTACCAGGGTACAGGGAGAGTAAAAATCCACTTAATATTTTCTTCTTAAATATAATTCCGGTATAACATTTTTTTACCGAACCACCCCCCCCCCACGTGCATGAATGAATTGCGGGAAATTTCCAGCAAATATTTCATTCCCTAGGGGGATTATAATTGACTATTCCACTCTTGATCTTGAGAACCAATCAGAATCGACCATTTTCATGGTTTCTTCTGTATTCTAGCGATATTTTTTGTTTATTAAATTTTATCGGACTTGCTCTACCAATACAGAAGCCGAATTGACCCACACGTGACCAACTAACCTCGTTTATCAGCGATACAATTTTGACATCGTGTCTGGTCAAGATTGCTTTGGAATCAAATCTGAGACAATAACCTAAGTTCCTACTTTATTTTATTTATTTATAATTCGCGTTAGCAAAGATGCGTTAGTGAGATATTTTGTACGAAAGGCGAAACAATTTTATTCTGGCTGGACGTTTCATGTGTAATTTAAAAAGTTTGCATATTTGTTGACGGTCTGACACAACAATAATAGAATTCAAATTCCTTTTTGAAGTAATCTTCTTCAATTACTCAAGTTATTGTGACTGACTAATATAATTACTAGCTGATGTAGCGCAACTGTTAGGGTTGTTGAGCGAGGATACGAAGGTCGATGGTTCGAGCCCTCGGCGACGATATATATATTTTTTTAATTATTCCATGTCACATAAATTCAATTTGTTTTGTTCGAATTGGATAGTAATTGTTTACACTCTTTTGAGAGCAACCATCTCCAAGACAATAAAAAAAATACTGTTTATCAAAATTGTACATTCCACTCTGTGAATAACTATAAGTAGGTAGTTACTAAAAAAGTAAATTCTGTATTTCATTACTATCATTATGTTCTTCTTCGCAGTTCGAGTTGGAATATACTTAAATTATGTTTCCTATTTCTTATATATATTGTCTCATTCAATCATGAAATAGTCATACGAATACAACTCGTGATACTATTTTTCCTGGAAATATTCGTCGATTGACATACTCCAGCTTGCTGCTCTAATTTCGCTCATGACATTGATCCAAAACTACTCGCCTACGACTCGTAGTTTTGATAACAATGTCATTCACGAAATTACTAGGCAACCAGCTGTCGCAACAATCACCGAATATTTCCGGCAAAATATTATCACTTGTGGTATTATATATGATAATTTACATATGTGAATTCTTCCTGGACATTACGCTTCTCTTGATTACTGCATTCATACGTAACATATGAAATGTTGTTTATTGAAATCTAAGTTAATACTTTTGACAAATAAACCACTAGTGCATGAAATTTTGTATGCATCACGTGGTTATTTTTATTATTAATGGTTATTTTTTTTTTATTTTTTATGTCTTGGATCCTCTAACAATTTTCTCAACTTTGAATAGGTAAACTAGAGTGTTATTTTAATCTTATATTGCAGAAACTAGAAGACTCCAGGTTCAGAATCTGTCATCATTATCTTACTATGCTATCTGTGCTATGGCACAACCCTCGTATTATATCTGAATTCACAAACAAATCGGGAAAGTTATTACATAGCATTGCACAATAATTCGCAAGCTGTAGGTAGGTACTCACATTTCTATTGGATTTTATCTAGAAGAACGACGCACAAAACACCGTAATTGCTACTTCGTAATTATTCAAATAACATGAATTGCATTGAAAGTAATTATGGAAAAAATGCTAACAACCTTTCGAACGATTATATAGGAAACATCGAGCGTTTTCCGGGTTATCAGTATCAATAATAGAGAACAGATGAAATACAAATTTCCTTCGGAATTCCCGACCTCTCTGAAGCAATTTTTCTGCGGATCACCATATAATCCACCGGGTGATTTTTTTCGGCGGGACATGTGACTCTTACCTCGTGCTTTGGACCCATTCCAGAAATAGTAAATTTCTCCGTACTGACATTCATTCCTGGTTAGTCAATCCTTCACCTGACTGTTACTGGTTAAAAGTAGTTTTAGACCGAGAGGTCAGTGAGTGAAAAAAATGCAACAGTTTTCTAAAGGCTGAATTTTCGATATTATGTCAGACCCTTTCGTTATCGATAAGCGCAGGGGCGGCTTCAAAATTGTTAAAATACCATGAATGAAGCAATAGTTTTCTAAAATGTAAAAATTGGTTTCTGTATAGCTAATTAACTAAAAAATTATGTCGATACCGTCAGTCTTCAAATAAGAAGAAAGATAGGCTGAAGGAAGACACACTACTCGTTTAAGTAAGTTCATTATGTACAGGGTGGTCCAGAAATTATTGTACATAGATGTAAAGTAGATTACATGAATTGCATTGAAAGTAATTGTGGAAAAAATGCTAACAACCTTTCGAACGATTATATAGGAAACATCGAGCGTTTTCCGGGGTATCAGTATCAATAACAGAGAACAGATGAAATACAAATTTCCCTCGGAATTCCCGACCTCTCTGAAGCAATTTTTCTGCGAATCACCATATAATCCACCGGGTGATTTTTTTCGGCGGGACATGTGACTCTTACCTCGTGCTTTGGACCCATTCCAGAAATAGTAAATTTCTCCGTACTGACATTCATTCCTGGTTAGTCAATCCTTCACCTGACTGTTACTGGTTGAAAGTAGTTTTAGACCGAGAGATTGTTATAGCTCATTTATTTCAAAAATCAGAAGCACACTCAATCGAGATCCCTGATGAACTATCCAACTTTCGGTAAAAAAAATAAATTCAATAGGCTGAACCAGTACCGATTTATGATATAAAGAAATTCGATTTTAATGAAAATCAGGACTTTGTACTACGGAACACTATTTTTTGCCAATTTGGAATCGGTAAAAAATGAAACTGAATGGGTATGTCAAACTAGAATAATGCATCAATTAAATAGTGCGAAAATTGTTGAGCTACCTACAATGAGTCGAAAATAAATTAGAAATACAGAGCGCGAAAAAATTTTTCTAGTATTATACCTAACTAATTTCCCCGTATTAACAATTTCGCGGTAATCCCCTATAGGTAAAGAGCAATGCACCTTTTATTACTCTTGTTCCAGTAGTGGGTCTTTTAATATTTTGAAAACTATGTATTGAATATTGTACGAAGGCCCGGAAGGGAATAAAACTTCTAAATTCTGAGTTTTAACTCGGAATTTTAAAATTCCGACTTATATCTCGGAATTCTACATCCAAAATTCCGAGTTAAAACTCAAAATTCCGTGTTCGAAGTTCCGACTTATATCTCGGAATTTTAAAATTTTGAGTTATAACTCGGAATATTGGATGTGAAATTCCGAGTTATATCTCGGAATTTTAAAATTCTGAGTTATAACTCGGAATATTGGATGTGAAATTCCGAGTTATAACTCGGAATTTTAAAATTCTGAGTTATAACTCGGAATTTTAAATGTAAAATTCCGAGATATAAGTCGGAATTTTAAAATTCCGAGTTATAACTCAGAATTTAGAAGTTTTATTTTGTGTGTCCCTTCCAGGGCTTCGTAATATTGAAAAATGAAATGAAGAGGGATTCAGTCAAATAATAAGAAAAGAAGAATCATCAGACTTTTCGGATAAATATGAAGCTATGAGCCCATATTTTAGTTTGTGATATTTATATTTTGTTTCAAGTACACTTCATTTTGTAATATATGGTTATTTTTTCTCATTTATTATGTTGAATATTTTCAGAATTTTTTCGTTTAGTATAATTGTGTTTATGAAAACTACATATTTTTTGTTCTTTTTAATTTTTATATTTTAAAAATATTTTCAAATCAATTCATCCTCATTAATATGAGATTATTTCTGAAATATATACTCCTTAGCTGAAAATAATTGATACGCAGTCAGGGTTCCTGCGTAATAACTTCTACTCGAGTAGGTATATAATTTCTAACGTCATTAAAGTGTGTCCAGATTATCTTTAGACATAAACGCTGCTAAAATCCTCTGAGATACACTAAAAGTGTATTATATCGATTTGTAGGAAATGAAATTTACAACAAGAAAGTCAGTGACAGCATATTATCCAAAGCTAATAGGTTTAGCATGGGAGCCGTCTGAACTTTTTGAACTAGTCTGTAATAATCATCTGAATCATCATTTTAATTCAATTGAAATATCGGTTTGTTATTGGCTCTTGGAAATTTCGAAAAAAAATTACAGGTAAGCAAAAAGAAATGAAAAAAATAAAATGATATGTACTGTAGATACGCGCATAGCTCAGAGCGACAGCAGTTCCTATAATATATGTACAATAATGAACTCGCAATGTTTATTTGTGAAATTGATACTAAGGGATATCTCTTCACTATTGGTTTTTTTGGATGAACTCCCAATTTAAATGCGATTTGCATATGTTCAAAGGATAAGAACGAATAAGGTAGATATTTTGATTTTCTCCACCTCATACGAGTAGATGAAAGTATTTGATGTCCTATGTCCTGTTTCAAAAAAAAAAAAAAAAAAAAAAAACTGGTGACCTCGTTCATACATCAAGTCTTGTGTACTGTTTTTGGGAAAATTGTTCTAGGTAAGGGGCAATAGATGTGAGACTACATTTACCCCTGTAGCTGGAGGCCAAAAAAGGCAAAGATTCCTATTCTTAAAGAATTAATGATTTTTTCTGGAACAAACCCAAGTATTTTTAAAAATACTTAATTTAGAAAGAAGGAAAAATATTCAGGAGGACATCAAAGGACACCTCGATTTGTTCATGAGTTCATTCATTCGGCCAACTTTGGTGCCATCTAGCGGCGAAACTAAACAACGTTGTTCTCCCCAATCAATCTACCTTCAGTCCAGAAATCTGCAGTTTTCTTATTTCTCCTTCAAAATGGGGAACCATGTCTCTGGCCGTTATCGAGACAGTCTGAGATAACCTCGAAGATAAAGCAGCGCCATCGAAACAAGCAAAAAATCGAAACATTCGAAACTCACATGAAATCCTCCATATCGCCGAGCTGCACGAACTGACAGGTGTTGAAGCACCCGTTCGCATAATAGCTGTAGCACTGGTCGTACTGGTACTGCTCGTCGACTTGACAAGGCAATCCCAACTTGGCCAGAAGCCCACCGGGCCTTATCCTAGCAGTCTTTTCGACGTCACGTGACGCACTAACACCTGTAGAGCCACGACCGACACCTGTGGAGCCATAACTATCACCTGTTGAGCCATAACTATCACCTGTTGAGCCAGGACTATCACCTGTAGAGACATAACTACCACTTGTTGAGGTATCGGAGAACCAATCGTTGAGATCCATGTTGACAGGGTGTTTTCGTTCAGAACTGTAGCGGTTTTTCAATGGATCCACGAGTCGAACACTGCTTCCATGTTCTCATTTTGAATAAGATTTCTCGGCTGTGATTTATCTATCTTATCAATGTCAAGTGTGTGCGCCAACAGAGAGGTTTGCATTGAAACAAATTTCAAATTTTACCGACAATTTGGACAAATTGTAAGACGGTTCAGCCACTCAGGCTTCAATAGCATCCAAGATTGTGTGCCAGAGGGATTTTGTTTGCATGCTCAGATATTGATGTTGTCAGGAGCGCAGCTACGGAGTGTGTTATAGGGGTTGAAATTTCCAGAATCGATTATTTTTAACAATTCGTTATTAACTGTGTAATAGAAAAAGACTTAGATGAATGGGGATGAAGGTTCTCGTTACTGAATTCTAATAATCTATACAAAATTCTTAAGATACAGTTTGGAAATCAGAGCCTTGCGAAGAGGAAATGGGTGCGCCCATGGTTGATATGTGGATGATTACGAATTCAAATTGTCTTATCAAGTCATCACTACTGTATTTCGAAAACACTTGCTTATTCATCAAATCTTTTTATTACCTATTTAATAATATAATAAATAGTGAAGTTATTAGTTTACCAAGGGCAATGAGAATAAGAGGGGATACGTTAAGGGCCAAGTGAATTGAATTTGCCGAATCGCCGAAACAATTTTCAAATAATAACTTCGTGGTTGCTGCATTTCAAAATAATCCGAAATATGTTTCATACTTGAAAAACACCATTCAAATGATGTCTTCTGATCAAATCAATTCAAATAAAGAAATCTGTGTTTCCTTTGACAAATCAATGAAATGCGTTATCTTATTTAGATATTCACGAGGATATATTTTTTCAGTTGTTGATCTATTGAATCTTTTATCGAAATAATCATGTTGTGACGCCATGTATCTCGAGAAATGAGAAAAAATTTGAAGTATTTCTGATTCGATAAATATACAGGGTATCCTTCATTTCAACTCTAACACAGGACAGGGTGTTTCATATTACAATTTGAAAACTGATGACGCTATGAAAATGAGGAAAAACTTTTGACGTATTTGTTGTCATATTATATTCATCCCCTTTACCGCCAGAGCAACGACCCCTAAAAGTTTGAATAGCAACCTTCCAGTTATTTTGCTTTTTTTTAATCCAGATAATTTACATCTATTCATTTTATTAACACTCTTTTATTAGCTCCTCCTGTATGTGTATGTATGTATGTAACCGACTCGTTTGGACTCTATTTTGACCCACTTTAAAATCATGATCCGATTTTTTTTCATGTTCTGATTCCCACGAAGAGGGATATCCTGTTCAGAGAACATCGTGAGAACCAAGGGAAATGGGGTAGGAATTGGCGTTCTTCTTGAATTTCTGGAGGTTATATGCCTCGGGGAACACCTCCCTAGGCAATGTGTTCCAGAGCCTCGCTGTTCGTTGGATGAACGAGTCTTCGGAAAGGGATGTTCTGCAAGTCTTCAAAGTGACCACGAAGAGGTGCGAAGCCTCAACTCGACGGGTTAATCTCGCGGGGACTGCCAAGGGAGGTACAATTGTTGATATTTCAGAAGTACATCGTCCATGAAAATGTCTATAATATAGAGCCAGATCGCCAACTTTTCTACGGTGTTCCAGAGAAGTGAGTGAGTTTGTGAGCGAGGCATCACCCACGAGACGAATTGCCCTTTTTTTGGACAAAATCCAACAGTTTCAGGGTATGTTTGGGTGCTGCACTCCAAATATGGGAACAGTATTCCAGGACAGGTCGGATCTGTGCCTTATAGATCATAAGCAGCTGACTGGAAGTGAAATACCTCGTGGCCCGAAACAGAAAACCAATTTTTTGGGATGCACTTTTAGCAATTGATTTTACCAAGAAAGGTAATTGCTGATAGTAATACCAAGCATCGAAATGGATGTCTCCAAAGGTATGGTTGCTCCTGAAAAGCTTATGTTGGGCACAGTGAGATCAGCTTTTCTAGAGAAAAGGCATGCTTGTGTTTTGTTTGCATTGAAATCTACCAAGGTATTGGATTCGAGAATTGTTGCCAAGGCCATATTTATGTTTCCAACATTTCTCCCCCGTTCGTTTCTGATTTGGCTGGCTGGTATTGGAGCCCTGGAGGGTACTATCATCGGCGAAGCTGTGTACTGGATATAAAGTTGCTTCCAACAGATCGTTGATATGGAGTAGAATAGTGTTGGTGCTAAAATTTATCCTTGCGGAACACCAGCATTTATAAGAAAGTCAGATGAAACTCCGTCGACCACTACATGGAGAGACCTGTTTGAGAGAAAACTAGCTAGCAGAGAACATAGCTGGAGAGGCAAGCCATAAGATGGAAGCTTGGCGAGAAGTCCGTGGTGCCAGACTCGATCGAATGCTTTGGAGATATCAAGTGCCACGGCTAAGGTTTCACCATACTTTTCAATAGATTGCTGCCATATATGTGAGGCGTAAGCGAGCAGGTCACCAGTTGATCTCTGATGACGGAAGCCATATTGCCTATCGTTGATAATACCTGAATGTTCCAGGTATTTCATGAGCTCGATGTTGATAGCTTTCTCCATGATCTTTGAAATAATAGATAGCAGTGAAATCGGTCTGTAGCTGCTAGGTAGGGTTTTCTTGCCCTTTTTAGGAACTGGTTGTACTCTTGCAATTTTCCAGTTGGACGGCAATATCCCCAATTTGTAAGAGTAGTTGAACAACTTGCAGAGAACAGGTGTTAGTTCGGGAGCACATTTCTTGAGAGTACTAATGCAATTGTTTCTTTCGATGATGATGATAGGAAACAGGAAAATATTTGTCTTTGTACCGTCATCTACCCTTGTTGTTCATTCTATGAAACTTTGTGGAAATTACGAGGTTTTTTTTTCATTTTTAGTTCCTTTTAGCTGTCAACTATGCAAGTAGGCATGCGGATGATAGATTACCGCGAGCTTTTCCTAGAATTGCAAACAGCTTATTAATTCATTCTTCAACGATAATAATGATATAGCAATTCAGTCCTATATTATTATTTTTAATCGGAGTTGATGTTACGTGCCGTCTGAATCGTAGAGATGTTGAATTTTTCGATTTTTTTTCGCAGAAGCCTAAATGTTAACTTTCCTTGAGTTATTTATCGAAGCTGGCCCCAATTTTTGGCAATGTTTATGACTCGCCTTTACCGATAATTAACATGTCAGATAAGTAGGGTATATCAAGATAATAAAAATCATGTATTTAATTAGCTCTTTCCATTTAATACTCTCTTGATTTCACAATTTTTTCGTTGATAGTAATTGGCCGATTCTTTTTAATGGTAATACTGGCCATAGTAGGTAGAACCAACAATGAACAATTTTCCTTAGATGATAGTTAATATTATTTATAGTAAATACGAGAGGATAAAATAAATGTTACGTCAAGACTGAACCTAGACAAGTAATGACTAATTTTACAGATAATTCGATGGCTCCATTTGTACCCGGTCGATTATTTAACAAATACTTTTAGACACTCAATGTCAACATATTATTTGAGTTCACTGACACTAACTCAATGAAGCATTTTAATTGGCCCTAATCTTTCATTATCTACTCAGTGTGAAATAATCATCGTAACTGTTGGCATTGGAAGGACATTTTCATGAAATCTCTCACAAAAAGTGTAGTTTCAAGTTGTTATTCTCAATGACCCAAGTATAGTTGCCTGGTTGGTGATGTCACACTCACCAATTCATCAGAATACCGTATTAAAGTCGGCGGCCTTTCCCCTTTTTATAGGTACTTCCACGTAATTTGTTCTCTAGACCTCTTGGGTATCATTCCATTCTCGATATTTCCTCCAGCAATACTCTATCTTGGGAAAATCATGTCAAATCCATCGCGAAAGCTCCTAAAACTAGGTTTTTTATTCCGTGCGAAAATCTGCTTTACACCTGAACAGCTAGTCATAAAACGCCATTCGCCTGGTGGGTGATGCCACACTCACTAATTCTTTGACATGATTGGAACACCGTAGAAAAGTCGGCGACATTTCACATTTTTATAGATATTTCCACGGGAAATAATTTTCTGCTATTATTCCATCACTAGAGCAACACCAGACAGACGAGCTAGACAAGCCCAGCCAGCACATCCTTACGTCGCCAACCTTGAAATATGTCGAACAACTCTTCATCGAAACTCGTTTGTCTAAAGAACGCAAAGCTTTGGAATTATTTGCCAAAGGAAATATTCCCAAGATCTCATTATCTCCAAAAGTTTTGAAAAACCAAGACCTACCTTCTCTTCCTATCTTCCCTAGGTACGTATGATGTTCTCCGAACATTTTTTCATCTCTTGGAGCGCACGAAAGGTGGTTTCTATGAAGTTCTCTCACGGCCTCTTTGAATTCTCATTTTCTCAGTCATATCTGCCGAAGTCCTGACGAATTACTTCAGTTACGCCAACATTCAAAAAAGTGATGAACTTGACCTCAGGAACTATAGGTCTATTAAACTGGCACCTATATCTGCCAAATTCATGGAAAAAATGGTTGCTTTTGAAGAAGTCCATGGTAACTCAAACTGGAGTGGTGTATTTCATAGATTTTGTGTGATGACTTTGGGTTTCTTCGTCCATGAAAAAATAGTTGTTGATGCCCTTCTGCCATTTTTGCTCGAGAACAATGAGATTCCTTCCAACCAGCATGGAAGATCAACCACATCAAACCTTCTCTACTCCTTGGAAAAATGGACTCAATATCTTGACACCTCAACACCTATTGATATAGTCACTCAAACTCCCATCAAGTTTTATCTGGAGTGCCTCAGGGTTCACTATTGGGGCCAACAAATATATCTTGCCTATGCATATGAAGTATTGAAATCTGACCATGCATTTTTTGCTGACGATAGCAAGTTTTTTGGACATTCATTATCCAGTCATGATGATCTTCAATCTGACCTGGAGTCCGTGCAGAACTGCTGCAACACATGGGATATACCTTTGACTATGGAAAAATGTTCTGTTTTGCACATTGGCAACAATAGCCCCGACTTCGATTAGTACTTAGGTACTAAGACCATACCTGCAGTAGAGAACCACAACGACCAAGGAGTAATCTTCAACAAAAAAACTGTCTGCGTCGAACCAAGTTGCAGCTGTTGTTAGTATGGCTTACAATCACGCCCAGTTAATCAAGAAATGCTACGATCATCCTGAACCAAAAAGCTCTTCAATCAATCGTACCGGGTCTTCAACAATTATTGAACACCACGTGATCATATTCGTGTGCAACCAACAATAAATATGTTGTTATCATGTTAACGCAGGTAACATCATCATAATATAATATATGTCACTCGATTCGATATGTCATTTGCACCTTAGATCATTCATAACTGTACTTTCTAGTGTATACGTTTTAAGGTTCACGTCTTTCGCAATTTGATTGGCCCGTTAACTTGTCAACTGCTATAGCAGCCAATAGCTTGCCTTGTTTACAAAAATTAAAAACAGGAAATCTCGTCAATTTTGTGTTTTCCATATTTATACTGCACAACTCTAGGCCAGTAGCGCTTTGTTGTCTTTTCTCCTGTGTTTGTTGATAGTTTATACGGTTCTTTTTTTTATTTTATTGTTCTTGCATTTGATTCTTTATCAAAACTACATCTTCAATTCATTGTTGTGAAAAGGTAAGACCAATAATCAACCTCGAGCTATGTCGAACAACTCAATACCAAAACCCGTTCGTTTATTGTCTGGCAAAGACTTCAGAATGCTTTGCCTATCGATATAACTGGTCTATTATAATTTATCTCCCATAGACATCGTCGTTTGAGATGCAATATTTATTGTTCCTAATTCAAGCCGTCTTTTATATCCTTATTCGATCTTGATATCGACGACGATTTGAATTCAAGATGAAAGTGAAAACGCGTGCAACATAAATTAACGACCTTCGTTCCTCATTGGTATTCCGCATTTTTAATTGGTAGGAAGTTCGCGGTTTTGATTTGCGCAAACAATGCGCGATTCAATAGAAATGATTTCCTCCACATAAATTATAAGGCCTGTTCTGTTTACATTATTCCAGGAACAGAGACAGCTATGGAAACAAAATCAATTTTAGCAAGTTCAGCAATACAAACGAAGACTATGATTCAGCACCTGGACGAGTTATTAGCATATATAGATAATTGAATATAGATTAGATACGTAGAACATGGAGTCTGGGAAAGATCGATAGACAGTATAGGATATCTTCCAGAAACGTCGGTATAAAATTACTAGGAAATGTCTGGTAAAAATCGAAAAATACTAGGAAATGTATACCTACTTGGGGAATATCGATTATCAGCAGTAAATGTCCGTAAAACATCTAAAATTGCCATAAGAATCGTTTGGTGAAAATTGAGAATTGCATCAAGCGAGGTCTTATGGAGATCGACCATTACATAAAAATGTCTGGCAAATTCAATAATAACTGAGAAATGTCAAATCAAAATTTTTCAAGTTCTCAGAATAAGATCGATGATCAGTAGGAAATGTCCGAGAAACTACTAGGCAATGTCTGGTAATAATCGAAGAGTGGGTACATACTAAGAAATATGAAAAAAAAAAGATAATTCAAGGAGATGTCTGAGAAAAAATGATTATCAGTGGAAAATGTCAAGAAAACATCGAGAATTACCATAGGAAAATAGGAAACGTCTGGTAAAAATTGTGAATTTCTAGAAAATACATTGTGAAAATCTATAAAAAATACTATAGAGAAGCAAAAAGTCATGACGTAGGAAGTATTCAGAAAGATCGTTCCGAGGATCGATCAACATGAAAAAATGTCTGGCGAAGTCGATAATCACTGAGATATGTCAAAAAATATAGTTTCAAGGAATTTTCTGAGAAAAAAATTATAATCGGTAAGATATGTACAAGAACATCGTTAATTACTAGGTAATGTCTAGTAAAAATCAAAGATACTTCGAAATGTACATGAAATGACATTGATGATCATTAAAAAATGTGGGGATGAAACCGATCATTTTTAGAAAGTGTATGGAAAAGATTGAAGTAGTATAAAATGACTAGAAAACCTCGTAGAATACATTGAGAATTCCGAAAACGTCTGGAAATAGTAAGTGTTCGAAAATATCTGAGAAACATCTATCGTTACAAGGAAATGTCTGTCAAAATTGATAATTAAGCAATGTCTGCAAAAATATATGAAAGAGATAGAAAGTCAGTGAGAAATGCGAGGAGTAATGTACATTTTTACATCAAGTCGATAATACCAAGGAAAACGATTAGTAAACACCTATATATAATGACCTATAATTGCCTATGAATACCCTATTCCTGTGAATAATCACTATACAAAATCGAGAATATTGAAAAAAGTTTGGCATTGTTTTATTTCCAGTTTGTCAACGGTCATGTCTGGAAAATACAGGCATTGAATAAATCTACTTACAATTTTTTTTTGTCGTAGCAGCCATAATCCTTATGATAATATAATGGAACAAATTCGAAAGATTCGAAAGACATCTCCAAAATTGACGTACAAATACACAACACTCATTAGTACCGAGAAAGTCGAAACCAAACTGACAAAAAACAAGTAAATCCAGTGGCCAATGAAAATGAGGTCCCATACCTACCAAAATTTGATAAGAGAACAAACACATTAGTGCTAATTATCTTTCTAAATGAGAAAATGATAGTATTGCACCCCCACTCTGAATAAGAATTGACCTGGGTAATTTTGATTTCATACTTCATAGTCATTTACAGGTGCAGATAATGTCATATTTAGACTCCTGTTTTCATTTTCATTAATTTATATTGAATTTACCATGTTCAGTAGAAGAATATTTTCCATTATTCCAAAGCCAAGTAAGAATTTGATATTTTCTCGATATAGGTAAGTATCTACAGTGTGGTCATTTAAGTGTGCAACATAAGGGAATCTTTTTAATAAATTGCACAACCAAAATACAGATAGTGCCAAAAGTTGGTGCATGTTCGGTAATCATTTTAGGTGCACTTCGAATGGTTGCAAATCACACAGCATACAGGGTAGGTCAAAAAATATAATAAATGCTCAGGAGTAAAGTACCCTTATTTCAGAAAATTCAGCAAAATGTTATCAAAGAAAGTTGTTTACAATTGAAAGTTATGCCTGAATAACAAAACATGGCCTCCTAAGACATTTTTTAGTTTTTCAATTTTGTTCGTTAATAATTTCCCAATTTGTATTTCAAATACAAAATGTGCACATTGAAAGGAAGTTTTTGAATATGCATATTATCATAAATGATGTTTTACCTTGTTAAAAATATGGTTTGCGGAATTTTAAAGTTAAGCTGAATATCGTTGCAACAAACATAAAGTTTGTGATTCCCTATAAAAAAATTGAAATCTAGGTTAATTGCTCAAATATGCTTGAATTTGACCAAAGGTATGCTCAACTGACTTTGTCATGATTATTTTATGAAAGTATTCAGAGTGAATATAAAAGAAGTTACAGGTTGGGAAATTATTCATGAACAAAATTGGAAAAACTAAAAAATGTCTTAGTAGGCCATGTTTTGGTATTTAGGCATAACTTTCAATTGTAAACAACTTTTCTCAATGAGATTTTGCTGAATTTTCTGAAATAAGGGTACTTTACTCTTGAGCAATTTTTATATTGTTTGACCTACCCTGTATGCTGTGTGACTTGCAACCATTCTAAGTGAACCTAAAATGATTACCGAACATGCACCAACTTTTGGCACTATCAATATTTTGGTTTTGCAATTCATTAAAAAGATTCCTATATGTTGCACACTTAAATGACCACACTGTATATTTCTATTCGAAAATTTTTCAAAACAACAACAAAAAATTGAAGGAACACCCTGTATATATTTTTCCCCTGTATAAATTCATCAACATCAATCATAGATTTCCCCCCGTATAATTCCATTATCATCATAAGTCATAGATAAATCTTTTGTTCGGAAATTAATCGATTAGCAGCATGACTCAACTTATTAGTCATTCATTCGGGACCAGGTGGCAAATCGAGACAGTTTTATATTAGATGTCATCACGTACAGTCGAATTTTGTGATCGACATCGAAAAATACGCGAGAGGAATTTTTTATCGTTCCAAACTGAGTGTTCCCTAAAAACTGAGTGATTGTATTGATTCGTATATAGTGTTTTTGTATTCCTCATTCAATTCAATAATACTAATATCGGGATCGTGTGTTGTTCTAGTGTTTCGTGTTGTTTCATCAAAGCCTCACTTTTTTCACGCTGGTGAGTGCAGATAAATTCTCTCAATTTTACCTCATATTTCTCTGTATTCATTCAACTTCATTTGTCACGACGAACTTACACTATCTTCAAATCGAGAATCAGTTGGTAAAAATCCATGAAATTGTGCATGCTTATATTTTGGTATACGCTCTTTTCATTTAAGATATGTTCGACAATGCAGTGTTGCCGCTTCTACTAGAAAGTAGTAGCAACATTGATATTTCGAACGGAACACCCTGTATTTTATCGCATTTCAAGGTTCTCCCTGAAGAGTTGATTTCATCGATGTATCATATTTGGGGTCCATCGAAAATGATTACAGAGATATAGGGTGTTCAAAATCGATATTTTTCAACTTTAGGATTTTTTTGTGTCGAAAGATTCATTATCGGTCGAAACGATATCAAAACGATGTCTCAACTTTTGCTTCACTATTTACTGATATTTAATAGGAACAGATACAGGGTGGTTCGAGATTCAGAATTCTGATCACATGCATATTTTCATGGATTTCTCCCGACTGATTCTCGATATAGAGATAGTGTAAGCTCGTTGTGACATACCCTGTATGTTTCATACCGTTTGTTGTATTTTCTCCGATCAAGGAATACTTTCTTCTGATTTTCGTGCTTCCTGCTCAGATCTGAACCTTTCAAGAATTTACCATCTTCAATAACTGTGATACAGAACGTAATCTTGATTTTGGCAAAATCTTCATCTATGGTCAGGTCATAACTTTTGAACCACTGTGTATAATCGATTCATACTTGGTAGATATATTCAAATCATATTTTTCATCAAAACTAAATATGAATCGAATTTAGAATCCAGATCCGTCTTCAGGCAAAACAAAAAACTTCCTTTTTTTTAACAGTGCGCATCCAATTTGAAAAATAGAATTTTTATTGAACTCGTTATTCAAAAAATCCAATTGTATTACAAAAAAATAACCAGTCCTCGAATTTCAACTTAATTAGAGCCGAATTAGGTAAACTATCGATGGATTTCGTTACATAGAACAATTTGTCAATTATTTTAGATATTTTCGAGTGCATGCTCATTATATTTTCACACACACATATTAATTATTTTACACTCTTGAATTTTTGTACGTAGATTCATATTCCGAAATTATTTATTTTAGTATTGTCAGTAATTGATTGTTTAACGTCGGAGTTCTTTCATTTCATTTATTTTTATATCTATCCATTTTGATTATTTTGTATATAAATATTTTACACTCTTGAATTCTTTTACCTACTTTATATTCCAAAATTATTAAACTTAGTATTTTTAACGAACGAAATTCATACTTTTTCACCACGTACAAGCAGCATTTGCTGCTTCTGTGGGTTTTCTAATGTTTATTTACCTAATGTTAACTTGCTATCATTATTTCTTCCATTGTATTCTGATTCTGTCGAAATAAACATATTATTATTATTATTATTATTATTATTAAACCAAATGTCAATTTGGATGCGCACTTATGAAAAGTAGACCACATTCATTATTTTCCTCTTCTTTCCAGTTAAGAAAACATATCTAGATATTTTGGGAAAGATTATATTCTCAGCCTAGGTTAAATTTTTTTAAATCATTAGACTTTCGAAAATAATACTGTCAGTATATCCGTGTTCAATACTTCATCTTATATTTTGTGTACTATATATCTCTTTTCCCCCCGTATAACCATCATTAGTTGTAGACTCCTCCCCGTATAATTCCATTATCATCATCAGTCATAGATAAATCGTTTGTTCGGAAATTAATCGGTCAACAGCATGATTCAACTTATTAGTCATTCATTCGGGACCAGGTGGTAAATCAAGACAGTCTTATATTTGATGTCATCACGTACAGTCGAATTTTGTGATCGACAAACTCTTATTATTATCCATATAATCAGATTGGAAATTTGTCTCGAAATACCCTGTACTAATTGAATAATAATTTCCTATGGTATATTATATTTATATCCAGCCCGCATTTCTGGATAAGGTGAGTAGTCATAAAATTTTATCCCCCTGTTAAAATATGAATAACTTTTTTTCTGCTTTGAACAATTTGAATTTGGTTCACACTGTTCGCTAGCCCAGTCCATCAGCTATGATCTCTCTCGTACTTCTTTAAAACATGAGGTTCTTCATATGAACTCGCTACAAGGTGTCACCTGAAACTGTGAAAAATTTTTGAATTTTCAAAAGGATCCCAAATGAACGAAAACTTTTTTTTTCAACTTTGACAGCAGATTACCTTGAGACATTTTTCGAATTGTCTCATTATCCCTTTTACTTACAGAGTGATATCGAAAAATTAACTTTTAGGTTTTCCTTCCCAACCGATTTTTAGAATCTCAGGCTCATCTTGAAGATTAAACTTCAGATGAAGAGATATGAAGATCAGAATTGACTCAAGATTGCACAGTGTGTCTCACTTTTAATTAGGATTCTGAAAATTGCTGGAACGGTAGATATATACTGAAAGCACACACTATGCCCAAGTGGAGTCATCTTCAGTGATATACACTGCTTGCTAACACCAAGGAACCATCCACAAAAATGAAATAGGCCAACTGACTAATTTTTTTTATTTCTTATATAGAAGCATCACTCAAATAACTTCCAATTTCATTTATTTTTAGAATAGAATAAAAGTAGAGACAGACCATAGCACAGTTGCCATATGTTGAAATACGATTGGAACTTAGGAAATATTAGTTATTCAATAATTCATAAATCCTCAATTTTGTATACAGGGTGTCCCATAAACATACCGACAAACTTTAAGGGATGGTAGAGGACATCAAAATAAACATTTTTGCTCGATAAACATAAGTCCGGAAACTCTTCGTTTTCGAGATACAGGGCGTTAAATTTTTTTTTAAATCGATTTTTTATTAATATCGTAAAAACGATTCAGTCGAATTTAATGAAATTTTCACAGATTATTGATACATTCATAAGGTATCTTTTGGAACTATTACAATTTGCCCAATAATTTCAGGGGCGTGCCCACGGGCTATGTCAGATATTTTTTGCACAAAAAAATATCGCCCAGTAGATTCTTTGTAATTATGATATATTTTTTTAAATGAACAACTAAAAATGCAACTTTTTTGTCCCTTGAAATTTTTCCGTATCTATCTTCGTTTTGAAGAAAAAAAAACATCTCTTACATCTATGAAAAAAATATTAAATGCTTCAAAATTATTATCGCGTTCCAGTTATGAATGTTGAAAACCATATCCAGACTTCTATGTAGGTCTCACGATTCAAATTTGAAATTGATACTTCTTTTAGGTCTGAGCAGCACATTGTTCGGCCTTCAAGGTCCTTAATATGCCCCACGTAATTGAACATGTGGAAGATGCCTACTGGAAAAACCTCTATACGGAAAGAAAGCAGATATGTAGCATTCTAGTTACGTATGTTGAAAATATTATTCAGGTATGTCTCAGATTCACCATCTATGTATTTCCTCTAGTGATATTTTCTGATTCAAATGTACTTCGATTCAAATGTGATCTCAAGTTGTAGATCCAAGAAGCAGTGTTTGATACTTGCCACTCAATCGGAGAAAACCATCCAGTAAATACGGACCGAACAGAAGATCCGCAAAGAGAACTGACCAGAGTATACTTTACAGAATTCAGATCATTATATTCGTACGGAAGGCGATATATTGATTACCTTTCCAGATTCTCAAGCAGACAGATAGACAGATATTCAGCTTTATGTCTCTATGGAAACACGACAGGTACCCTTACGAGGGGAGAGTATCAACTCAGCGTTCATAAACCCTCTCTGCAAAGGAGGTAGACGCATGGTGGGTTAGGTATATACAGTGTTCTTCATTGCAGAGAAAATTGTTGTTTATCTGCCTGCCTCGTCTTCATTGAGATAGTTGATGAATTACAAAAATATATCACGTTCCAGTTACGAATGTTGAAAACAATATCCGATATTCTATGTAGGTCTCACGATTCAAAATTGAAATTGATCCTTAGTTTTAGATCCGAGCAGCACATCGTTTGGCCTTCAAGGTCCTTAATATAACCCACGTACGCAATTGACAATGTGGAAGATGCCTACTGAAAAAGACACTTTTCGGAAAGAAAGCGGATAGGTAGCAATCCAGTTACGGATGATGAAAATATCATTCAGGTATCTCTCGGATTCAACATCCATGTACTTCATCTGATGATATTGATTTTCTGATTTAAATGAACTTCGATTAATATGTCATGTTTAGTTGCAGATCCGAAATGCACTGTTTGATACTTGCCACTCAATCGGAGAAAACCACCCAGTCAAGTCGAACCGAACAGAAGATCCGCAAAGAGACCTGACCAGAGTATACTTTACAGAATTCAGATCATTATATTCGTACGGAAGGCAATATATTGATATCCTTTCCAGATTCTCAAGAAAACAGATAAGACAGATATTCACCTTTATGTCTCTATGGAAACACGACAGGTACCCTTACGAGGGGAGAGTATCAACTCGGCGTTTATAAACCCTCTCTGCAAAGGAGGTAGACGCAATGTGGGTTAGGTATATACAGTTTTCTTCATTGCAGAGAAAATTGTTGTTTATCTGTCTGTCTCGTCTTCATTGATTAATTAATTACAAAAATATATAGCGTTCCAGTTATGAATGTTGAAAACAATATCCAGATTTTTCATAGATTCATATTCTATGTAGGTCTCACGATTCAAATTTGAAATTAATACTTAGTTTTAGATCTGAGCAGCACATTGTTTGGCCTTCAAGGTCCTTAATATAACCCACGTAATTAAACATGTGGAAGATGCCTACTGGAAAAACCACTATACGGAAAGAAAGCGGATATGGAGCAATCTAGTTACGGACGTTGAAAATATTATTCAGGTATGTCTCAGATTCAACATCTATGTATTTCCTCTAATGATGTTTTCTGATTGAAATGTACTTCGATTTAAATGTGATGTTTAGTTGCAGATCCAAGAAGCAGTGTTTTATACTTGCCACTCGCTCGGAGAAAACCATCCAGTAAATACGGACCGAACAGAAGATCCGCAAAGAGTACTGACCAGATGAGTATACTTTACAGAATTCAGATCATTATATTCGTACGGAAGGCGATATATTGATTACCTTTCCAGATTCTCATTTCTCAAGCAGACAGACAGACAGATATTCAGCTTTATGTCTCTATGGAAACACGACAGGTACCCTTACGAGGGGAGAGTATCAACTCGGCGTTTATAAACCCTCTCTGCAAAGGAGGTAGACGCATGGTGGGTTAGGTATATTCAGTGTTCTTCATTGCAGAGAAAATTGTTGTTTATCTGCCTGCCTCGTCTTCATTGAGATAGTGGATGAATTGATGAATTACAAAAATATATCGCGTTCCAGTTACGAATGTTGAAAACAATATCCAATATTCTATGTAGGTCTCACGATTCAAATTTGAAATTGATCCTTAGTTTTAGATCCGAGCAGCACATCGTTTGGCCTTCAAGGTCCTTAATATAACCCACGTACGTAATTGACAATGTGGAAAATGCCTACAGAAAAAGACACTTTTCGGAAAGAAAGCGGATAGGTAGTAATCCAGTTACGGACGATGAAGATATCATTCAGGTATGTCTCAGATTCAACATCCATGTACTTCATCTGATGATATTTATTTTCTGATATGAATGTACTTCGATTGTCTGTTGCAGATCAGAGAAGCAGTATTTGATACTTGCCACTCACTCGGAGAAAACCATCCAGTAAATACGGACCGAACAGAAGATCCGCAAAGAGAACTGACCAGATGAGTATACTTTACAGAATTCAGATCATTATATTCGTACGGAAGGCGATATATTGATTACCTTTCCAGATTCTCATTTCTCAAGCAGACAGACAGACAGATATTCAGCTTTATGTCTCTATGGAAACACGACAGGTACCCTTACGAGGGGAGAGTATCAACTCGGCGTTTATAAACCCTCTCTGCAAAGGAGGTAGACGCATGGTGGGTTAGGTATATACAGTGTTTTTCATTGCAGAGAAAATTGTTGTTTATCTGCCTGCCTCGTTTTCATTGAGATAGTGGATGAATTGATGAATTACAAAAATATATCGCGTTCCAGTTACGAATGTTGAAAACAATATCCAATATTCTATGTAGGTCTCACGATTCAAATTTGAAATTGATCCTTAGTTTTAGATCCGTGCAGCACATCGTTTGGCCTTCAAGGTCCTTAATATAACCCACGTACGTAATTGACAATGTGGAAGATGCCTACTGAAAAAGACACTTTTCGGAAAGAAAGCGGATAGGTAGCAATCCAGTTACGGATGATGAGAATATCATTCAGGTATCTCTCGGATTCAACATCCATGTACTTCACCTGATGATATTGATTTTCTGATTTAAATGAACTTCGATTAATATGTGATGTTTAGTTGCAGATCCGAAATGCAGTGTTTGATACTTGCCACTCAATTGGAGAAAACCACCCAGTCAAGTCGAACCGAACAGAAGATCCGCAAAGAGACCTGACCAGAGTATAACTTTACAGAATTCAGATCATTATATTCGTACGGAAGGCAATATATTGATATCCTTTCCAGATTCTCAAGAAAACAGATAAGACAGATATTCACCTTTATGTCTCTATGGAAACACGACAGGTACCCTTACGAGGGGAGAGTATCAACTCGGCGTTTATAAACCCTCTCTGCAAAGGAGGTAGACGCATGGTGGGTTAGGTATATACAGTGTTCTTCATTGCAGAGAAAATTGTTGTTTATCTGTCTGTCTCGTCTTCATTGAGATAGTTCATTGATTAATTAATTACAAAAATATATAGCGTTCCAGTTATGAATGTTGAAAACAATATCCAGACTTTTCATAGATTCATATTCTATGTAGGTCTCACGATTCAAATTTGAAATTTATACTTAGTTTTAGATCTGAGCAGCACATTGTTTGGCCTTCAAGGTCCTTAATATAACCCACGTAATTAAACATGTGGAAGATGCCTACTGAAAAAACCACTATACGGAAAGAAAGCGGATATGGAGCAATCTAGTTACGGTCGTTGAAAATATTATTCAGGTACGTCTCAGATTCAACATCTTTGTATTTCCTCTAATGATGTTTTCTGATTGAAATGTACTTCGATTTAAATGTGATGTTTAGTTGCAGATCCAAGAAGCAGTGTTTTATACTTGCCACTCGCTCGGAGAAAACCATCCAGTAAATACGGACCGAACAGAAGATCCGCAAAGAGGACTGACCAGATGAGTATACTTTACAGAATTCAGATCATTATATTCGTACGGAAGGCGATATATTGATTACCTTTCCAGATTCTCATTTCTCAAGCAGACAGACAGACAGATATTCAGTTTTATGTCTCTATGGAAACACGACAGGTACCCTTACGAGGGGAGAGTATCAACTCGGCGTTTATAAACCCTCTCTGCAAAAGAGGTAGACGCATGGTGGGTTAGGTATATACAGTGTTCTTCATTGCAGAGAAAATT
This sequence comes from Phaedon cochleariae, assembly GCA_918026855.4. Lineage (NCBI taxonomy): Eukaryota > Metazoa > Arthropoda > Insecta > Coleoptera > Chrysomelidae > Phaedon > Phaedon cochleariae. The sequence continues at coordinate 57,569,624 of OU896710.1, forward strand.
GTTGTTTATCTGCCTGCCTCGTCTTCATTGAGATAGTGGATGAATTGATGAATTACAAAAATATATCGCGTTCCAGTAACGAATGTTGAAAACAATATCCAATATTCTATGTAGAGGTCTCACGATTCAAATTTGAAATTGATCCATAGTTTTAGATCCGTGCAGCACATCGTTTGGCCTTCAAGGTCCTTAATATAACCCACGTAATTAAACATGTGGAAGATGCCTACTGGAAAAACCACTATACGGAAAGAAAGCGGATATGGAGCAATCTAATTACGGACGTTGAAAATATTATTCAGGTATGTCTCAGATTCAACATCTATGTATTTCCTCTAATGATGTTTTCTGATTGAAATGTACTTCGATTTAAATGTGATGTTTAGTTGCAGATCCAAGAAGCAGTGTTTTATACTTGCCACTCGCTCGGAGAAAACCATCCAGTAAATACGGACCGAACAGAAGATCCGCAAAGAGAACTGACCAGATGAGTATACTTTACAGAATTCAGATCATTTTATTCGTACGGAAGGCGATATATTGATTACCTTTCCAGATTCTCATTTCTCAAGCAGACAGACAGACAGATATTCAGCTTTATGTCTCTATGGAAACACGACAGGTACCCTTACGAGGGGAGAGTATCAACTCGGCGTTTATAAACCCTCTCTGCAAAGGAGGTAGACGCATGGTGGGTTAGGTATATACAGTGTTCTTCATTGCAGAGAAAATTGTTGTTTATCTGCCTGCCTCGTCTTCATTGAGATAGTGGATGAATTGATGAATTACAAAAATATATCGCGTTCCAGTTACGAATGTTGAAAACAATATCCAATATTCTATGTAGGTCTCACGATTCAAATTTGAAATTGATCCTTAGTTGAAGATCCGAGCAATACATCGTTTGGCCTCGAGTTTGGCCTTAAAGGTCCTCAATATAACCTACTTACGTAATTGATAATGTGGAAGATGCCTACTGGAAAAAACACTATTCGGGAAGAAAGCAGATATGTATCAATCCAGCTACGGACGTTGAATATATCATTCAGGTATGTCTCAGATTCAACATCCATTTAATTCATCTAATGATATTTATTTCCTGATATGAATGTACTTCGATTGATATGTGATGTTCTGTTGCAGATCAGAGAAGCAGTATTTGATACTTGCCACTCAATCGGAGAAAACCATCCAGTCCATAGGAACCCCCGGTGATATTATGGAGCAGTCGAGCGAAGGCGAGATCATACAAATTTTAAGACATTTCAACATCCATGTTAGTGATTTGATGGAATATTCGGAAATGAAGGAAATGCTGACAGAGTATATTTAAAAAACTTACAAGGACCAATTCCATGAAGCCGACTACAGGAGCATTCTTTCAGAGATTTCAAGAATCATACCAAATGATGTTTCGAATACAAAGAAGATCAATAGACTTGAAGAAATTCTGATCGTCAAATTAGTTGAAAATAATAAAAAATATGATTCGCTGGAAGCAACATTTCCAAACAATATCATGCCTCATGACATCATCTCCTCAGAAGACACATCAACTGGACATTCCAAGAAAGAGCAAGAGTCAATTATCAATTAACCTACCAACTTTCTGGAAACATGAGCCTGCATTATGGTTTACTGTTGCTGAATCGATTTTTGAAACTCACGGAATAATGTCACAGAGAAATAAATTTGGGAAAGTGATTTCAATGTAGGACTGCAATATTAAGCTCTGGGTTGGTTTTGTAGGTCTCTCTGCATATGTTTTTTTTCCTAATATCCATTCGTTTCAAACACACTGTGTATTTTTTAAATATTCATCAATAAGATTTTAATCTGCCGCTGGGTCTGGGTTTTCTGATCACCCTGTAATAAATTATAATATTCCATTTGGTACAAGATATTTGATCTGCCTCTGGAATTCAGCTCGCTCTGTATATGATATTTCTATTATTCGTTCAGCTCAAAGGCACTGAGTATTTTTTCAATTTCCATCAATAAGATTTTGATCTGGCTCTGATTCTTCAGGTCACTCTGTGATAAATTATAATATTCCTTAAGGTTGAAGATGTTTCATCTGACTCTGGATTTGTAGGTTACTCTGTATGTTTTTTCTGATATTCATTCGTCTCGAACACACTGTATATTTTTGTATATGTTTTTCCATATTTCAGTTGGTTCAAGATATTTGATCTGCCTCGGATGGAACTATTTAACTGTTTCACATTTAGAGTGAGAGGAGACGAGGATCTGTCCCTACCCTGTTAAGAATTTCCATCAAGGGACTCTAATATTTAGCAGACAATATTCAAGTCAATTGATGCTACATGGATGGGTCTTAGGTCTACTAGTCAGAATGTCAGAAACATAGTTGAATTGGAAAGGCTCTCAAAAAACTAGTACGAACTACTACATACCACTGAATGAGTGGCTTCTTGCTTTGTGTCTAGGTTTAATATCATTAAGGGTGCTGCAGCCCTGAAGTTATATATTGAATCATGTTATAATTTTATTTCAATTGAATACCTGAGCACATAGGGATGGATTACAATTCACAAGGAACCGTGCCCAATAATAAAGATGCCAGGCTGCCAGGAAAACTACTAAAGTGGGTTAAAAAATCCAGTCCGATTGAGCAATTCCATATGATAAAACAACTATACAGTTTTATAATCTATGGTTCATGCAATAAAAAAACTCACGACTGAGGGATAACTATAGTAAAGGGAAAGGGTGATGAAAAGGTTTTTTTACGAAGATGTCTCCAAAACATATTGCTCAGTGATTAGTATGGGTTGAATGTCCTATTGGTACTAACCTTCGCTTTTCTTTGGGAGCCTTTGCTTTCTTTTCCATAACAACTGGTGTATTTCTTAGTCACTGCCAAGGAAATACACTAAATGCACATCAAAACAACTGGAATCCCAATTATTCCACAAAATCTTTCACATTCAATATAATAAATAGTCTATGCACTGTGGTAAACTAAACTTTCAATGTGACGACCTATGTACACTGACTGTACACCATACATAAGAACGATTGACGAATGAAAATTGAAAAGTTGATAAGTAAACATAAAATCAAAGGACAGGACTTACGACAGATGACGTGATGACGAATTCAGAATTGACCTCTGCCACTGACTGCGACGTTGCCGGTATCTAAATTGAGCGGCAAGGATAAAGTTTGTTAATCTGTGGCAAGGAGGAAATTTTGGAGAAAATATTTCATCAGATGGGAGCCGTTGTTAATCTATGATCAGATATAAAACTCTGAGATGCAAATGCACAACGAATACGAATTTACTGAATATAACAGATGAATAGTTATTTTTCTAACAAGTGCGCAAAATGTTACCTACTTTTCGGCACGCAAACTCAGTTAAGCGAACGACGGGAAGCGGAGTTCGTTTAAGTTTTTGCAAGCGGAAAATTATATGATACTTTGCGCACTTGTCAGAAACAACATTTTTTCTACAAGCATATTTATACCAGATAACAAAGAAAATGAAAAAATGGAACTTACAGAAGGGCATGCCAGTGAGATTTTTGAGTAGTCTTACTTTTCCGCATGCACACAGTGCGGAAAACATTTTTATCCGCACGGCGTGCAAAAAAAAGTGTAACATTGTGCACGCAAATGCATGCAGAAATGTACTTCTTTCCGCACAGTCATAGAAAACATCATTTTCAAAGAATAAAAGATATCACAAAAAATAATCATTTCTGTTCATTATTTATACAGAGTGTATGAAAATTTACATTTTGAATTATAGGTATTTCAGGTTAGGTGAGAGAAAATAATGAGAAGAAATCAATACCTATATTTCCAGTTCATCTACAGTATTTTATCACTTGAAAAAAAAATGGTTGATATAAATACATTTAACCATCATCTTCAACTTCACTAGAAATCAAGTTCCTATACTAACATACATGAAAAATAAAACCAAACTGCTGAACAAAGTCATTGCTTATAGAAAATCAGAAGTATAACAATGATAACATTAGTTTGAACTAGTAGCTGCTGGTGGTTGAGGTTCACTCTTGTTTTCTACTTTATTATCAACATCACCCAAACTTTTCATATCATCATCATCAGCCAAGTCTTTGTTGTACAAGGTTGGGTATTGCTGCATACAACTTTGCATGGTTTTGAAAAGCTCATAGCAATCACTACCTTTAGGTTCTGCTTCTGAATAATGAAAACAACTAAATGCATTTCTAAATTCCACCCCACAAGGACCCGTTGCCATCCCCCCCAAACATGGACAATTCCAATTTATATCTCCATTAGGTAATATTAGACCTGGCTGGGGATCAGGCTCTGGCAGTTTGACTTTACTAGGAACTTGGTGGTCTTCTTTGGTGGCAAATATAACAATATCCTTGTTATTGGGACCCATCTTTCGGCAATGTGACATGTTTTTCAGTGGTTGTAGTTTCTGCTATCTCCTTGGAGCCCTAAGAGGAAAGGACTAACCTTGTGGATGATGTAGCAACAGACTGTACCTTCGTATCTGCTGGCTAGGGTTAGGCTGCTCCTTAACTTGACGTAATGAGATTTGGGTACTCTCAATATTCCTCTTCTTCCTTCCTTGTCAAATTTCAATAGATCAATATCAACTGCTGAGCTGACTTCACCAAACAATTGGCATAGGGCTTCCGTGATGTTTTTCTTGAAATATACGGGTGATACTTCAGATCCGTAAGGATCCGGGAATTTTCTGAAAAATTAAATTAAGGTTAGATTAGTAGATGAATGTAGTCAATTTCTACTAACAAAGACAAATCGATGTAAAAAGAATTAGCCATAATTCAATTATCTCGTAATGATAAAATTAAAGCCTACGAAGAAAAACAATAAAAATTAACTACAAAATCTAGAATTTACCCAAATTTACCAAAATTTCATGAAGTGAAAAGTGAGGTTATTAATATTTATGCCAATCATATCAAAAGAAAAGAAGAGAATACAGATGTCACAGAACTCACACAGAAGTGCACAGAACCAAAAAAAAATTATCAGAGTGCACTGAGTGCCAGGTACTATTACAGAATTTGTTCTATGGACAGTACACACTACCAACCTTGTTATACACTATTCGAAATCACGATTCGATTTGATTTGTACAATTCTAATTTGCCTATTTGTGCATATTTTGATTGTGACATAGTGCAAAAGTTGTGCGCAGTGGGAGGAAACTGAATATTGTGAACAGTTATTTTCGGATTGGTCTCACTTTTTTGTTCGTGTTCTGTGGCTAAATGATGCGTCCATTGTAAATGTGTTGGCGACACTGACGCATATTTTTTTAGATTTTTGGAGACGCGGTGAATGATACATGACAGTTACCATGTCTAGTGAAGGCGATTCTGCTAAAAGTGTAATATCTGAGGTAATTATGTTTTTTTAATTTAATCGGTATGATAGGTAATAATTTATAATGTTGTGAAAAAATCTAGTGCATGCAATAACCTCCTTAGCTCTGTAGATATCTCTACAACAAATATGTTTGTTTTCCTCAATACAATATGGCGGTGTTGATATTTGAAAAAGCGGGAAACAAAAACGCAATAAAGCCGATAGACTTCCTGCACCAGTCACCCTTGATAATTCGAAATGAATTTGTTACAGTCCATTGAAAAAAGTGGGACAGATCACAACACGGATTCATCCCAAGATTCCCAGGATGTGAAGGATACCCTTGCCTCCAAAGCTCCTGATGCTCCTTCAGAAAACAACACGGATAAGCAAAACGATGATGTAAAACCAAAAGAGGAGTCCAAAACGGAAAATGACACCTCTGAAAAGGCGCCGGTAGCTGCCGAAAAATCAGTTACTGACAAAAATGAGAGTTCTGAAGATGCTGAAAGTGAGGAGGAGGTCAAAGACAAAGAGGAAAAAACCCCTAAAGATAAAGAAAAGGAGAAGAAAGAAGAGGAGAAAGGCAAAAAAGATAAAGAGAAGAAGTTGAAGGAGAAGGAGGAAGAAAAGAGTGAGGATAACAGTGAGAAAGAGGATGAGGATGATGAGGATGAAGTAGAGGAAAATGAAGGAAAGGATAATGCAAAAGAGACTAATAATAAAGAAGTACCCCTGTTGGATCAACCTTTAGAGAAATCCGGCAAGAGAGAACGCAAAACCATTCAGCGCTTCAATGAAGAATTTGCATCTGAACCAAAAGAAGGGGTAAGTCAAAGAAATGTACATATCTCAAACATCTCCAATTTTGTATATCTTTTTTGCAGGCCAAATTAGAGATTACAGAAGGAGCAGGGACTGCTCTTGGGGAAATACCACGCATAGAAGCCTCCATTGTACGCTTCAAGACTGATGACCTGAAATCTCTACATAAACTTCTGTTCAAGATGCCAGGAAAAAATAACATCATCAAGAAAAACATAAGAAAATTCAATGGTTTTGATTTCAAGAAGGATACTGAAGAGTATGAGAAAAAGTTGGCTTATGCTCTTAAGTTTGAGAGCAAACAGTTGAAGAGCATGTGTGAGATGCTGGATTTGGTCAAAACTGGCTCTAAAGATGAAATAGCTCAAAGAGTGGTGGATTTCCTGCTGGAACCCAAAGATTCTGGAAAACCAGTTGATGGTGGAAGACCAAAGAGAAGTGCTGCTGTAAAAGCAAATAATAGAGGTAAGTCTTTTGTTCTAACACTTTAGCTTTATCTGATTCACTAAGTAAATATTCTCATGGAATAACAAAACATTTCCTGAATGTTGTCTCATAATGAAATTTGTTTCTGGTTGAAAAGTACAAGTGAATAAACAATTGCAGTATTAGCATAATAGTAAGAATTTTGAATTGCAGTGTGAAGGATGAGAAATTTGTTCAAGTAGTTTGATTGAAATTTACCTTATGAATTTTATGATCATTTCCCTGAACTGAATAAGAATCTTTATTTCTTATTTATTTCAGTGATTGCATTAAATTCTCTTCTCCATTGATACATTTCATACAAATAATAATCATTACCCTAACTGAATAAGAATCTTTATTTCTCATTTATTTCAGATATTGCATTACATTCTCTTCTCCATTGATACATTTCATACAAATAATAATCATTACCCTAACTGAATAAGAATCTTTATTTCTCATTTATTTCAGATATTGCATTACATTCTCTTCTCCATTGATACATTTCATACAAATAATATATAAAGGGTAATTAATTTTCTAGTAGGAATGACATGAATGATCAGACAGTATTTCCTGGTATAAAATCATTCATGAAGTATAATTGAAATTACAAATAGTGAACAAAACTTACATATTATTAAGATATCTCAAAATAACAGTCATATTATAGTGAACAAGATGGGGAAAAATAAAAACAGTGAAAAAAAAAGGAAATTCATAGTCTTTCAGCTTTGATCATTCCTTTGCATATAAAAATATTTCTTCACTTTATTTTTGAATTGCATAATATTTGGGCTGTTTTTGATATCATCTGGTAATTTATTGAATTTAAAAATCACCTCATGTGTAAACTTTTTTGCCCAAGTTTAGAATTTGCAGCTTCAAGATGAAACAAGTTATATTGTCTAGTGTGATGATCATGAATTTCGGAATTCCTGATTAATATAAAATTTGATTTAAGCTTTCTGTTGATATAATAGGAAATTTTGAGAGTATTGATTAAAAAGTGCTCTTCCAAAGAAAATGTGTTGTTTCCTTATTCAGTTGATTCGTTGGAGTATCATATCAATACTTTCAATGCCTTTTTATAGAACAGAAATTTTGTTGAAACTATTTTTGGAACAAGATTCCAAATATTTATGAAATAGTTAATTTGACTGAGTATATGTGAATATAGAATAATATTTGATGTATATGTACTAAGTTTAGGACATCTTCTTAAAGCACCAATAATGGGAGATACTTTTCCTATGAGGATGTCAATATGCTTTCCCCATGTAAATTTCTCATCAATCCAAATACCAAGGTATTTTTGTTTCAAAGGTTCATTTTTTATTCTAATATTCAGATCAATATTTTGTTTATTTCTTTGAAGAAAAATTATATATTAAGTCTTATTAGAATTAAGAGAAAGAAGATTGGAATAAAGCCATTTCTCAATTTTTTCAAGTACTCATTTATAATATGTTCTAGAACTACTGGGTTTTTATTCTCATCTGAAAGTCAAAAGTGTTGATTTTTTTACTGGCTTGTGATATAGTTCATTTCTTTCTACTACTTGAAACAAATTATTTGAAGTAAGTTGTTACCATGTACAACATAATAAATCAATGAAAATTATAATTTTTTCTTCTGAGAAAAAAATGCCCTCTTGTAACTCCTTATTTTTTTACATTTCATGCAGGATATTCTTCACATGATGATTATTCTAGTGATGAAAAGCAGGCGTCTAGGGCTCGGCGAGATAAAGGTAGCTATAAATATAGATGTTTTGCAATTTTTCCAGCATGTACCTGGTGGTGCTTTACTCATTGAAGTCCTGTTGCAGATCCTTTGTATAATACCTGTAACACCAGTTATTCTTTTAGTTTTTTAGTGTATGTATATTTTGCCTGGAATAGATAAATGTATTAGATACTAATTTTAGTGCTGAGGACACAGTAGCTTGACAGCTGACATATTTGAAAAACTGCTTAAATTGGTAATGGAGATGGGTTTTAGTTGTTATGCTTTGATAACATATTAACCAATTTACAGTTAGTCAATTGTTAACTTGGATGGAAATGTGATTTTCTATGTTTACTAGAGATTTTATAGAGTTTTTTTAAGGCATGTGATATTGATTTCACACTTGAACAAAATATCTTAATGTCATGTCCTGAACCAAAATTGGTTCCTGAGGTTGATTCAAACCTAAAATTGAAGAATATTGAAAAATTTAGTAGGTACTGGCTAATCCTAGAAATGTTGTATTATTTCACAGCACAGAGTAGTAGATTTTTTGCTCCCTAACGAAAATACAATACATACAATTATTCATTAGCAAAATTACACTTGAAATGTGGGACACAATTCCCAATAAATATTTATTTCATGGAATGACAATAATTGCATTTGATGGTCTGCTAACACAATGACTTGAATTTTCTGACCAAAAGATGATATTCATTATGGTTTGAAATATATGAGTTACATCTCCATTTTAAAAGGACTACATGAAACTATAGGGAGAATGACTGTGAAAATCACTGAAGTTTTGGTATATTGTTGATCCACTATTCAAAACTTCCAATTGACACGACCCCCTCAAAAATGAATCTAAATTTTCAAAAAGTTATTTCAGGAAGTCAATAGCCTGAAAGCAAAATGCATTTTCAAACATTGAGTGCGTTGATTTTCAGAGCTTTTTCCACAGAGACACTGCTTGAGTCAACAGTACAAATAGTATATTCCCAATAGATTTATTATTACAAACAATCCTACCAAGTTTCAAGATAATAATGAAAATATGTTTGTGTGACTCATTCTACAGTTTCTTTATTTGAATTTCAAGAAGTTTACAGACAAAAATTGTTTCTAGTCCAATTTCACATGTGCCTTGAGTTTGAACATTCTATTACAACTTTTAATTTTTCAATTTCTATTGCTTGTCTGTAATATTGAAAAAAATTAACATCAACAAAACTTTCGTTCTAGTAGCTTTATCCCACTACTAACTTTCAATTACTAATTATCATGATTTTCTTCAGAAAATATAAAATCCCCGCTTAAAATTTTTGTCGAAATTAAAAGAAGAAATCAAAAAGTATCAAGAACTAAAAGTTGCAAATCTAACGCCCAAGTCAAATTTCTGAGGTTACATGGGCCAACATTGACACAGGGAAAAAAGAAATGACTCCTTTTCATAAATTATCATCACTCTATAACTTCCTGTGTGGCTTACTTTTGGTAGATTATTACCAACATTTTTTTATTGCCCAGCGTGAAAGCATAAATATCAGGTATTGAAAATGACTTATCATGTTCTTAGATTCGAATGTAAGGTAACCCTATAAACATAGAACGCTATTTGACATGACTTGAGTCGTTTTGACATTGGTAAAAAAGGATGCACCTTTTTTATCACTGTCAATAAAACTGCCTGTTCCTTTCATCTAGTAGGTATGCGCCTGATGTCACTAGAATTTCTGTCATGTCAAATTTGATTGTTGAATATTGTTCACGCGTAAATTAGCTGAGATAGATGAGCCGTTTTAGGAAAATTTCAATCACGAAGCTACGCTGGCCACTATAATATATTCCTACACCTCCTTATACCTACCAAAAAAGGTCCCTGTATACTTCACCCGAGTACAGATTCATTCAAAACCACGTTTCTCCAGATTGGTCTTGAGAATTTCCAGCATATAAAATGTTCAAAAACGTTTTTTATCATCTGAACTTGAAGAGGATGATGAGCTGGAGCTCATATGCCTATTGCTCATAATCTGTATTGAAGTTTTTCAATGATTCCATTCTTCATCTCTTTCAAAATTGTATCTCTAACTAAGTAAACTTAAAGGTTGAATTCTGTCTCATGCCCATACAAAATTATTCAGTCATGGACAGTTCTTGCCTAGAGGCTCGTACTTTTTTTTTACCGATTCGGAATTATCTCAGAGTGGTACGTGTTAGACGAAAACACATTATCTGTGGAATTCGAAACGGTCCTGAGAACATGTTTCTTTGTCACTGCGCATGCTTCTGATGGTTTCGGACTGTTACTTTTGTGAACGCGAACAAACCTATCATAACTGTCATGAATAACTTTGGATGCGCATGCGTCTATGCCCCAGATTTTCATTTTTTGAGACTTTTGAGTTTTGGGAGACATTTTCAAACAAAATGAAGGATATAATTAGAGAAATCACCAACAATATCAAACAATGGACATATTAAAGCTTCAGCTCATCATCTTCATTTTTATGTTAAAGTTCAGATGATAGAGAACACCATAAATCTAATCTGTACTCAGATAAATGATTCTGGGTTCATTTCAAGTAGTTGATAGGTGTAGATAGGTATATCTTAGTGGAAATAATTTATATATAGGTCCCCTGATTCAGGTCCACAGTTTTCAGGTTTTTTCTAAGTTAATCTGAATCCTCCGGATATAAGATAAGATATTTATTGGTCTTTATGTTACAAATTCATGTACACCGCAAAAGAAAAACAATACACATAATTTGTTTAGACAAGTCAACAATGGCAAAAGATTAACATAATATAAAAGGTATGCACTCATACCCCAATACAGGCTCAAATTTCAAAGATTAAAAACTTATAACTAAGATTAAAATTTCTATAAAATCAGCACCTTTCCGTGAAAAACACATAAGTATAAAATTCAATTCAAAACAATTCATTTGTGCCTTGTTTTATTTAAACAATTGACCATCCTACATCAAAAACCTCATTTATTGAGTAAAATGCTTGGCTTAAAAGAGACTGCTTCACCACAAATTTCAATTTTTTTATTGGATAGTTTTTCCATTCTTTTGGAAGCGTATTGTAAATTTTACCGTATAGGACTTCAGTTTGTTTTTCTGTTTTTATTAATTTTCATTTTCGCTGTTCTAATGACCTCTTTGCTTTTAGTATTATAATCATGTATCAGTGCTCCCGTAGTATATTTCTCTTTATTTTTGTTTACGTATAAGATAGCTTCCAGTATATATAAACATGGTACCGTGAGTCGTGAGAATCTCTAAATCAATGAAAATAGGTTTCGCATGATCTCTAAAATTAGCTCTAACCATCTCTCTGATTATTTTCTTCTGAGATATAATCTGAGTCCCTGGCTAACACCGATATTCTTTTCTTTCTTGGTATATAAATAACTATTCCATCCAGGCCGTTTCGTACATGCAATTTTCAGGAAAAGTTCCTAAAAAATTGCAAAAATTCCTGAATTTTGCAAAAATCGCAAAAATGCCTGAAAATTGCAGAAATAGCAAAAATTGCAAAAATTGAAATTTTCATGAATTTTTGCAATTTTTGCTATTTTTGCAATTTTCAGGCATTTGCGCGATTTTTGCAATTTTCAAAAATTTTTGCAATTTTCAGGAACTTTTGAAATTTTCATGAATTTTTGCAATTTTCAGGAATTTTTGCAATTTTCATGAATTTTTGCAATTTTTGCTATTTTTGCAATTCTCATGAATTTTTGCAATTCTCATGAATTTTTGCAATTTTTGCTATTTTTTGCCAATTTTCATGAATTTTTTGCATTATTTTTGCAATTTTTCAGGAACAATTCCTGAAAATTGCAAAAATTCCTGAAAATTGCAAAAAAATCGCAAAAAATGCCTGAAAATTGCAGAAATAGCAAAAATTGCAAAAATTCCTGAAAATTGCAATTTTCAGGAATTTTTTGCAATTTTTGCTATTTCTGCAATTTTCAGGCATTT